>CAESWR010000800.1:89678-100307 GCA_903171835.1 Mullus surmuletus
TTTTTGCCGTCAGCATCCTTGCAGCGTTTGAGACTTTGGGCATGAAGACGTCGCTCAGGATGTGCACACACTCTCTGAAACAAGGATCCCTGAGGCGTCCTTCAGGGGTTCTTCAGGGTCCTTCAGGGGTTCTTCAGGGTCCTTCAGGGGTCCTTCAGGGTCCTTCAGGGTCCTTCAGGGGTTTTTCAGGGTCCTTCAGGGGTCCTTCAGGGGTCCTTCAGGGTCCTTCAGGGGTCCCTGAGGGGTTGGTGGCTCTCTTGGCATCAGACACTCTGAAATGTGTAGAACTTGGAAGAGGGACTCGCAGCTCTGATAGAGCCTTGAGGTCTGATGATGATGATGATGATGATGATTGTGCTGATGAAGGCGCTGAATGATGACATGATCCTGTGGGCGGGGACAGGAAACAGGAAACAGGAAGCAGGAAGCAGGCATGTGGTCCTCTTTGACGAACAAGGTGTTTGAACGGACTTACAAGCTGCTTATCTGCCGTTAGTGATCAGCGCGTCTCGCCTGAGAGCTTCCTCGGCCTCGTTAGCCTCGTTAGCCTCGTTGTCTCTGTTAGCCTCGTTAGCTCCGTTAGCTTCGCTGTCGGTGGTGCTGAAGTTTTTCACAATTTTTTAGACCAGATTGATCGAATACAAGCGTGGAGACGCAATGTTTCCATCTTCACTGATTCCTTCCTCTCAACATCAGTGTGTGTGTGTGTGTGTGTGTGTGTGAGAGGCAGGTCTGGGCCTGTGCTGAAGCTCCCAGGGAGCCTGAAGCTCCTCCTCCTCCTCACATCATCTCTTTATTTAGCACCAGTAGCACCAGTGTGTCACCTGATAATAAAGTGGTTTGTCGCTGGCTGGGAAGAGACGACTGCTGGTCACCTTCTCCTCCTGCAACCCCCCCCCCCCTTTCTCCTCCTCCTCTTCTCCTCCTCTCCTCCTCCTCTCCTCCTCCTCTCCTCTCTCCTCTCCTCTTCTTCCTCTCCTCCTCCTCTCCTCCTCTTCTCCTCCTCCTCTCCTCCTCCTCTCCTCTCCTCTTCTTCCTCTCCTCCTCCTCTCCTCCTCCTCTCCTCCTCCTCCTCCTCCTCTCCTCCTCTTCTCCTCCTCCTCTCCTCCTCCTCCTCCTCCTCCTCCTCCTCCTCTTCAGCCTGTAAGCAGGAGATGAATCCAGTCACTCCAAACCAAAAAGTCCAGATGAGGAAGCAAATGTGGAATTAAAAAGCCTTCATTCTCGTGTCCTCCTGATGAAGAGCCGACGTGTTTGATCCGGCTGCTCTTCATCAGGACAACAAGGTCATTTGCTTCCTCACGTTGACTGCCTGCTCTCCAGCTTACAGCCTGGTTTTCCCTCAAGGACAAAGAGCAACCAGACACTGCTTCTTCTCTACTTCTCAACCTTTTGAGATCTTCTGCGTCATTGCTGTTTGCTCGGTTTGAAGACACTTTGGTTCTTCACTGAAGTTCTTCATGCTCTCAGTTTCGGTTGAGTTTGTCGGTTCCGTCCGTTTGATTGACAGGTCTGATCTCCCATCAGCTGGCTCTGTTGACGTTCCTCACCTGCTCCTCCAGCAGTTTGTGTAGTTGGAGGCGCCTTCAGATGCCAAAGGTGAAAACCTAGAAGAGCTGAGTCTGCTGAGAGCAGAACCATCAGGACCAAGACGGGCTGAGTCTGCTGGTGCTGCTGGATGAAGCCGCCGCTGGTGGTCATGGTGACGATGGAGGCTCAGAGCCTTCAGACCTTCACAGACCTCACGCTGATGGCTGTTTTGAGTCTGATTTTGAGCCTCTATGGTGACCATCAGGATGCTTCTGATGTTTGGATCTTATCTCATGTTGTATGTTCAAATGTAGAACTTTTTCCAATATGACCATGGAAATGGATCCTCCTTCCTGGTCCTGATCCTGGTCCTGGTCCTGGTCCTGATCCTGGTCAGGAGGACCAGCTTTTCTTCTGTGTATTTTCATCCAGGAGGAACTTTAAATCCTGGAGCTGCGCCGCAGTCACTGCCGTCTGCTTCCTGGTTTCCACCGTCTAAAGGGAGTAGTGAGTGGCAGCGGCTGTGAGTGTGAGGGGTGGGCGGGGCCAGACCTGCTGCTCTGTGACCTCACGTAACCTTGATCTGGCTCCTCATAAAAGAGAAGCAGAGCAGAATAGAAGACGCCAGCGAGCACCGGGAGGAGACTCGGTGGTGGCTTGTTGCCATGGAGACACCATCAGTCATCAGATGCTTCGGTGATCTTCAGCGTGGCGCCGGCGAGCGCCGCTGTCCGTCAACAACATCAACATGTAACCGATCAAGCGTTTGTTTGCGTCCTGGGCGCCTCCGACGCCGCCCGGCTCGGGTTTCTCGGAGTTGACGTCAGTTTTCGTAGCCGCAGCGACCAAAGCGTGAACGCCGTCGCTACATTGGCGCGTCGTTGCTTGGCGGCCAACGGAAACCAACCGTCACATTTGCACGCGGCGCGGCGCTGAGACGCCGCCGCTCGCCGCCCCCTGGCGGAACTTTGCATATGAATGTGACTTTACAGACGGCGGCGGCGGCTCTGAGGCGCGAGCGCGGCTGCTTTCTGCACGCCATCATTGTCTCGCCGCCGAGCAACCGACTTCTTTGCGTGCGGCGTGACGGCGGCTCCTTTCAGGACGAACCGCAGCGGTTGAGAAGAACTCCAGCATTCATTTGTTTTTATGTAAAATACATTGAAAGAAATTTTCCGAGCGATTTCAATAAACGGACGTAAACGTGCGGCAGATGGCGGCGCCCGGCTTTGCAGCCACTTCGGGCGACACAAAGACACGTAGGGAACTTTTTTTCAGCTCGGGGTTTGATGCTCGCCGCCGCCGCCGCTTCGCAAACAAATTAGCTTCTGTTTTTTTGTCAGTGATAATTTTTGCGCCATGGGATCAAAAACCTCAAACACGGCGGCGAGTTGGATGTAAATGTGCAAACGTTGGCGTCTGATGTCAGAGAGCCGCTGCGGCTCCATGCTTTGTTCTCGTCTTTGAACTGAGCTCTTATTTTGAAGGGCCCGGGTTTGCGCTGGTGCTTCCTGTCGCCCCGACGTTTGCTGCGAAAGAAACGTTTCATTTTACAAAACTTGTTTGTGGCGTTTCGGAGAGCGTCACTTCCTGTGAAAGCGGAAGAAAACAGGAAACGATTGGCTCTTATTTTGTAAAGCAAACAATCGTCTTCAATTCAGAAACTCTGACGAGGAGACGAGAGAGCAGAGACTGAGCGTGACCGATGGAGCTGAAGATCTCTACGATCCTGCTCATCATTATTCCGTTTTCCTGGTTTGAAGATTCAGGTGTAATTGTGTGTGTGTGTGTGTGTGTGTGTGTGTGTGTGTCCAGGTGACGACAGCAGCCCAGAGAACCTGCTCCTCCACGGTCCGTTCTCCAGGAAGCCCAAGCGGATCCGCACGGCCTTCTCTCCCTCCCAGCTGCTGCGTCTGGAACGAGCCTTCGAGAAGAACCACTACGTGGTCGGAGCGGAGAGGAAGCAGCTGGCCAGCGGGCTGTGCCTGACCGAGACGCAGGTAGGCCCGGTGCATGATGGGAAACATGGAAAAAAAAGAAAAAAATGTCAGGACAACCAGCAAACATTCATTCAAGTCCACAATCATCATTAACCCTCAAGAGTTCCTGGGGACCTTTATGGACCATTTCGAGGGTCACAATCACTAACAAATATCTGATATCTGATGTGTTTCTGTCAGGCTGAAGCTGATTCACAAGACTGACTCTTTTAAAGTTGGAAAAAATATGAATATCTGATACAGGAACTAATATGAGAGTTTGCTATAAAAATCTGTCACTGCAGAAAAAATCTGAATGCCTCAAATTCAATGTTGCTGCTAATCATTGACCATCTGAGGCTCTGATGATCATAATGATAATGATAATAATAATGATAATAATAATAATCATTAAATCCTCCTTGAATTGCATTGGATGGAAATGATTTTTTGTATTGAAATATTATAATATAAACTTATTTAGAGGGTTAAAATCTCCCAAACAATGAGTGCCTGATATTTGTATTTCAGGCTGAAGTTGATCAAATAGATTGACTCATTAAAAGTGGAATGTTATTGTCACAGCGGTCTTTGGGGAGGGAATGTTTTCGTTGTGACGGACGATTGAGAGTTTTCTTAAGGAACTCTTAAGGGTTAAAGAAATGAGCGTTCAGATCAAAGTCCATCAGCTGATCGTCCTCCAGGTCACACAACTCTTCACACAGTTAAGATGCGCGGAATGCTCCTTTAGAAAGTCGTCACCTTCAAGCGTTCATGTACGTGGCCGTTACACTGGCCGACGTGTTTCCATGGTTACGGTGTTTCCGGGGTTGCCGGTGATGTAACGCGAGGGGAAGTGAGTGGATGGTGACTCAGCCGTCAACGCTCCTCGCTGCTGCTTCTCTCAGCGTGATTGACAGTGTTTGTCAGCAGGTCGCCACGGCGATACGAGCAGCGGCGCCGCGCAGACCCGGTGAATCAGCCGCCGTTATTTACGAGCCCGTTTAACAAGCGAGAACACGAAGACAAGAATCATCAATCAGACTCTTTCACAATCACACACACACACACACACACACACACACACACACACACACATCAATTTACTTGTTTCTGAGGGATCGATGAAGAACTTCAACTGAATGAGAACCTCAGCTAAGCTAACGTAAGCTAAGCTAAGTACACACAAGTAAACACAATCACGCCACTTGGTTTTGTTTAGTAAGTGTTAGCTGTGTCACTTCCTGTCATTCCATTTTGCGTCAAACTTAGTGGGCGTGGCACAGTAGGCGTGGCTGAGTGGGCGTGGCTGAGTGGGCCGAGCAGCTGGCTAGCCAAAGGTTAGCAGGCCATGTTAACGGTTATCAGTCTGCTGACCTGCTGAGTTCACAAAGGTGAAACTGAACCCGATCTGTGTGTGTGTGTGTGTGTGTGTGTGTGTGTGTGTGTGCTGTCGGTCAGGTGAAGGTTTGGTTCCAGAACCGCCGGACGAAGCACAAGCGTCAGAAGCTGGAAGAGGAGTCACCTGAGGCTCAGCAGAAGAGGAAGGGCAGCCAACACGTCAGCCGCTGGAGAGCCGCCACTCAGCAGGGGGGCGGAGCCGAGGACGTGGACGTCATCAGCGAGGACTAGACACACACACACACACACACACACATTCGAAACTGTAACTCAGCACTCGTTCCCTCTTCGACTCATTTCAGGGTCAAACTTTAAAGCTGCTGATTTTTTTCCCGACAAAGTAAAAAAGTAAAAGCTGAATCTTGTCGTCTGATTGGTCAGATTATCTTTGGCTTCGTCACCGCCCAGGAAATGAAGGACAATGAAAAGATTTCTGACTGTTAAATAATATAAATATCATCACTGAAAGTCCAGCAGCAGCACGGTCCCTGAACGCACCGCTGGTCCAACCATGGCAGAGACCAGACCATCGCTGAGCGGAATAATAATCAGAGCACACACACACACACACACACACACACACACACACACACACACACACACACAGTGAACTCTCAGAAGTCAGTGAACTTTTCAGGTCTCGGGTCGCTTCAGGTCAGGGTTGGATGGCCTGAATGGGCGTCGGCCTGTGGACTGAGCAGGCCACGCCCACCCGCTGCTGGGAGGACGCCACGCCCCTCACGGCCGGCGGGTTGTGGTGCCAAATGAAGCATCGGAGAAGAAGAAGCGTTTGTTTTCCCGGAGGAAGAGAAGGGGACCAAACAGGAAGCAGCCGCTGATGAGCAAACGTGCCGCTGTGACGTCACGGGGCGTTTAAAGACGGCCGTCGATGTTTTTAGGGATTTGTGTGTGAGGCATTCTGGGAGGTGGCGCAGCTCAGTGACGTCAGTCCAACAACTGAACACTTTGATCTTTTTAAAAAAGGCCCAACAAATGTTTGATTTGGTTTGTTAGTTTTTTTTGGATGTTTGTTTTCCTGCCGAGCGCAGCTCAGCTGATCACTTTTTGTCTTTATGGAGGAAAACAAGACAAGTTGTAGGTATTTATGTACAAAAGGATTTGAAAAGTATTCTATGCATCTGCCGTGTACAGTGATGACGATTGTTTGTTTGTTTGTTTGTTTGCATCACTTCCTGTGTTGTTTCTTGTTCCAGGAAACATTTACCTCATCACCTCCTTATGTAGCACTTCTCCTCTTCCTCCTTTCTTCCTCTCCTCCTTAGATCTATTTTTTCATTGTTTTAGGATTAAATGCACTAATTGTACAACTCATTTTATTCTGAAAAGGGGAGAAAAAAAGCCTTTGTACTTCCTGTCTTAAGATTTGGGGAAAAAAATCAAATAAAAGTTTTTTTTCTGATGTTGAAAATCTGCATGAAGGAAAAAATATTTTATACTTTTATATATATTTTAGTTTAGTTTCGTTGTCAGCATTGAGGGCAAGGAAATATAAAAACGTAGAATTCTATAATTACAACACGGATAATTGATTATTATTATTATTATGATGATGATCATTATTATGAGTCGTAGTAATAGTTGTATGATAAAATAACTTCAGTTTATGTTATATTTTAAGAATTGTCATCGCGGAATTTGATAATAAAATACACATTTTATGAGATTATTTTGAAATGTATCCGGTGATGAGCGCCGTTACTGGGATCGTTACAGCGGCGCAGCTCCGCGTGTTTCCCGGCAGCGCGTCCCAGCGCAGAGCCTCTCCTCCGGCCTCCGCAGGCCGCGGAGTCCCGGGGCCTGCGGAGGCCGGAGGGTCGCTTTGCTCCTCAGATTTAACGGCAAAATGTCACGATTAATTTGCTGCGTTCGTTGGATTTTAGAGAATAAGATGAAGACAACAAAATGTCAAAGAGGAAGAAGAGAAACATGGTTCGAGGCGAAGCTGCAGCAGCGGAAGCCTGAACCCGCTTCGATTGGGAAAAAAGAAAGTTCGATCAGGAATCATGGAGGATTTATTGATGGGAGTCGTCCTGTGATCGAATATTTGTTCTGATATTTGCTTGTTCACAAGAAGCTGAGCGGCAAGCGCGCGCGCGCACACACACACACACACACACACACAGTCAGACGCTAAAGAAGCTGCATCCTCTGCGGACGTCCTTCAACTACCTGTATGCGGTGCTGTTGTCATGGAAACCACTCAGCGTTCACACGCGGAGGCTGACGGGAAAAGGCAGATGGCTCAAACAAACCACAGTAAATAATTACAACAAAAAGTGAAAAGACAAATCAAAGAAAATATGTGTGAATATTTCCAGATTGTTTTAATTCAGCGGAACCACGAGGACGAGATCTGGAGCAAAGAAACACCTTCCCTCGGTTCTGGTTCTGTGTTTATATCATAAATGGGACGCTGACCTCCGACCTCTGACCTCTGACCCCTTTGATTCCACTCATGAAAGTGTTTGTTGTTCAACTGAAGTTTGTTTCACACTTGTTGAGATTAAAACCCTCCAATCAGATGCAATTAGCATCAATCATCTGTGTGTGTGTGTGTGTGTGTGTGTGTGTGTGTGTTTATCCTAACAGTACCCATTAAGTCACCCTCTTGTTATCGCCCCCCAATCAATCTAATCAACAATTTGCTCCAAGTAAAAGCTCAGTGTGAAGCTGTCGCTTGACACGCACACACACACACGCACACACACACTAATGTGACACACACACATGTGTCATTGTTTCTTCACTTCCTGTTGAGGCTCTGAACGAGCTCCGTGTTTCCTGCTCACGTGGTGACTTTATGGGACTCTAGTCAGCGTATTGAACAGCTGGTACACATGATTGACAGGTCGAAGCACTGCCCGCACACACATGGGAGCGCAAACACACACACACACAAACACACATGCACACACACAAACTTTAGTAAGTAAAAGTGTAGTGTTTGTGTGTGTGTGCGTGTGTTGGGGGGGGGGGGGCGCTCTGCAGGCTTTCAGACACACCTTAGTGGAGTTTAAACACAGATTGGTGTCGGCCTGTCGTTGCCATGACGACCGGTATGTGTGATTTATGGCGGCCATGACGGGCTAATGACGGGGCGCCGCGCTGCGTCTGCAGACCGGCTCAGCTGGTTTGAAGTCGGGCCGGGCCGCCGCCGGGTCGGGACATCGTGCAGCTGAGCTGGTCCTGGATCAGCAGCCGCAGGCGACTACGCCCTCTCGTGTTTCCTCGCCGCCACCTGGCCGCGCCGCCATGATTGGCTGCTGAATGAAGCTGCTCATATGAATCAGTCAAAGAGCTTCAAGGCAGCGCGGCGAGGAGCTGAGCGGCGCGGTGAGGAGCGGCGCGGCGCGGCGCGGAGCGGCGTGGCGCGGCGAGGAGCGGCGTGGCGCGGTGAGGAGCGGCGTGGCGCGGTGGGGAGCAGCATGCCGCGCATGAGTGTCATTGGCTGCTTCGTGGTTGGTCTCCGGTCAGCGTTGGTGTGTGTGTTTGCACAGGTGGCTGGGGCTCGGGGTCAAAGGTCAGTGGTTTGCATGCCCCATCTGTGCAGCATGACGACAGACATGATGAAGAGCAGGCAGAAGATCACCAGAGGAACCGGGTGCACTTGGAGGCCCAGCGAGTCGTCACTGTAGACACTCCACAGGCTGCCAGCGTTCCGGCGAAGCGCCGCTCGGGCCGGGCCGGGACCACTCAACACACTCCTGCAGGGACCAACCGATTTTCTGAGAGTGGCTCCGCCCCCTCGTGGACCGTATCCATCTCCCTTTCCTCCAGCCATTGGTGGACTACAAAGAACAGCCAGAAGACTTGATGATTCAAAAAATAGGATGAAGCCTTCAAGAGTATCTGATGCTGAAACATTGAAGGCAAAGGCACCAAACATCACAGGCACCTTCATCACCATCACAACCATCATCATCACCGTCACAACCATCATCATCACCGTCACAACCATCATCACTGTCACAACCATCATCATCATCACCATCATCATCACCGTCACAACCATCATCATCATCATCATCATCATCATCACCGTCACAACCATCATCATCATCATCATCATCACCGTCACAACCATCATCATCATCACCATCAACATCACCGTCACAACCATCATCATCATCATCACAATTATCAGCATCATCACCATCATCATCACCGTCACAACCATCATCATCATCATCATCACCATTATCATCACCGTCACAACCATCATCATCATCATCATCACCATTATCATCATCATCACTGTCACAACCATCATCATCACCGTCACAACCATCATCATCATCATCATCATCATCACCATTATCATCATCATCACCATCATCATCACCGTCACAACCATCATCACCATCATCATCATCATCATCATCATCATCATCACCGTCACAACCATCATCATCACCATCATCATCATCATCATCATCATCACCATCATCATCATCATCATCATCATCATCATCACCGTCACAACCATCACCATCACTATCATCATCACCATCATCACCATCACTATCATCACCATCATCATCATCACCATTACTATCATCATCAGCTCTGTCATTGGTGGGATCTGGAGGAGGCGGAGCTATAAACGTCAAGAAAACATGGAGGAAAAAAGAGTCGAATGAATGAATTGAATCATCGATGAGATGAGAGGAAGAAGCAGAGAGATGGTGGAGGTCTCACACACACACACACACACACACACACACACACACACACACACACACACACACACACACACACACACACACACACACACACACACACACACACACACTCCTCCTGTCTCAGAATGTGACCTGTTACACAGATGAAGTCTCCAAACACCAATTACACTGATGTTTGCACAACAAACAGCTGCCATCACTGCCCCAACACACACACACACACACACACACACACACACACACACACACACACACACACACACACACACACACACACACACACACACACACACACACACACACACACACACACACACACCTGCTCAGTAAACAGCTGATGTTAGCAAATTTGAATCCAGGGAGGAAAATGAAAGTTGTCAGAAAAGTGACTGAGAAGCTGCCACACACACACACACATACATACATACGCACACACACGCACACACGCACGCACGCGCACGCACACACACACGCACACGCACACGCACACGCACACAGCTCAACCTGTGACCAAACAAATGAAACTTGTTTTGATGGAGCTGAAGTTGTTTTGTTTGGAGTCAGTTTTTTCCCAGAATTCAAAGGTCCACCAGCGCCCCCGCAGGCCGTCAGCGGAGCCGCAGCCTGAAGCCACTGAGGCTTTTAAAGCTGAATCTCATAAATCTCTCACTGTGTCAGACGGAAGGCAGCGGCGTGCGGCGCAGGGCGGCGGCGTCTTCAGGCCTCCTTCTCTGACACTTGTTTCACAACACACAGTAATTGCAGCGTGATCCCCCCCCCCCCCTTAGCCCCCCGCGCTGCAGGAGCTTCCACGCAAACACAACACAGCCTCATTACGCCGCTGCCGAGCGAAAATGAAGCTTAAAAACAGACGCTCGTCTCGGCGAAGGTGAGCGCGGTGTTAATGATTACAGACGGGTCTCATTACAACACGAGGAGGCAAAGAGGCAAGGAGGCAAGGAGGTAAGGAGGCAAGGACGGAAGGGAGAGGAAGGTCTTAATCTGATCTGATTGAG
>CAESWR010000800.1:224053-241691 GCA_903171835.1 Mullus surmuletus
TACTGCAGCCGCCATCCTTCTCTGTAGGACTGTGAAGGTGATCATCATCATCATCATCACCATCATCATCATCCAGTACAACAACAAAAACAAGAGTTAACTCGTTTAGTTGGTGACCACTTTCCAAACACATCAATGAATCATTCCATTAATCATCACTGGACTCATCAGAGATGTGATGGAAAGAAAGGACATCCAGTAAACACACTGACCAGCCCCTCTCATACTGGTCTTAATGGGAACCATCAACGCTGAGGGTTTGTGGTTGTGTTTACATTAGGGCTGTCAAAGTTCACGCATTTTTATCGCGTTGTGCAATATGCAAAATGCAATATCTTCCACTTTATTGCAGCATTGAGTGTTGGCTGATGCCGAAATCGCTCCGATATGATATCAGCAGGAATCATACATACTTATATGACTTATTTTGTAGTATGTAATGAATGTATTGAATAAAATAAATGACATGAATAAGAGGATCCTGGAAAATAAGAAAGATCGGACCTGTGTTGCTCTGCCCTGCAGTGGCTGCAAATGACATTCAAGTTGAGATTTCCAGGGAGAAAAAAAATAATAGATATCTGCCACGACACAATACAGAGTGTCAGCAAACTCCCCCCAAAAACGGCTAATCGCGAATAACTCAGTCAAATCATGCGATTAATTGCGATTATAGATGTTAATGGTTTGACAGCACTTAAACGTCCCAGCAGGCTGAGATCACGCTGAAGCCGCCGCGGATCGTGTTGTTGGCAGGATTTGAAAGTCTTCTTCAAATAAAAAAAAAAAAACAAGCTGAGCTGAAAAAGCACTTGCAGCTGAGTCAGCTCTCAAACGCGGGTGGTGTCGCATCCCCGCCGCCGCCAGCGGGCTCCGCCCCTTTGCACCGTGGTATGAATAACAGCTGTTTGATGGGGAAGTCAAGTGTCAATCACATGTCAGAATGAATGTTGTTGCGTCCGTCCTCCTCCCGGGACGGCTCTGTGTCTGCCGGGTCGGTCACCAAGGTGACAAGCTTACATAAAGTTGTGATGATGGAAGATCTTAAAGAAGGTTCTCGCTTGTTTGTGTGTGTGTGCTCACGTGCGTGTGTGTGTGTGAGGCAGATGGTGTTTGCACCTTTGCACGGCACCTCCTGTCTGCAGTGCTGCACGTTGGATGAAGTCTTCATCATTTTTTAACCCAAAAAAAGCCGCAGACCTCGTGTGTGTATTTGGTGGAGATCAATCACCCATGGGGACGCAGGGGGATGCAGTGCAGGGACAGAGAGGGACACAGAGGGGGAAGCAGGGACACATAGGGATGCAGGGAAGCAGGGACGCAGAGAGATGCAGGGACGCAAAGGAGCACAGAGGGATGCAGGGACGCAGAGGGACACAGAGGGATAGCAGGGACACAGGGGGAAGCAGGGACACATAGGGATGCAGGGACGCAGAGGGATGCAGGGACGCAAAGGAGTACAGAGGGATGCAGGTACTCAGAGAGACACAGAGGGAAGCAGGGACACATAGGGATGCAGGGAAGCAGGGACGCAGAGGGATGCGGGGAGGGACATAGAGGGATGCAGGTACTCAGAGAGACACAGAGGGAAGCAGGGACACAGAGGGACACAGAGGGATAGCAGGGACACAGAGGGGGAAGCAGGGACACATAGGAATGCAGGGACGCAAAGGGATGCAGGGACGCAAAGGAGCACAGAGGGATGCAGGGAAGTAGAGGGACACATAGGGATGCAGGGAAGCAGGGACATAGAGGGACACAGAGGGAAGCAGGGACGCAGAGGGACACAGAGGGAAGCAGGGACGCAGAGGGACGCAGAGGGACGCAGAGGGACACAGAGGGACACAGAGGGAAGCAGAGGGGCTCAGTGATGCAGGGCTGCTGGCTGCTGAGGTTCCTGTCTCCAGTGTCTCAGTTGCCATGGCCACCTGTGGAAGCTTGGACGTGTCGCTGGCCGTGGGCGGGGCTGCGTCCCGTACTGCACTTCAGTAGACAATGCAGCTGATAAAACCTCTATTTTTCTTTTTAATTGTGCTTTTCAGAGGATTATGTGTGTAAATGTTGGTGCTCTGCCTCGGCTGTTGGAGTCGAGAGTGTTGAAGTGCATTTTCGTTTTTGATTTAAAATACTGTGGAGTTACATAAACAAACTGGCATTTAGAGGGTTAAATTCTCCCCAAATTATTACAAATACTAATATATGTTATTTTTACAACAGTTTTTAAGGAAGGGATTTGAAATTTAAAACTCTTCAGTTGATTAACAAATGTGTTGTTTCCATAATGGCCTAAACACATGGCCTGCACATATTTGTTTAAATCTTCCACAATGAAAATAATAAATGCTCTTAATTTGGGTTTTTAAATTTGTAACCAAATCTTTTTATTAAAAGTATTAGTATAAAAGTATTATTTATTTTTTTAAATATTTTTTGGAACTTCCTCTTTTATGCATGAGGGAAATTGAAGCATGAATCAATCTGTCACCTCATCAGATTTGTCTTGTTATCAGCTTACATCAACAAGATGAGTCTCACACTGATTTTTGGGCCGTGTTTTTCTGCCTCCCCACTAAAATATTGGGGTGTTTGATGTTTCTCCGAATATGTGACACAGGCAGATATGAACACAAACGGGCGCTTCAGCTGCACGCCGCCGACCAGGACGCTCCGAGACGTCTCTAATGACAGCTATTAGGGAAACACAATGTCACAGTACAGCTTGTTGCCCACCACTAATCTGTGTGTGTGTAGTGGTGTGTGTGTGTGCGTGTGTGTGTGTATATATATGTAAGTGGTGGAACATTTTTGCATTTATTTGCTCCTCGTTGCCCGGGGAGATATTTGGCTGCTGCTGCTGCTGCTGCTGTCACAAACATGTCACTCTGACACGCGGAGCTGCTGAGGAGCAGTGGAAGGATGGAGGTTCTCTACGTAGACCTTTGTTTTTTCTCCATGGTTCGGCCATCTGCATGCACACACGTTGGCAGCAGTGTGTAAGAACAGGTGTGTGTGGTGAGTGTGTATACTGTATGTCAACGCTGGTTTGTTGGGGGGGAATCTTGTGAAGCTACGGTGTCCTTTGAGGACCAAAAGGAGAAATGGGCAGGACTTCCTGTCTATTTCCTTGTTACTTCCTCTTGTTTTTCCACGGGTTTCCATGGTTGCAACCTGCGTTCAGGTGCATTCCTGCCACAGGTGCTGCAGAGGTATATTGTATGTGCAAGTTTGTCCTTCTCAGCTACCGAAGAAACATGGTAGAGCCAAGATGGTCACTGACGAACCTCCTGTGGTTCTTTTACAATTGATCGTTCTCAGATAACAATGGACCATATTAGCGTAACCCTTACGAGTTCCTTAAAAAACTTTCAAAATTAAAAAATGTTAACTTTAAATGAGACTTTTTTTTATCAACTTCAACCTGAAATATATATATATCAAATATTAATTATTGGAGGGGATTTTAACCCTCTAAATGCCTGTGTGTTTACAAAAAAATAAAAAAACTCAGAACATTTCCATTAAATGCAATTCAAGAAGGATTATTATTCGATTTGAGGCATTCTTATTTTTTAGGCAGTGACAGATTTTATAGCAAACTCTCTTATTAGTTCCTGGGGACAAAAAGCGTCTCCTTCCAAAAAATTGCTGTAAAAACATCATAAATAAATATTTTTTCCAACTTTAAATGAGTCAGTGTTGTTAATCAGCTTCAGCCTGAAAGACTGAAAAAGTTTTCGATTGTTTTCACCCTCTAAATGGTCAGAAACCGTCCCCAGGGTCTCTTAAGGTATAAAGGTTCTGTTCAGCTCATTGTCTCTGTGGTCTGCAGATCAGCAGCTGTGCGAGCAGGTCATGGACTGCGTGAATATGTGTAAATATATTGATTTAGATTGTGATCGGCCCTCCGGAGCCCCGCGCTCGTGGCTTTAATGAGACGCATTCAAACTTGATGTGGTCCACAGATGTAGTTGTAGAAGTAACGATGTCTTGGTGAGTTGCTGTGTTGGAGGATCGGACGGAGAAGCACCAACTTGGAGCCGGTATTTTCAGATCTAATGATTAAAGAGCACATTAGTCTAAGCTGCTGCTGCAGAATAAACGGAGCCA
The DNA here is from genome assembly GCA_903171835.1 of Mullus surmuletus. NCBI lineage: Eukaryota > Metazoa > Chordata > Actinopteri > Syngnathiformes > Mullidae > Mullus > Mullus surmuletus. Next base: position 228,161 of record CAESWR010000800.1, read on the forward strand.
TACGAGCTCTGAGGGGGAGTCGGGGGGGATGAGGAAGGTCGGAAGATTTTTATACTTAATTACCGGCAATGAAAAGAAGGGATTTGTGGCTCGTTCAGCAGGCACGGATCTCAGCGAGACAAAAAAAGGACCAAAAACGGTTTTCAAAGAACCAAAGGTATATTGTGACGTGAATGTAACATTTCAAAGAAGTGTTAAAAATCTTCACATTTTGTGCAGACGTGTCACGACGGGCTGACAGAGACTCGTCACTGCCGCGGGTGACAATGATGACACAGATTCAGAGGTGATTTCTCTCAGACTGCGAGGGAAACTCAGCTTCCCCTTAAATGTCAAAAATTAAATGGTCAAATATTTGCTGCTGTGTTAATATTTAATTGACTACAAATGCCCGAGAACACGTTCATCCGGAAGACGAGTATGTTCAGAATCAGCTACTTATCTGGGGGTGAATGGATCAGTGGGCGGAGCCTCGGCTGGCCTGGACTCTGGGCTTCTGCATGATGATTGGAGGATCAGTGGAGAGGCTGAATCCCTTTTTGATTGACAGCTGTTGTGAGACCTACACGGTCACTGAGCATCGGGAGCTCAGTCCCATCGCCCGGTTTGCAGGTGAAGTCCAAAGACAAACTGCAACCCATTTCTTGGTGTTTGTTTGGTGAAACTGCGTGAACATTTATCTTGTTCATTTCTTACACTGGAAATAAAACACACACACAGGATTTCCTCGTTTCAGTTTAATATGATTAGAATAAATAAATTGAAGAATTCTATGTTGTAGGCCGACAATGAGCTTCCGCTCTTTGAAAGACCAGCAGCCGCCACTGCGGAGATTATAATCCAAACTGCACAATGTAGAGCCAGCGTTCCCAGTCTGACCAGCAGGAGGTGAGGGGGACTGAGAGACTGTCAAACTGGTTTGCTCTCAGCAGCTCAGCAGGTCCTTGTAACACACACCCACACACACACACACACACAGAGGTGACAGCAGTCTGACTCTCCCGTCACACACTCGGCAAACATAGTTTTTGTCGTCTGTTGATCAGTCAGCCGCTCACTGAGCCGAGTTCCCCCTGCGGCTTCAGACATATTTTTCTTGAGATTGTTTTGTCATTTTTGACAATTTGAAAAAACAATTATGCTTGACGATCTTTTTTTTACCTCCTTGCTAAAAACCTCCTTGTTGCTGAAAAGCATCTCTCAAACATCTGGAGACTTTCCTGTAGGAGCTGGAGGAATCCTCCTGATGTCCATGGCTGTGATTTCCTCTCTTCTTCCACTGGTCCACTCCCAGTTGATGCTGGGACTGAGGGCATTGTGTTGTCACGTGTTCGTCTGTCTGCGTCAGCGCGTCTGGATCACATGGGCTCAGTGTCTGCTGATCCTTTAGCCCTCCAGAGTTCCTTAAAAACCCCTCTGGACGAAAAACCTTTTCAATCAACTTCATCCTGAAATATCTATCAAATGTATTATTTATTGAACCCTCTAAATGCCAGTTTGTTTATGTAACTCCACAGTATTTTAATCAAACATCCCTCACAAAAACTCAAATAATTTCAATAAAATGCAATTGAAGGAGGATTTAATGATTATTATTATTAGAGCCTCAGATGGTCAATGATTAGCAGCAACATTCAATTTGAGGCATTCTGATTTTTTCTGCAGTGACAGATTTTTATATCAAACTCTCTCATTAGTTCTTGGGGACAAAAGGCGTCTCCTTTCAAAAGACTGCTGTAAAAATATCATATATTAATATTTTTTTCAACTTTAAATGAGTCATTCTTGTTAATCAGCTTCAGCCTGAAAGATACATAACAAATAACAAATATATTTGAGGGATTTTGACCCTCTAAATGGTCAAAACGCCTGGACAAAAAACATCCCCAGGACCTCCTAAGGGTTAACCTTTAGTCCATCAGATGTTAAGTGTAGATGAGCCTCTCCAACGTTCTCCGCTCCCCGTCCTCCTTCGGATGTATTTTATTACAATGAACTTCAGAATAGAATAGAAACAACATTAAACATGGAACTCACTGCTGCTTCCACACTGTCCTAAAATAATGACTCATGTTGGGAGAAGGTGTGGAGGCCTACAGGGTGAAGCCTGAGAACCTGCTCGGTGGAGGCTGCCGCTCCACCTCTGACCAGAAGATCTCTTAAAAGAACGTGGCGCGGCTCCAGACTCGAGGCACGTGTGTGTGTGGTGGGCTTTCCTCCAATCTCATGGATCATTTCCTTCAATAAAGCCGTCCGTTAAGGAGCAGGACTTTGATTCGGCCAGTCAGAGGACTCATCAGTTTCATGTCTGTGTGCACAGAAGTGGAAAGATTGGCCAGCACGACAGAAAGTGGAGTGTGTGTGATGTGGAGTAGCTCACACACACCTCGTGCTGCTGCCAGATAATCCTACACTTTACCGTCTCCATCAGACGCTGCCAAACGCCGCTCAGGAAAAGCAGGAATCATCTGTTCGTTGGCCCGAGCGGAGCTGCAATAGTTCTCATCTTGCTCAAATGTCCATCAAAGAGCAGAGATCTTCACGAAAGATGTCCGTCGACCTGAGCTCAAAGCTGCCGAGGCGTCCAAAGTCCTCAGCAGAGTGAACGCGGCGGCTGAAGCAACAGAAACCGCTACTACGTTTACATGCAGTCACTTGTGAAACATTGGGAATAAGGCGTTTCCATGGTGAGCAAACAGGGTTGTTCCTGTCTCCATGGTGATTGTAATCAATGGTGATATGGCGATCAAAGCAGCCACGCACGGAGAAGGTCTTTCTAGCGTCTCCAAATGCCAGGATGTTTGTGTCTTTCATCACACTGATGAAGTGATTGGTTTCCTCCTCACTCCAAAAGTGTGGCGTGGTGTTGCTCTCGCCTTTGGCCATGTTTACAAGGAGTTCCTGGACTCCAAAGACCAAGATTCCCTGCTGATAGAACATGAACACAACACTAATTCATCTTCCTTTTGATGGGGAGATCCTGATAGGAGGAGACATCATCACATATTCACCTCAGAGAAGGAGGAACCAGGGGGAAGATGAGGGGTCTTAAAAACCGGAATAAGAGCATATTCCGCTTATTCAATCTGGTTATTGGTGTTTTCATGGCCGCATGCAACCGGGTTATTTGCTAATATTACGCTTAAGGCTTATTGACTGCATGAAAACGTAGCCGCAGATGCTGAATATCCATGAGATCGCTAGAACCAGGTTTTTACAGGTTTCCTCCACAATAGAACTAGAGCAGGCATCGAGTGTTGGCTGATGCCGAAATCGCTCCGATATGATATCAGCATGAATCATACACACTTTTCTGACTTATTTTGTAGTATGGAATGTTAGAAAAGGTTTGATCAAGTGATATTACTCAAACAGAGAACAACAGTCAGCAACAGCAGCTATGAGAAAAACATAAACACTGCATGTTTAGTGGAGAGTTTTGTGCCTGTATCATGTGAGAACACTGCCTGTTGTGTGTGTCTGTGGTGTGTGTGTGTCTGTGTGTGTGTGTGTCTCTAATCACTCTATATTTAAGTGATTCTGAATGACAGGCTGCATCAGTGTAGTTTTTGGAAAGCGGTCGCCATGGAAACAAGTTAACTATTGTTGTGTTTGGTTTTCCACAGCCAGGAACACACAACCTGAACCTTGATGCTTTATTTTGTAGCTGCATCCAACTTCCTGTGTTACGTTCCGCGGCTCTGGACAATTTTTCTTTGATGGAAGAGAGAGCGAAATGGCTTCTTTGATAACAAAGGTCGCAGACCCCTGAAGTAGAACATCAGTTCAGGATCTGAAGGAAATGAGCGTAGAAAGGATCTAGGGAGGCGTGATGAGGGAATGTTGCTGGGGCTGCACTGTGATGGCAGACGCAAGCAGTACGAGGCGCCGTGTTCCATCCGGCTGCTGAGACATTGGATTTAGATTGAAGGTTCAGCTGACTGACGTGTCCGGCGCAGCGGCGAGGATCCGCAGTCGCGTCAGGAAACGTGTCGAAATCACCGCCACTGTTGGAGTCGTTGCCGTGTGATGTCTCCATCCTGCTCCTGTTGGAGCGTCATTTTCTTTTTCAGAGGATGCAGAACCTCCACTAATAATGCTGTGGGAGGGGTGGGGGGGTTCCACTTTAAAAAATGATGCACTTTTATATAAATGGCCAATTTCTGTCCAGAATAGTCGGAATATGGAGAGGGCATCTTCCGTAGCCATGGAAACGTTCATAGCGTGACAGGACAAACTGAACATGAAGCTGCAACATCCAGACAGGTAAATCTTTACACAAGAATGGCGTTAGAGGGCATGTCGGTTTGGAGGGAAACCCCAAAGTTGTGTATGAAAGTTCTCCACTGTCTAAGAAGATAACGTTCTGTGTATTTCTGCGTTTTATGGCTTTAACCCTTAAGAGTTCCTGGGGACGTTTTTGGTCAGCACGTTTTTTGACCATTTAGAGGGTCAAAATCCCTCAAAACTATTTGATATTTGATATGTATCTTTCAGGCTGAAGCTGATTAACAAGAATGACTAAATTAAAGTTAGAAAAAAATATTAATTTAGGATATTTCTACAGCAGTCTTTTGGAAGGAGATGTTTTTTGTCTCCAGGAACTAATAAGAGAGTTTGCTATACAAATCTGTCACTGCAGAAAAAATAAGAACGCCTCAAATTCAATGTTGCTGCTAATCATTGACCATCTGAGGCTATAATAATAATGATAGTAATAATAATAATAATAATAATGATAATAATAATATGTTTTAAATTTAAATCCTGTGCAGTTGTGTAAACAAACTGGCATTTAGAGGGTTAAAATCCCCCCAAATGATTAATATTTTCAGTGTGTGGATGTATTTCAGACTGAATTTGATTAAAAAGATTGTCTCCTGTGGAGAGAGTGGAAAGAATATTAATAAATGCTATTTTAACAGCATTTTTTTTTAGTTTTTAAGTAGTGGATGTTTGTCCTTCTGAGGGACGATTGAGAACTTCTTTTTAAGGAACTCTTAAGGGTTAACACGGATCACTCGGGGTGCGAAGGCCTGAAGAGTCGCCTTTCTTCTTCTTCTGAAAGTCTTTTCTTCTGCATTAAAACTCCTCTCAGAAGTACAATCTATCCAAAGATCACGCACCTCGTTACTCGGACCTTCTCTCACCGTAACGAGAAGCTGCAGTCAGAGGTCACGCGGCGCTGAGAGTCTCCTCTGAAATCTCAATATTCCAACAAAGTCACATTTAGAGGACGAGTGCTCCCAAGTTTCAGCGCAATCACTTCAAAAGAAAGGTCTCGTTTATTCCTCCGCCGGAGGCAGAGCAGCCGATGACCCTAAGGACCGCCCACTCCCTCCTGATTGGCTGGGCGGGATCAGCTCAGTGATGCCAGCAGGCGTCTGACGCTGAGCAGAAGCTCCGACCACCCGACGGCCGCCCTGCCATCATCTCACGGCCTCACGCACACACACGCACGCACACGCACGCACACACACGCAAACGCACACACACGCTCACACACACGCGCACACACACAGCAGGTCACTGGTGGAGATAATGGTGACAGGTGGGTTCCACTGCTGTTGGTAAATGTTACACTGGTCATTCACGCACTTTCCTTTATAACCCCCCCCCCCCCCCCCTTATCTCTCCTCTATTGATTCTTGCTTCACTTAATTAGACACACACACACACACACACACACACACACAAACCATGTACCCGGCTCCTGCACAAACACAAACACATACCTTCTCTCCATCCCTCCATCTCTCCACCCCTCCATACCTTCAACTCTCCACCTCTCAATCTCTTCTCCACCCCTCCATCTCTTGTCCCTCTCCACCTCTTCCCGTCTCCACCACCCCACCCCTCCATCTCTCCACCCCTCCAACTGTCATCCTCTCCACCTCTCCACCTTCCCATCTCTCCTCCCTCTCCATCTCGTCTCCCTCTCCACCTCTCCAACTCTCATCCTCTCCACCTCTACATCTCTCCTCCCACTCCACCCCTCCACCTCTCCATCTCTCCATCTCTCCTCCCTCTCAACCCCTCCACCCCTCCACCTCTCCATCTCTCCATCTTTCTCCACACCGCCACCTCTCCACCCCTCCACCTCTTCGGTTCTCCATCTCTTCTCCCTCTCCACCCCTCCACTTCTTCAGCTCTTCACCCCTCTGCCTCTCCACGTCTTCACCTCTCCATCCCTCCACCTCTCTGCCCCAGTTAGCGGCCGTTGAAGGATAATGTCGGTGATGTGAGAGGCCTTTTCCTTTAATTCCACAGTCAATGTCTAACGAGATAAATGCTGGGAAGAAAAAAAATCCAAAGTTCATGTGGTGACAAAAGCAGAAAGCATCACCTGAAGGATAGTTGACAGAGCTGACAGGTGTGATGGGACTGTTCCCATCATGCTGCAGATGAAATTAATTCCCGACTTTATCTGGGAGCTGTCATCCCGAAGAAGGACAAAGGACTCAGCTCTCCTCATTTCTCTTTCTTACAAGCCTCCGAGGTTTACAGGCGTAATCGCAGATAGACTCTGGCCTTGGGGTTGACCTCTGACCCCCTCCCCACTAGGCAGAGGCACCTGCCTTCCATCAGCTTTGGAGCTTTTATCTTTTGGTTTTTATGGCCGCAGTATGCTGCAGCTCACAGCTGTGAAGATTTGCTGCGCTGCCACAGCGTGAAAGCATGTTCACCACGTGGCAGCGGCCATTCCTACTGACTGATGGCCTCCCAGCAGCTCCCAGCAGCTCCCAGCAGCTCCCAGTAGCACCCAGCAGCTCCCAGTAACTCCCAGCAGCTCCCAGCAGCTCAGAGCACAGTTGATTGATTGCAGAATCTGCTGGTCAGTTTATTGTCTTACAACTCACCTCCTGAGGCCTCTGATCCAGAGCTGGTATCTTCGAATGTCCATCTGTCTTTGTTTTCTTTAGATACTGGGGATTCCCATAATGCATCAGATGAATGTGCTTCATTTTGGCTTTGTCTGAAATCGCCCCCTAACCCCTTTATAGAGCCCTTTATATGTGTCAAGCCATTTTGTAGTGGTGTCCGAAACCTTAGTGCTGAAATTCAATGCCATTTATAGGCAAAAAGTAGTGACCATCCAATGGTCACTCACGAGTGATGGATATCCAAACACGTGTTGCGTCTCCAGCAGCGCTGCTGAAGAAGAAGAAGAAAAATAATGCATGCCAAATATGAAGGCTTTTTTTAAACATAACTTTATGTATTTATTTCATGAACATCACACATATTTGTTTATAAACCGTTTTTTGTAATTGGGAAATGATAATGGGATAACCAGGGGAGCCGCCACACCAGCCTGACACACCGTAATGGTGCGATAGCAGAGACGTTATTAACAGCACATCAATCGATGACGTGTGTAGTGTCCGAAAGGGAACAATTTTGGACACAGCCTTTGTTTCAAATAATTCATAACTAACGTATGTGTGTGTGAAGGTATTTCAACACGGAGCAGGTGGGGACCACACTCTTCAACATTTATATGTTGATATGCCAACGAATCCCCTGAGAACACCTGGTGACAGGGCGACCGGAACACTAAAGTCCATATACAGAGTGCGACCCCCCCCCCTCAGGCGATGTGACCAATGTGTTCGCCTTGTTGCCACGTGGTGTTGGTTCCTGAAGATGAAATATGTCAACTTTTCTGGCTGCCAATCAAGGTGTTCACCCGTGTGGCTGCTGAGCTATGTCAGCCTTTCTGTGCAGAGGAAGTTTGATGCAGCTACAAAATAAAACATCCAGTCACTTTTCAAAATAAGCCAAAAAACCTTGTGTTTACAGGTTGTTTCTTCGTGGTTGTAGAAAATCATCGGCCTGGACGACAACAAAACAATAAGAACTTACTTCCATGGCAAACGCTTTCCAAAAATGACATTAAAGGGATAGTTCAGATTTTTATTCACATTCAGTGTCGATCGTCAGCAGTGACTGCGTCCCATGAGCGGAGTTCTGGCCCGTTTGGTGTTGCTGAAAGTAGTTCCGTCTAGTTGCTGGGAAAAGTCACTGCTGATGAAAGACAGTGATTGTGAGGATCTCATACAACTTCATGTCCGAACTAACCCTTTAAAGGGGCAATAAGCGGAAATCCATAATTTAAGACTGAAGGAATTAAAAAATCGCTACATGGAGAACGAGAGGTGTAATTTCATCTGGAGTATAGGATGACGTCACACACCCGCTCTCTGTGTTGATCTCCAGCCTCATGTTTACAAGCCGGTCCGGCCGCGCGTTCATGTGCGTTCATGTGCGTTCACGTGAAACTCCGCCTCCCCCCTCCTCTCCCCCTCCCTCCCTATAAAAGGCGACAGCCAGTGAGTAGTGACGGCGGCAGCGACGGCATTTTCGAACTGAAATGGCAGACAGCGGAACAAAACCTTCCATGAAGACGAGCGGGAGCAGACTAAAACAAAACTGTCATTGGCAAAGAAATTGTCCGATAAAGAAAGAGATAAAACCAGAATTAACATTGGCCTGGCGTTTCCGAGGTGGAGGGAGCTACGAGAGCTAAAGGGGCTACAGTCGGATGTTTTGCTCGGTGTCGGTAGATCTTCCAAGCGAGCGGGGGTGTAGTGGGGGGGGGGGAGGGGGGGTTGGTGGCGAGCAGAGGCAGAGGGAGGTGTGGCTAATGGCACACGTTGTTTTGGTCTACAGGCAGTGCTCAACAGCAAACCTAGCGGTGAAATGATTTCGCTTTTTGCTCCTTTAAAGCGTCGTTGCTGTTTACATCCCGCGAGCAAACCTATGGTGCAATAAGAGAAGAAGAATGCACACATTATGGCGGAACAAACCGAAGAAGACGCTCCAAAACTCCGACCCAAAGTTTCAAACGTTTGGGAAGACCTACCATGGTAGCACCACGGCATTGCATGAGCACCTGAAACGCAGACACCCCGGAGTTGCAGCCCTACTGTTGAGTCCACAATAGACCTTTTTCAAAAACATGCAGAAAAAGCAGCTGTGCGTGCAGGGAGCTGCTGAGGGAACCACACCATGGTGAGCTCAGGGTCCTCCAGGCTGCCAGGTTTTCGGACGTCTCTGTGTCTGCCTTCATGTTCAGGGTATTTATAGGATTTAATACCAAAATGGCTCATTTTTATCTATGTTTCTATTAGTAAGAGCATTTCCTGTTTGGATGGTAGAGGGCTTGTGGAGCAGCAGTCTGAGTCCAGGCTGGAGGACCCCCACCATCCAAACATATTATTATTATTGTTCCTCTCCCAGTGCAGCAGCTTCAGCCAGTCACAGACTAACACACACACACACACGCTTACATACACACACACAGACATGCACACCTGCACACGCAAACATAAGTGCTTTCATGTCACAGTGCGGACCCACATTCAGCCATAATGACAATCAGCAGCAGCATGATCTTACTAAAACTGCCCCTTTCACACCGCGTGAAAATCCTGGGTTAATCCAGACTGACGCTGATCATTTCGGCAGTGTGAAAGGGTTCACGCTGTATTTCGACCTGGGTTAAATGACCCTGCAAGTGATGCCATTAGCTTGGCTCGCTTCCAATGCGAACTGGCGTTTGCATAACAAACATAATCTAGCGACACCACACCGCCGTTTGTTGCCATGACGACATGATCATCGTGTTCACTTCAAACGTGAAATTAGCATCACTGTCCAACATCGAACTAGCGTGAAAACAAATGCAAAGAAAGTGAATCATAATAATAAACAGGAGTCTAGAAGCAGGAGTCTATTTCAGGTGAAGTCATCAGTCTAATGAACGCCGCCACTGACCCCGAGGTCAAAGCTTTTATTTGTGCTGATTGCAGCTGCTCAGACCTGATTCTCCGGCCCAGATCAATGATGTGCAATCTAATCTCATTATTCTCACCAAATCTAGTGCTTGGTTGTCTGAGGTTGTGTGTGTCGTAACTGATTCTCAACCTCCATCGTCCCCCAGCGGGGTCTCACTGAGTCTTCGGTTGTGAAAAGGCTCTTTTGTTTGGTTGCAGTCTCCGCTGAGTCTCTGAGACTTTCTTCTGCTGCTGCAAACAACATCAGAGACCACCCGGTCACTCAGTGGGCGTCCGACCTCTGCTGAGCGCTGTGCAATAAAAAACACATTTAGATGTACATTGGTAATTAAAACTGAATACAGATATTCTAGGCCCCATTATCAATATTAATAGCTCCTCTGGCAGTCAGAGGGCGCTGTAGGGGCGGTCAGGCGGCGCTGTAGGGGCGGTCAGAGGGCGATGGGGGCGGTCAGAGGGCGCTGTAGGGGCGGTCAGAGGGCGATGGGGGCGGTCAGAGGGCGCTGTAGGGGCGGTCAGAGGGTGATGGGGGCGGTCAGAGGGCACTGTAGGGGCGGTCAGAAGGTGATGGGGCAGTCAGAGGGCGATAGGGGCGGTCAGAGGGAGCTGTAGAGGCGGTCAGAGGGCAATAGGGGCGGTCAGAGGGCTATGGGAGTGATCCGAGGGCGCTGTGGGAGTGATGAGAGGGTGATGGGGGTGGTCAGAGGGCGATCAGAGGGTGATGGGGGCGGTCAGAGGGCGCTGTAGGGGCAGGGGCAGTCAGAGGGAGTCTCCTTCTAATAGAATGCTGTATAAAATCATATATTAATATTTCTTCCAACTTGAAATGTGTCAGCCTAGTTAATCAGCTTCAGCCTGAAAGATGCATATCAAATATAAAACTTTTTTTAGGGATTTTGACCCTCTAAATGGTCACATCGTTAATCAAATTGTGTGTTAACTCATTGATCATCATAATGGGATGCGCCTGCTTATCAGGAGACCTGCATGTTGGAACATATAAAACATGCCATGATTGAATCACTATGGTATCACGTGGTATCGGCCGTATGGAGGTACATATTATGTATGTATGGTGTTGTGAGGTCCTTGGCGATGCCCAGCCCTCGCCTGCGCCTTTGGTCCACACCTTCCACTCCGTCCTCATCTCGGTGCCCTTCAGCACTCTGAGGATTCTCCTCACACAAACAGGTCCACCTTGCAACTAAAGAGACCCCGCAGGTCAAAAGTGCAAGGGGCTCGTCAGCTGGATTCACCTCGGAAGGAGGGTTTTTAGAATCCAGACTTGACACTCGACATGCGCCCAGATTTTATCATTACACTCAGTAGCTTGTTATTTCCCCCCCCGAAGCTTCAAATTGTTTGTGGTTTCATCTAAGGCGACACAAATCCCTTCACATTATGTGACGGTGGTTTTACACGGCCGCCCCCCTCGTGCCTCTGTGGGCAGTTTGAGAGCCGCCTCACAGGCACCGGAGGCGTCTGCACCACCAAACTGCCACATTAACATCAAGAGCACAGCAGCGCCGCGGTGCCAGACGCTCCCAGAGAAAATGCCTCTGCTTTATCTCTCCAGTATCGGCGAATTACAATTTCATCATCATCTTTCATGCACAGAATTGATTTATTAACCTTGAAACACTGTGGAAGAGCAAATGTGAACATTGAGGGATTGATGTGCCCATAGAAAACTTTGCAGTTTATAAACAAGAATAACAGCTCAGCCTTTTAGATTAGAGATTTTCCTCTATAAAAACTGGTGAATACCCGAGAGATGGACTTTATTGTCATTTATTGTCACGGCAACTCTGCATTAGGGCGGCAATGTTTGGTCAACGTCTTCTATAAGGTGGACTAAAGAAACGTGGAGGTGAAATGAGAGCAAGGACAAACGGTTGAGTAGAAGGCTGAGGCTTGAGTGCAATCACTACAGGAAGCAGTGGGGGCAGCAGAGAGCGACTAGGGTCATAGCGTGAAGAAGAGCTGCTGCTGGCTATGAGCTAAAGCGGAGCGCTGTGGAGAGGAGCCGGACGGTATGTTTGAACACCATCTTCATCTTCTGTCGATCAATAAAGCTGATCAAAGACTAAAGTGAAGCAGTAGAGCTTGAATGCTGCTCGCAGCTTCAGCGGCGTGTGACTCACCTCACTCTTTGATGCCTCTTGATGTTGACTTTGCGTGGAATCTGCTCGCCTCGCTCCTTGACGCCTCTTTACGTCGACTTTGTGTGGCTGCTGCTCGCCTCGCTCCTTAATGCCTCTTTATGTCAACTTTGTGTGGATTCTGCTCGCCTCGCTCCTTAACGCCTCTTTACGTGGACTTTGTATGGATTCTGCCCTCCTCACCACTTAACGCCGCTTCACTTTGACGGAAATAGTGGCGGGTGATTGCTAGGTCGGGCTTTTTTGTGGCCAAGAATTCGTGATGCAAATGGATGACTCTTTTGAAGACGCATTGTTTTTTGGAGCAAAATGCTTTATCCATGTGACCCCAGTAACTAGATGGAACTACTTTCTACTCCGCTCACGGGACTGAGTGGAAGAAAAGTCACTGCTGTGAGCGCCACTGATGGAGAGGATCTCTGAACTATCTCTTTAACCCCTCTGTCTACGTTGATTTTATGTGGATTCTGTTCTTCTCGCTCCTTTAAGCCTCTTCACGTCGACTTTGCGCGGATTCTGCACGCATCACGCATCCTCATGTTCGGACTCGTCTTCATCTGGTCTGTGATTTAAAACAGATTCACTCTCTTTATTCAGTAAAAATTCTGTATTAAAGTCACAACTCTGACAGCTCATTTGTAAGATCGTTAATATAACGTGTCTAATCAGTTGGCAACCGAAGTAATCATTCGCTGCAGCTCTAATCTTCATGTTAAGATGCAGTGGTGTGCACGAAAGGGGGGGGGCTGCGGCTCTTGGCTGGTTAGAACATGATAAACTGCCCTCTTCAGTGGCAAAAGTGGCGCGAACTCACTGCAGGCGCCCTTTTTTTTCCTTTTCACCCCTGCCCCTCAAAAGTCTATGCGCGCCTCTGTTCAGATGTTAAGATTAACATTTCATTCACAGTATTTCTTTGAATCAGCTTCAGGGCAAATGTTGACTGTGAATGAGATATAAAGTTTGTGACAGAACAAACCATCCACCAACACCTTTAAGCACGACCTGCACGTCTCGCTCCTTGACGCCTCACAAGACCTCGGCAGACCGAAAGCTCACATTAAATTGAATTTTGGCACAGATTGAAGTGTGGGGAAATCCTCTCTCTCTTTTTTCCAGCACCTTAAAAGAGACTGTTCCAGGTTGAGCGGCTGTCCTCCTGCGTTGACTCTCTACATCGAACAATAAAGGTTGTGTTTACAATCCGTAATTGTGTTGAAGTAACAAGTCGGAGGCCGTTATTTGATGTTTTTGTCTCACCGTCGCTCCCTACAGTTTCCTAATGTAATTGCACTCACACACCACTAGTGCTCACATGCAGTTTGCAGGAAACACACACGTCAATTTCCCCTCCCCCCCGCTCCAATGAGTGTGTGTGATTGGTGGGTGTGGCGAGCACGCGAGAAAGATAACCACTAAACTGTGCAGACATCAACACACACGCACGCACACACACACACACCAAAGCCTTCTTTTGTCAACCCTCCCCCACCCGCCACCCCACCACTCCTTTATTTCACATACTGCTCGCTTTTATTACTCTGTCTCAATTGTTCCCACCTCTGCCTCCCT
>CAESWR010000800.1:245523-257049 GCA_903171835.1 Mullus surmuletus
ACAAACGTGTTAGAGCCATTCTACGACTGCTCAGTGACAATAACTTAATTGCTGCCTATCAACTTTCCATTTCTCACGTCACTCGGTGGTGTACCGCTAACTTCCTGGAACTGAACGTTGGCCTGTCGCGATAACAAATTTTGCTGGACAATATATTGTCCCACAAATTATTGCCGATAAACAACATTATTGTCAACATTATTTTGAGATCATTTTTTAACTATTGTAATGATAATATGGCATAATAATGCAAGTACACTCTTAGCAATAAACTGTCATTTCTCAAGAGTGTTTAACATTGTAATAGGAACTTTTCACAGGGCTCAGTGTGTGTGTATGCTAGCGGCCCTGATTCCCCCCAATGACACAAAGACAGATGATTGACAGGAGAGTTGGAACCAACGCGCCCAGGTGCTGAGAGCGATGGACAGAGTGAACCCTCTTGACATCCAGCCTGTTTGGTAGCATGAGACGAGGAAAACAAACACGCATGCACATGGCAATATATTAAGGCCGGCAAAATGATCAGATTCGTTGTCATTTATCATGCGATTAATTGATTTATGGATTATTGTGACATGGGCAAAACAAAAGAAATGGTCTTTCACACCTTACACACACGCGCTCCTGGACTGGTTCCCACCTCCATCCACAGCCAAACAGCTGAACAGGTCAGCCATTTCAAATACCTTGGACTCACTGTAAACAATAAACGAAAATTTGATCAACACATGACCAACATTTATCAAAGGTCCCAGCAAAGACTCCATGCTATCCGCAAACCCCCCGCCCTCTCTGTTGCCCCCCATCTTCTGCTACGAATGTACGGTAGCAGAATCCAACCCATCCTGCTGTACTGTTCCCCCTGTTTCTACAACATGCTGTCCACCACCAACAATAGCAAACTAACAAAAATAACACACACAATATCCAAAATAATGCACCATCCAACACCAAACCTGCCAGAACTCAATCACAGAGCCATCATGCGCTTTGCGCGGACAATAGAGAAAGACCCAGCTCACCCCCCCAACCCACACACTGCTGCTGTCTGGGCGCAGGTACAGGACTCTGAGGTGGAGGGCGGTACGCTTCAGGAACAGCTTATCACCTCTGCCATCTCTGCACTCAACAATCCTTCCCCTTAATGTGGATCCTGCTCCTCCTGAGCATCCATTATGTTGTCCGCTGTCTTGTTTTTAGGTGGATGTCTGTCAGTGTCTAAATGGGTTTGTTGTTCAGTCCCTGAAGTTCTGTTCAGCAGGCCGGAGAATCGGTCAGATTCTAACAGCGGCTAAATTTGGGGGGGGTATTTGTGTTTGTATTTGTATATCATTGGTGGTTTCATTAATGTTCGTATGTGTTGACAGACTGTGAAAACGAATTTCCCTATGGGACAAAAAAAGGCTTCTATGTAATCCAGTCACCAACTAAACCAATGCACATCCCGATGGAATGTCATGTCGACTACATGTACACATTATGGTGTGTTTTATTCACCCTGTTGTGAGTGTCCAGCGAGGAATCGGGTATCGACCACAACAACCCAGTACCAAGTAGTATCGAAACTGCACCTGTCAAACGATGCCTGCAAACGATGCCAGCAAACGGTTGTTTTTGTACCCAGATCTAGAAAAAAAAAAAGATTGTTTCTATGGTTTTACTCAAAGCCATGAGCATAATTTGAGCACTTTCTTTTGAATTGTGAGGAGTGGTGACGTTTGCACAATTGATTAATATTAATATTGAATGAAGTAACAAAAAGTATCAAATGAAGTACTCAATTGGTATCAGTATCAGTTTAAGGGTACTGCTATCGGTACTGGTATCGACATTTTTAAGTGATACCCAGCCCTAGTGTCTGCTGCTGTGAAGCTGCCAGCTGGATTTGTAACAGGAGACAAGTCAGGAACATTCATGAGTGTGAAAGTTTTCTTGTTTTGTCTCAGTTATCTCGGGGTTGAGATCTGACTGACTGCGCAGCCCGACTGTCTGTCAACCCCTCACTCTTGTTATTGCTGTTCTGTCACATTATCGATCTCATTGTGGTGAAAGAAAAATAGCTTTTTATGACCCATGAAGCACCCATGACCCCCCCCACACACACACACACACACGTCTTCATCTATAGTTCCACGTGCGATCAAACAATGGCTGTCGTCGTCCTCAACCCCTCACTGAGGACAGCGAGCCGAGGACCAGGGCAGGCCAGTGTGCACCAGAGCTCCTCAGGTCTCTGTCTCTGTTTGATGGGTTAGGGCACTTTGTTGTTTTTCCCTTAGCTTGAACAAAGCATGCTGGGAGGTGGAGGAGAGACAAGAGGTCTCCCTGTGGTGGTGCCATCACACAACGGCTTCAGCAGAAGTGAACCCGCTCCAACTGGCAACATCAATCGTCAGAGCAGTGTGCGTATTTAATTTCCACAATTGTGTCAAATATTGAAGATTTTTCGAAGTGCAAAAAGGATTTTCAAAAGTGTAAAATAAAGAGCTGTGTGTGGATGTTACACAGCAAACAAAATACCTGCCCGATCCACCGCCCCACCCACTGACACACACACCGACCAACCCTCCAACTGACCCACAGTCCACCCACTGCCTGACCTAATGACCAACCCACAAACCGACCCTTTGCCTGACGCACCAACCAACCCTCCACCTGACCCACCAACCGACCCTCCACCTGACCCACCATCCGACCCACCACCTGACCCACCCACCGACCCTCCACCTGACTCACCAACCAACCCACCACCTGACCCACCATCCAACCCACCACCTGACCCACCATCCAACCCACCACCTGACCCACCCACCGACCCTCCACCTGACCCGCCAACTGACCCACCAACCGACCCACCATCCGACCCACCACCTGACCTGCCAACCGACCCTTCACTTGACCCGCCAACCGACCCTCCACCTGACCCGCCACCCGACCCACCACCTGACCCACCAACCGGCCCTCCACCTGACCCATCCACTGACCCACCACCTGACCCACCCACAGACCGACCAATCCACCCACCGACCCTCCACCTGACCCGCCAACCAACCCTCCACCTGACCCACCAACCGACCCACCACCTGATGCACCAACCGACCCTCCACCTGACCCACCCACCGAACCACCACCTGACCCACCCACCGACCCTCCACCCGACCCACGACGTGGTCACAGCTGTAGCCGCCAGCGACATATGTTTATAGCGAACACGACCATAATTTTGTCATAGCAACAGACGCCGGTGTGGCATCGCTAGAACATATTTGGTGCACGGACGTTTGTATTATTCTCACATTTATGGCGATGGTGATGTACATGGGCCAGCGGAGGGCTCCACATCACCACACTGCACATACATATAGAACCTTCATATAGTACCTACTTGGCCCCCACGGAACCAGCTCAAGCAGCTACTAAAGGCACCTGATAACAGCAGGTACTTTGACAGTGGAGACAAAAGTGGAGACCAAAGCAGAACAGAGCAGAGTCCATTTGAACGGTGAACCTTGAACCTTTGTGACTGCAGAGCGATGCGGATGGAGATATGTTGTTAGAGATAAGAAGAAGATCTTTCCTCTGTCAAGGCGCCTGTCCCAGTGGAGAACCTCCAGCCTCTTTTTGTAGCTTTCATGTTCATTTCTTCCAAGAATCACATCCATGTCCGTCTGAAACAGAGGTGGATTTTATTATTGTATTGTCAAAGAGTCGGCTCTCACCCTTCATGGTGTGTGTGTGTGTGTGTTTGTGTGTGTGTGTGTGTGTGTGTGTTATCAAACAGCAGACAGTGAGTGTTTTCTCAGCCTGTCAGTGCTTTGAGATGAAGCTCTGATGGTAACCAGACCAGACAAACCATCATCGGTGGTTAAATGTGGAGAAACACACACACACACACACACACACACACACACACACACACACACACACACCGGTTGCCAGGCAACAGCATTAGGAGGTTCCAGCTTGGTGTTACCGTTGGAGGCGACTGCCTTCTGCTGTGTGTCGCCCGTTACTGACTGTGGACGTGTGAGCACCACACACACACACATAGCCAAGTGTGAGCACCATACACACATACAGCTGAGGGGGTGTGTCGCTGCGTCTCTGCTTTATTTTGTTTTATTTTATGTTGAGAAAAGTTTTGCAGTTGTAAGAACATTTTGGATTGGATCTCACGAATCAGCACAGTCGTTCTGGATTACAGTTGGAACAACATCTCCGCTGTCATCTGATTGGCTCCTTTGTTGTGAAAATGAAAATTTGGGGGGATGTTCTTGGTCACTGAGGGATGATCTGTTATAATAATAATAACAATAATAAATGTATTTTTATAGAGCGCTTTTCATGAAGACTCAAAGACACTTTACAAGAAATGTTAAAAACTGTGAAATACAAAATAGGTAAAACGAATAAAAGAAGACAATAAAACATTACACAATAAAACAGAGTAACGGAGATGGGTTTTAGAGATTGAAGGCAATTGTGAACAGGTGAGTTTTGAACTGTGATTTGAAGTTGGGGAGGTCCAGGCAGTCACGGATGTGGTTAGCTAGGGGGTTCCAGAGGGAGGGGGCGGCAATGGAGAATGACCTGTCTCCCCAGGTCCGCTGTTTGGTCTGGTGTGGTGGAGAAAGAAGGTTGGCGTGGGAGGAATGGAGGTTGCGGGAGGGGTTATGGCGGTGCAGCAGGGCGGTGAGGTAGGGGGGGCCTTGTTGTGGAGAGCCTTGTGGGTGAGGAGGAGCACTTTGAACTGGATGCGTTGATGGACCAGGAGCCAATGGAGGATGGGGGTGATGTGATGACAGGAGGGGGTTCGGGTTGAGTAGGCTGGCGGCAGAGTTCTGGATGTGCTGGAGTTTGTGGATTATTTTGGATGGGTTGCTGTATAGAATGCTATTGCAGTGGTCGAGGGGTGAGGTGATGAATGCGTGGATGAGAGTTTAGGCAGCGGAGAAGGGGAGTGATGGGCGTAGACGGGCGATGTTCTTGAGGTGGAAAAAGGCAGTCTTAATGATATAACTGACGTGTTGTTGGAAGGTGAGGTTGGGGTCGAAGATGAATCCAAGGTTGTGGGCGGTGGGAGAGGGAAGCAGGGTGGAGTCTTCAATGGTGAGGCGGAAGCTGTTGGCGGTGCTGGTGAGGTGTTTGGGTCCGATTATGAGCATGTCCAATTTATTGCAGTTAGTTATTGCAGTTGTCGATGAATTGTTGTCTGTTGGAGAGGTAGGATGAGAGCCAGGAGAGAGTGGTGCTGGTTATGTTGAGTGAGGTTTCCAGACGGGAGAGGAGGATGCTGTGGCTGATGGTGTCGAAGGCTGCTGTGAGGACAAGGAGGATGAGGATGTTGAGGTTGCCGGCGCCTGCGGAGAGGAGGAGGTCATTTGTGATTTTCAGGAGGGCTGTTTCAGTGCTGTGATATGGACGGAAACCTGGTTGAAATGGTTTGTTAAGATTATTGGAGGAGAGGTGGGTTAGGGTTAGGGTTAGGGTTAGGGTTGGGTAGTTGGGTGGCGACGGCACGTTCCAGGAATTTTTGACAGGAAGGGGAGGTTGGAGATGGGTCTGAAGTTGTTCATGATATCAGGGTTGAGGCCGGGTTTTTTAAGGATGGGAGTGATGGGTGATGGGCCATTTTGAGAGGTTAGGGGACGGAGCCAGAGCTGAGGGAGGAGTTGATGATTGCTGTGATGAGAGGAGAGATTATTGGGAGGCAGTCCTTAACAAAGTTGGATGGGATGGGGTCAAGGGCACAGGTGGACGTTTTCATGCCCGCCATGAGAAGAGGCAGTAGGGCTGGTGGCACAGGGGAGAACTGGGATAGTGGCTGTATGGGGGGGGGGGGGGGTGTTGTGGATGTTGTAAATTTTGTTCTGAAAGTGTGAGAGGAGGGCGTTGCACTTGGTGGTGGTGAAGGAGTCGGAGATATTGTCTTTGGGTTTTAGGAGCCTGCTGATGGTGGAGAAGAGGGTTTTGGGGTTGGAGGAGCCGGAGTGGATGAGGTTGGAGAGGTAGGTGGACCGGGTTTTGTTTAGGGTGTCTTTGTAGAGGTGGAGGTGTTCAGTGAGGGCTTGGTGTTGGACTGTCAGGCGTTTTTTTTTGTGGAGCCTCTCAAGCTGGCGCTTAGAGGCTTTTAAGTGGCGGAGATCAGGGCTGAACCAGGGAGCTGAGTGGGTGAAGGAGACAGATTTGGTTTTGTTGTGGGCCAGCTGGTCGAGACAGGAGGAGACTGTGTGGTTGTAGTAGTTGAGGAGGTCGGCAGGGTTGTCTGATGGGGGTGTAATGTGTAGCATAACAAGTCTAGTTAACTTGTTGCTCTTTTTCAACACAAGTGGTTTCCTACTAAAACAACGTGTGTGTAGGTGGTAACATGTGAGGTCAGAAGGTCCTAAAGTGCTTTGCCTCACTGCTTAGGCCAGCGGCTCAATAGCAATATCAAAGAGCAGGGGGCTGCCTATTCCCACGTTGGAGGGGGAAATTAACAGATCTTGGTCCATTAGTGCGAAACACTGCCGTTGGAGTATTATAGAAGACCATAATCCAATTCACAAAATGATCACCCAGGCCGAATACCTTCGGTCGAATGCCTCCTCGGCGTCAGGAGATAGCCCAAGGGCCGGGTCTCCACAGCTCTGGGTTAGTTGGATGATGTGGAGGAGCCTCCTCATGTTATAATAGGAGTTCCAGCCATTGACAAAACCGCCCTGACAATCCTCCCTGACAATATCGGGAAGAACCTTCTCTAGGCGCAAGGCCAAAATTTTGGAGAGCAATTTTTGGTCAGCGTTAAGCAGGGCTATCAGCCTGTATGAGGCACCACTTTCTGGGCATTTTCCCTTTTTAAGGATGAGAGAAATGTTGGCGTCCCTAAGGGATTGAGGCAGAATCCCATTTTCAAATGAAAGATTGAGCATAGACAGCAGCGGGTCCAAAAGAATACCACTAAACTCCTTATAAAATTCACATCCGTACCCATCTGGCCCCGCGCCTTTACTGGACGGCATAGATTTCAAAGCAAGTAGTGCCTCCTCTCGAGTAATTGGGGCATTTGATTGTAATTTTTAATCATCCATAACTTTGGGGAGTCTTAAATCTGGAAAGAGACTGAGGCATAAAGGTCAAGGCATTGTCAGGCTGCTCACAATTGTACAGGTTGGAATAAAATTATGCAAGGTGTTTATTAATTATTCTAGTATCGAACAATCTAACACCATTGGAGTCAATAATGGAGACTATATTCTGAGAATCCGCCCTCTTCTTGACAAGATTAGCTAGATGTCTTCCAGGTTTGTCCCCAAACTCATACAGTTTCAGCCTGGCAAACCTAAGGAACTTTTCAGAGTCATGAATCAAAAAGGTGTTCAATGCAGTACGAGCACATAATATTTTCCTAAGCAAATATGGACTTGGGCTAGATAAGTGAGCTTTCTCCAAATCAGCCAACAGTGTTTCGAGAAGTTCATGCTGTACATTCTTCCCACATCTCTTGGACGCAACATAAGACATAACCAGTCCAAGAGAGTAAGAGAGTATAAACTGCAAAAGCCCCGGAGAGAAAATCTGGGGAATAGGCTGGGGGACAGTATAGATTCATAAATGTTACCTCTTTCCCTGAGAGTATTCCTTTAACAATTGTATACCAACCCTGGCTGTCTTTAACACAATCAAGAGACCTAAATGCCAGCTTTTTACTAATCAGAATGGCTACGCTGCTACTGAAAGATATGAAGATATGAAGTAGCAAAGACAAGCCCCACCCAGCTCCTTTGCAATTTAGCATTATCCTTGTCCTCAAGGTGAGTCTCCTGGAGGAGTGCAATAGAAACATTTTCCTTTTTCAGAAACGATAGAACTGCCGCCCTCTTGGCAGGCTTGTGAAGGCCACAGATGTTCCAGGAACAGATCTTAATATTATATACAGTAAGTCAGACATGGCCATAGGACACTATTTGCAATGAGGGCAGGAGAAGAAGTCAGAGCTGGTTGCACCTACACCCACCACATCCCACCACAACCCACATTTTCTGATATATAGGACATTTACACTTAGCAGGAATGGGAATTGCCACACTGGGACCCCACATAGATCCTATACACATGTTGTGTCCTGAGCTAAACACATGAACCACACTAAACAAGGAAAACAAATGTACAACAGAGAAAAACAAACTGAGGGTCTTTCCCCAAACAAACGGACTGTTCACCGTACAAGCACTTGTCAAACTCACCAGGAGCGAACTGACGGCATACGATAAATAGTGTGCCGAAGAAACAAAAGAAGTCCTCCCGGTGGGAGTGAACGGAATAAGGTGGAAGTGTAATATCCAGGTTAGGAGCAGCCGTGCCACTTGGTCAGG
The DNA here is from genome assembly GCA_903171835.1 of Mullus surmuletus. NCBI lineage: Eukaryota > Metazoa > Chordata > Actinopteri > Syngnathiformes > Mullidae > Mullus > Mullus surmuletus. Next base: position 253,881 of record CAESWR010000800.1, read on the forward strand.
AAATGTTCAACATGTTCAAGATGTTCAGAGCATCCAAGAGTAGGCGATGTTCAGAAGACGGAGCATGACCTACCAGCTTGACTAGGAAAAACACAGCTGTTGCGAAAAAAGTGTCCCAAACTAGACAAACGGAGTTCCGTACCCTGCAAAATGATCCTACAGGCAGAGAGTAGATGAAAACGCATACTTCCTCTGTGTGTCACCTGTAGAGTGGCCGGGAACAGCATAGCATACGGCATCCCCCGCTCTCGCCTTGTGTTTCTTCGTCACCACCGAGGAGAAGTCGCTGTAAAAAGAGACCCTGGATCCGTTGCAGATTAAGCCATCATCCTGGCTCGCTCGGCGTGCCACTTCCATGACCCGCTGTTTATCCCTGAACGTTTGGAATCGGGAGCGACCTGGGGCTCCTTTTGGGGTCCGGTTTATGTGTATGTGTGTGTGTATGTTTGTGTGTGGGGGGGGCGCGGTTGGCTCTCTCCAACTTGATGCGACTGGCCTTTGTGGTCATCTTTAAGATGCAAGATAGCCAGTCTCCGTGTCATATGCCAAGCCGACGACTCAAATGTTTAGGCGCCTGTTGTAGTTCTCGGCCATATCCAAACGCTCCGTGAGGGAGATGAGCTGCTTCTCCAGTGCCACGATCCTCCGCTCAAGTTTTTTTCAGTTTTGCACAGCTAGCAGCCTAACCTCCGCTTCATCAACTTGCGTGCTAGCGGCCCGGAGTTCCATAGCATGCTTGTGAATAGTCTCGGCCAGAGGGTTTTTTCATCAGTTTTTCATCAATAACTTTAATGATGCTGGAGGTCATCACGCTCAGGGCTTTAGCCAGGGCAGGGTCAAGCCCATCTGCGGTTTCAGAGTTGGCCCGTTCGCCATCTTGTGTCTCGCTGCCGGGCTCGGACAGGACGTCTTTCTTGTTTTTATTACCTCTGATTCTTCCCATCTTGTCAAAAGATTGTGGCCAAAAGTTTTCCAAGGACATACCTTCTTATGTTCATAACAAAGACGGCTTATATCGCCCGATTATTGTCAGGATAATGAAAAAATCAGCACCGAGTGGCACAGAGCTCCGGCAAAAGCGTCTGATCAGCTGTCCGCCATCACATGACCCCACATCCTCACTAGTTAACCAGTAAGGTCAACCATGACTCCTTTGACTTGTTAACATGCACACAGCCAGATGGACTCTCAAGTCAACTAGTTGCATTTCCTGAGGCAACATTATAACTAGTGAGCAACATGCAAATGAAGCAGGCTGGATGATAACAAAACCCTATTGGTTGGCATTTTCATTCTGGACTGGAGAGCCAATAGGAAGTCTCCGTGCATGCCCCCCGCCCCCCCTCAGCATTTCCACAACTAGTTAAGTAGTGCTCATTTGGCCTTTCACTAGTGAACCAGTATACACCACATGACCCACTGACTAGTCGTGCTGCAAATGGCTTTACGAGTCGGCCAGTAGATGTCCTGACTTTAGTAGTAAACATGTTGGGTCTGTCTAGTTCACTAGTAAGGGTAAAAGCAACTTGCACCAGAATGCTTACTAGTTAACTAGTGTGTATTTCTGACATGTTGATATCAAGTGCACCATCAGCGTTCTGTTGTGAGGGAATCAAGATGAAGGCTGCAAACTTGGAGCAGGCGGGCACCAGTGAGCTGTTATATTTTCCCAGAGACTCATTATTATCTCTCTGCATGCGAGTTTTGATTTGTTCTGTGTGTAGTTGCAGTTAATAAAGGGAAGAGGGAGAAAACTCACGCAGGACGAGAGGAGCCGCTTTGTTCACAAGACTTTAGATGTATCCAGCTGACTCGACTCTGGGGACATCTGCTGACGTGTGTGTGTGCGCTTGCGTGCGTGTGTGTGCAGAGACCCTAACAAATATGCTAATTGGTATTTACATTGCTAACCCTGCATGTTCGTGAGCCGGTCGCCTCCAGCCTTCAGTTGAGTGCGTCTGTCAGGCCGCCGTCACATTCAGGTTTGTTCTGCTGTCACATCCAGCTGAGGGTGGATCACACCACAGTTCTGCTCTCTCAGTGTGTGATCAGACTTGGCCTCGTTATCACCCAGTTTCTGTACAAAGCTTTCACCGAGCGGCTGTGTGTGAGTCTTGTGTCAAACTCTGTAACACGACTTCAAAATAAAAGTTAACTCTTACAAGTACCTGGGGATGTTGTTTTTCCAGACGTTTTTTGACCATTTAGGGGGTCAAAAGCCCTAAGAACTATTTGGTACTTGATATGTATCTTTCAGGCTGAAGCTGATCAACAAGACTGACTAATTTAAGGTAGAAAAAATATTAATATATGATATTTTTAAAGTAATCTTTTGGAAGGAGACGCTTTTTGTCCCCAGGAACTAATAAGAGAATTTGCTATAAAAATCTGTCACTGCAGAAAAAATAAGAATGCCTCAAATTCAATGTTGCTGCTAATCATTTAACCATCTGAGGCTCTAATAATAATATCAATTAAATCCTTCTTGAATTGCATTTATGGAAACTATTTGAGTTTTTGTATTTTCTTTCGATTAAAAAAAATTGAAAAAAAATTTTGATTGGAAAAAATATTAAGATATGTTCCTTTTACAGCAGTTTTTAGGGAAAGTATTTTTAAGGAACTCTTAGGGGTTAAGGAATGACAGTTTTCTGTGCAGTGCGACTGAGGTTTGATGGGGTTTTACTTTGAAAGGGTCGAGAATGTGCTCTCATGTGTGGGAGATTTCCTTCACAATCCCATCTGACCGTCGGGGTCGTGTGAGTGACCTCATCGCTGCCATGGTCACAGAACAAACCTGAATGGTAGATGATATTTGGTGCCTGCAGGAATGCGGAGTACCTCGGACCTCGGGGTGTAAAGGGAAGCTGATGTTTCTATTGGTCAGATCGGAACAAGTTCCTTTATATATAAATGAAGAAACACAGAACAAACACCTGCACCATTTCTTCTTCCTGAGATGGTGGAAAGGCTTGAGGCTTGATGCAGGCGTCACTGACCACGTTTACATGCAGTCAATATTGGGGTTAAGGTCCGTATTCTGATTAGTGAAACATTGGGAATAAGGCGTTTCCATGGTGATCAAACAGGGTTGTTCCTGTCTCCATGGTGATTGTAATCAATGGTGATATGGCGATCAAAGCAGCCACGCACGGAGAAGGTCTGCTAC
>CAESWR010000800.1:379019-391409 GCA_903171835.1 Mullus surmuletus
AAAACAGTTTCCTCCTTTGATGGGGAAACTCCAGTGATGTCACTGCCTGTGAGTGGAGAGTTGATGAGGAAGAGCGACCTGGGGAGGATCTCACACACTCCTACACGCCCGCAGACTTACTTTTACACACTTACTACTAATTATTTGCATAAAAGCATTCAAATTGTTATTCAAGAATAAGTCATCACAAGCATTTTTCAGAATCAGAATCAGCTTTAGTTTGCGCACACAAACAAGGAATTTGACTCCGGTTTTCTAAGCCCTCTGTTTTACAGTAAAGAATAAAGACAATAGAATAAGATAGGAAATTAATTTAATATAAAAATAAAATACAATAAGATAACAAATCCCTTTCGTGGTAGAATTCATTTCTGACATTTATTCTTTAGGTTTTTTTTATTCTTTGTTGTAACGTACTCTATATTATGCGTCAGCCGCCGGGAAGAATATGGATCCCCATTAGCATTAGATTCCCATTAAACACATGCACGCACACACACACACACACACACACACACATGCACACACCCAGCAGACAGGGATAAGAGATACTCAGAAACACACTCATAGTCTGTCACACACCTGTACACACAAAAAAAGAGCGTGGCCAGCCGGTGCCCGTGTTTGCCTGTGATGAATGTTTACGCATGTTCGGGTGTGTGTGTTTGTCTGCCATCGCTATGTGGGTCAGATACACAGTAACCAGGTCATATGTTGGCTACCAGACCACGCATACATCACTGACTTATTCATCAAAATGCCGCAAACGTTGCCAAATAACTGTCAGCACTTGATCGCGATCTGTAACGAGCTGCATCTGAGCGTCCTCGCCGCCACCGTTACTTCATCTCACTTCCCTTTTGTGTAAAAATAGAAGCGATGGAAATAACATGACATGGGAAAAGTAAAACTCGAATTTCCTCCAAACGCAACCACTCGCAACCACCACCATTGTGAAAAACTGATGATCAGAAAGCGTGAATTCTAAGTGATTTATGCATGGATGAGGGTCTTCTCAGGTGTTTGGGCCCACGCGTGTCCATGGCAACATGAGCGAGTGGAGAAGCAGCAGCTCTGACAGACGTGAGTCAGAGTGAGCGCCCCTGTTTCGCCTCCATCAGTGGAACATGTGTGTGTGTGTGTGTGCCGGAGTTTAGTCAGCATCCACTCAGATCACCCAGGATTGATACTGGACACATTAAATCTCTGCGTGATGGAGGGCGATGGTGAAAAGGGGTCGGCGAGCTGATCGGCGGTCCTCTCATCGCTGCTCTGTGCGGTTTGAAAATGGAAACGCCTCCTCCATCCGCCATCATCAGGGAACAGCGGTGCGAGCTTCACACCTCCACCCAAGAGTCAGACGGCTTACGTTTCCGTGCAGTGTTGGACTCATTCTGTGACCCCGTTTACACCTACAATTCTTCAGTGGCCACACTGAGATCCGACTGAGATCCAATCACATCTTTGCGCGAGAAAATCAAATAAATAAACAAGAAGAAACTAATGAAAGAGGAGAATTGTCTGCTCCTTTTTTGGCGTTTGGAAGCGGCAGAAGAAGCCGTCTTCAACAAGTCTAATGGCGATGAGAGCAGAGGTGTCAAAAGTATTCACATTAGTAGAAGTATAGATTCTAGGGTTAAGTACAGATACCAGGGTTTTAAAAGACTTCTGTCGAAGTAAAAGTACTGTAAGTGTGGAAGCAATGCCATTGAGGAGCAGAACTTAGGCCAAACATCACAAAAAGGCTCCTATAGAGCACTAACGAGCCCACCTCCCCAAAAACACATGTTTCTAAAGGCCATCATGACTTTAATGTCATATCAACATGTTCATGTTCACTACTGAGTTTCATCGAGCAGAAGATATGATGACTGGTTACCTGTAACTATTGTAATGGTGCAAAAAGTCAAACTTCAGAGGTAGGTTATCAATAGCCTTTATTGGAATGTAAACGATTAAATAAAATAGGAGCAACAGGGCTGTTTCTAAAATCTAAGGGGTGTAAATAACAAGTTGGCTGAAAAATAGTCAGTCCAGTAAAGCATAGACCCAAAATTTCTACTTAATTTCTTCTTAAATGCTGGACTTATCTGGTCCAGCATCTGCTCCAGACTGCCGGGAGAGGATTGTGATGGAGACTTTCACGGAAGAAGACTGCTTGGGGACTGATTGGTGAGTGTCAAAAAAATCCCTTTAAAGTTACGAGCTCGGTGCGCTATTCGCTGCGGTCCACCTTGCTGGTTTGTTGTGGAAACCTCCATTTGCGCCCACGCAGCTCTCACATGTGGATACAGGAGGCGTTAGCATTTCCACCTGTTTCATGTGCTCACAATCCGTCCTCAATGAGTGCCTTTACACCCGTACTTTCATATGGTCACGCACCATCCCATTCAGGGGGATTCCCTGTCCATGGGGGACGGCCAACGGAAAGTCAGGGCGATCTTCGGTATCGATCAGCAACATCATTTGGAACCAAACATCATTTGGAGCTTCATCATCCATCTCTGGTTGGACCAATGTACAGCCTCTTCAACATATTTTTTCTCTGTCAACAGTCCATCAAGCACGATTTTTAGTTCACCTCCAATCCTCCTGTGGGGGTCAGTTTCCCGCACCATCTGGCCGGCCCGTTCATCAATATCTAAAACCCAATGTGGCCCTTCAGACAAAATGATGCTTCAAACACCCCTGCCCCAAAGGGTCTAGAAACGCCCCTGCCCATCACCCATATGCATGTTAACACCAGCCGGGAATGGGAGCAGCGGAGCATCTTTGTGCTGAGCAACTGCCCAGGGCCCCCTTCCAGCTCGGGGCCCTGGGCAGTTGCTGACAACTAGAGGAGGGTTGCTTCAAGTGCCTCATGCCGACGGCCCCCAAAGTGTCCACAATGCCCCTGCGTGTGTCAGCTGTCAGTCGGAGCCTCACTTGGACATTGTCAGTGATCACTACAAATCATTCAGCCAGCCTCCTTACTCTGAAGATTAAAGAATTACTTTAAAAGCAACTTTCCCAAGCAACTGTTGCCAAGAAAAGCAATGACGAGAAGTTGGTCAATGGTAACAGGTGATGTCTGAGCGAGAAGCTCAATAATGGTGAGCAGATGTTTCAGATAATGATCAATATCTCGTTTGTACTTATCATTTGTGATAGTTGCATATTGTGCCTTTAAATACCAGAAATAGTAATAAATCCCCCCAACAACCGTTCATGCCTTTTTCCAGAGAAACAACTGAATTATTTGAGCACCAGCTGACGGCGCATCATGTGACCACAGCCAGGCGATCAGATGTCAATCATAAGATGGTGTCTTTATCTAAATGTATTCGTTGTCTCCACCCTGCAATGTCCTCTGCCTTGTGTTTTGCTCTCTGACACACACACACACACACACGCACACACACACGCAAGCACACACACACAGTTTAATGTTATAAATCAAATCTGACATGCTTGAAATTGAGCATTTCTGTGCAATAAATGCTCTTGTTGCTCTTGGATTGTGACATCCTGGATTTTCTCGAGCTGTGTGTAGTCATCACCAAAGAAAAAAACCCAAAACAAAACCCTTGTTTCATTGTTCTTAAAAACTTTTCATCTTTATTTTTAGGTTTATGTTTATTTTCACTTTCAGGTTCATTCTTATTTTTATCATATTTTATTTATAATATTCTTATTTTTATCATTGCTACCTATTTTATCTATTTGACTCCAGTTATTATTCTATTTTTAATATCGTATAGTATTTCTTTTTTTATCACTCCGCTAATAAGATGCACTAGATGTAGTTTACATATTTCAACACTTTCTAGTGGGAGTAACACAAATAATTGTTTCTGAAAAGTGATTCTGTTTCTGATAATAAAGATTCACTTTTTAAATTGAATGATGCCAAACAAAAAAGGGGAATTGACTTCTTTGTTGGTTCGGGTTTTTTCTTTTTAAACCATATTTAACCCGCAGGGATGTTCCAAAAATCTAAATGGTCCCTCAGAATGAAAAACATCCCGTCCCTAAAAACAGCAGCTCAATTCTACTTTAAATGACTTTTTAATTGATAAAAAGTGGTCTGCACAGAAAATGTCCCCAGGAACTGTTACAGGTAGCATTTTTTGGAAAATGAATTTATGACTAATGAAACAAACAGGGGTCTTTTCATTTTTTCAAACATGTAGATGAATTGGAATGTGTGCGTGTGTGTGTGTGTGTGTGTGGGGGGGGCAGCCTTCCTTTCCGGGGAGGCTGACTTCCGTGGGAGGGGGCAAACCTGCCAGCAGCTCTGAAGATGTGAAAGTGAGACTCTGACTTTCCCCTCATGTGTGCCGAGCTGTCATTCCCATGCTCTGGGGGCTTCCTTTAAGCGCCTGGAAGATGGAAGACGTGGTAAAGAAACTCCCCCTCGAACTTTTTCTGCTGCTGAAACAGACGCAAACTTCCTCATTTAAAAAAAAAAATGAGGAAAACATACACACACGTTTTTGTGTGTGTTGGTCCACCGCTCAACTTCCTGATTGTGCTCCAGCTCACCTGCAGCCGTGATCCAGCTGAGCAGTAAAAGTGGATCCTCTGATGATACTGGAAGTTTACTCAAAGATGCCTCATAATTTTGATAAATTCAAAGTCTGCCTCCTCTGTAGAAAACTGTTCTATTACAAAATCTTTAACCAAAGGCACAAATTCAAATAGGCTTCTCAGGTTACTTAACATGTTTTATTATGCCTAAAATGTATTTGACAAGTTTCAATGATACAAAAATAACTCTTCTGTTAGAAAAATTGGCCTGTGAGAAAATAATAGCTCTCTTTTCAAGTCTTACTGGCCAAAAACAAACTAAAAAATATTAAATACTATGAGATATATTAGGGGGGGGAAATGAAAATTAGCTTATGACATTTTCATCGCTTTCTCAATCACTGTCATGATTGAGAAAGCCCTCCTCATGACACTATTGTGTCATGAGGAGGGCTCATTTGAAAAACGTGTGCTAAACCGCCCTGTTGGGAGGCAAAACACACTAAAGTGGCCTCACTGGTGGTTAAAACATGATAGAATGTCCTCTTGGGAGGCAAAAACGTAAAGATGAGTGCCATCTTGGGTGGTAAATATATGATAAAATGCCCTGTTGGGAGGCAAAAAACACATGCCAAAGTGCCCCCCTGGTTGGCGATACACACAACCTGCCCTCTTGGATTGCAAAAATGTGCACTTAAGTGTCCTCTTGGGGGGCAAAACACACCAAACAGCCCTCATGGGTGGGAAAGACAACACTTAATTGCCCTCTGGGTTCTTCAGTGACGAGAACGCGCTGTAGGTGCCCTTTTTCTTCTTCAAAAAGTCAATGCAGGCCGCGGTTGGTGACCTTTGGCTTTTTATGATTTCTCCTCATGGGGGACTCGCTCGGCCCTCTGCACTGTAAATCACTCCCGGCCGTTTCAACGCGAGTTCCCCCGCAGCAGCAGAATTTGACGTGCGCGTCCGCCTCAAAGGTGAGAAAAGCGGTTCCTTCAGCAGTGGGCAGCTTCCTGCTGCGTGTGTTCTTCTTTCCTTGACGCTAGCTCAAAGTTTCACTCAGCTTGAAAAAAAACGGATTTCCTAAAAAACAGTTTTCAGCAGCGTGGGTCAAACACCTGCTTATACCTTTTGCTCTTGGTATGAGGATGGAGCGTTGCTGGTGCTGGTTGAAACACGGTGCCTGCAAACTGAAGCTCACTTATGGGTGAGACAACATCTGTGTTAGAAGAAAAAGGAGAAGAAGGAGAAACAAAAACGTTGGTTTGATATTGGTTTGACGTGCAGCTGCAAACCAAAGATAAGAGTATTCAGAGTACTTCTCTCATGTACTGTATGCGGCTTGGACTCTTTGACTCTGTCTGGTCCCTCCTGATCTTCAGGCCTTTGTCGTGACCTTCTGCCTCCTGATGGTGTGCATGATTATGCAACCAAGGATGATGCATGAATTAGCCTCCTTCCTTCCTTCCTTTTTTCCTTCCTGGCGGGTTTTACGCTTTCTGCCAACCACCCTCTTCAGACAGGGAGCTTCAGCGTGTTGGGCCGCTCCTTCCCGCCCGCCGCGCTCTGCGGGCGCACAGCGGTGGGCGTGTGGCGGCGTGGGCGGGTATCAGGTATCAGGATGATGATTCATTTAGGTACGATAAGAGAGCTTGTTTGAGTTGTAAAATGGGGGGGAAAGCCCAGTTTCTTCCCTCCTCAGGTTGCTTCACATTTGGATTTTGAATCACTGACATCCTTGGCTGCTTCATTTGATCTCTGAAATGAAAAAAACTGTGAGTGTGTTTTATTTCCAGTGTAAGAAATGAGCAAGCAGTTTCAGCAGAGAAACGCCGAGAAATGGGTTGCGCTTTGTCTTTGGACTTCACCTGCAAACTGGCCGATGGGGCTGAGCTCCCGATGCTCACAACAGCTGTCAATCAAAAAGGGATTCAGCCTTTCCACTGATCCCCCAATCATCATGCAGAAGCCCAGCGTCCAGGCCAGCCGAGGCTCCGCCCACTGCTCCATTCACCCCCAGAGACGCTGAGCAGACTTATTCCTGGCATTTATTTCCTGCAGGCCTGTTCTTAATTTCATTCTACTCTGTTGCCATACTTTCTTAATCACACTTGCATTTATATAGATTCAAAAATGACAATATCTTAAAAAATCATTATAAAAATATGCTTATTATACATGAAGTTTAGATAAGTTTAGGTGAACTATTCCAGTTCAAAGGTCAAAGCAAGTGAGACTCAGAACGTCACGCTCGGACTCGGACTGCAGCGTGTTTGTGTTTCCCCGCTCGGCGGAGGTGGTGAACTTCCTGACCTCCGCAGAAAGAGGAATTGAAAATATCATTTATTCCACGTAAATATGAAATACTGTTGGTTTGATATGAAATTCATCGTCATCACCATCATTATCATCTTAAATGACGTGATGTTGTGCATTTAGTGTCTGGAAATAAAACAGTCATGCTGCTGGCTGATTATGACACAATATGGGAGTCCTGATAAATTTTCTGCGCTTGAGCGAGCGCTTGAGTGTGAATGAGGAGGGAGGGGGGGGGCAGAGGGAAGACGTCGGAGTTTCCTGAGCCTGAAACAACAACTGAGCTGTTTCTGACACGTGTTGGTTCCTGCTGACAGGAGCCTGTTGCAACATGGGAGAATTTATCCATGCATTGAGGGTGTTACGCACACACACACACACACACGCATACACACATACACACATACACATCGAATGTTTGCTAATCACTTGGAAGTATTATCTGGCCACAATCTGGAAACCAACCAACCAAACAAACAAACAAACAAACAAACAAACATCGGGCCTCGCCGTGTCTCTGGACTCTCCACACTTCTTCTCCGCTCATCGTGTCAGACTCGGAGCAGCAGTGTTGATGTATCAGCTCATTTCTGGCTTCTGTGGTTTCCTGTGTGTCATCAGCGTATCGGATCATACACACACAAAACAGAAATGTGAGAAAACAGTATCGTTTTGGGCGATCACATCTCATGGTTTATCTCAATATTCTGTTTGTTTTTTTCTTTGGTTGTGTTGCACTTAGTTGTTCTGTGGAAAATGACAGAATCTACAGTATATCATGTAAGATTGAGATATTTTGTTACTGAAGCTCTTCTTCCCTGTTTATTTTTCTCAATATCTAAATCAAATGAATTCCCTCACCAACCAACAATCAATATGTGAGTGACCAAATATTTCAGCTTATTTGAGTTGCTTCGATGAGACAGAGAACTGCTTCGTCTCAGCTTCACGTGAAAGAAACCAACAAACAGATCCGACACGGGTGTTTTTACCCCAGAATTGTTGCCACTTGTCACAGATGAATCATTGATCAGTGATTGTTTGCATAAGGAATTAAAAATACACAACATATCAAAGTGTTGTCAGACACAGTTGTGTTTGTGAATCCTGCTTCAGAGTCGTTCTCCTCATTAGTGGAGGAATACACGTGCTTACAGCACCATCATGTGGCGTTCTTAGAGCATTGTCTCATGGTTTCATGGTCTCAAGGTGTGATGATCTTATAGTCTAATGGACTGATGGTCTCAATGTGGTGGTCTGATGTTCTGATAGTGTGATGGTCTCGTAGTGTGACGGTCTGATGTTCTGATAGTCTGATGGTCTCATAGTGTGACGGTCTGATGTTCTGATAGTCTAATGGACTGATGGTCTGATGGTGGGAGGTTCTGATGGTCTCATGGTGTGGTGGTCTGATGGCCTAATAGTCTGATGGTCTCATGGTGTGACGGTCTGATGTTCTGATAGTCTGATGGTCTCATAGTGTGACGGTCTGATGTTCTGATAGTCTAATGGACTGCTGGTCTGATGGTGGGAGGTTCTGATGGTCTCATGGTGTGGTGGTCTGATGGCCTAATAGTCTGATGGTCTCATGGTGTGATGGTCTGATGTTCTGATAGTCTAATGGACTGATGGTCTGATGGTGGGAGGTTCTGATGGTCTCATGGTGTGGTGGTCTGATGTTCTGATAGTCTAATGGACTGATGGTCTGATGGTGGGAGGTTCTGATGGTCTCATGGTGTGGTGGTCTGATCAGATTTTGTATTTTTCAATTTATGCATAAGGAACTTTTGTAAAGATAGAGATGCATTTTAGTTGTTATCGGAAACCTACTTTGAAGCTCTAAGTGGGCCATCAAATAATAATACAAATAAATAAACTATTATTATGATTTATTTATTTACTGAGAGCAAGCATTACCGTAAAACACAGAATGGATCAAATGCCATAATGTCAGTAATAATCACCCGAGCAAATCAGTGTTGGCAACAGTAGGATTATTCAAATATTATAAAAACGTTTTGATATGATGAAAAAAAGCCACATTCCAGGCGTTAATAACCACATGACAGACACAGCGGTCCTTTGATGTCTGCAGCAGCGGAGTGACGGGGGCGCGCGCGCAGCTTCTCCCGTCATTACGGTAACGTTGCCGGAGTGACTCACAGACACCGACACGATGGAGCCGCTGTGTCGGAGCGGGTAGAGATGCTGCTGTCGCTCCTCCGACCGAACACACCTCTTTTTTATCGATGCTTTGTCCGGGTTCGGCTCTGCTCACCGCTGGCTCACTACTTTACCTCCGCTAGCTCGGTGAGCCAGAACCAGCTAACCAGCTAACAAGCTAACTAGCTAACGAGCTAACGAGCTAACGAGCTAAGCACCTGCCGCGGCTCCGCCCCCCCGCCGAGGCTCCGCCCCCCGCCGCGGCTCCGCAGCGCCCCGCACACACGCACCATGGACTTCCCCTTCGACATCAACCAGTTGTTCCCCGAGAGGGTCTCGGTTCTGGACCAGACCCTCATTGCGGGTCGCAAAGCAGCCGGGAGGTGAGTTGGGGCTTGATTTAGTCAACACGGGCGAGCTGCAGCACGGCTTTCCCAGAAGCCTTTGTGCCGGCAGATACACTACCACATGGCTGCAGGGCGTGTGTGTGTGTGTGTGTGTGTGTGTGTGTGTGTGTGGGAGGGAGAGGGATTTAGGGGCAGGGCAGATACTACCACATGGCTGTAGGGTGTGTGTGTGTGTGTATGTATATATATATATATATATATATATATATATATATATATGTATGTGTGTGTGTGTGTAGTAGACACGCCCATGAAGAGCCAGACACAATTACTGCAAACATGACAAAAACCAGGACAGTTCACTGCAAAAACAACAAAACACACACTTTGCTCTGACACACACATCCAAGCTCTGCTCATTCTGTCAGCGTTCCCGCACAACAGACCTTCATCAGGACCAGCGTTCCACAGTTTAACTTTGAACTCATCAGCACAGGTGTTTGCTGTCATAGAAGAAAGCTTGTAATTGGTTGATTTACAGGTGTTTGCTGTTGTAGAAGGAAGTGACATCACTGAACTGGGAAGAACAGAGAGATAAACGCAATACTAAATGCTTAGAATATGAATCAGTTTAACAAATAACAAACCATGGAACCACACAAGAAATGTTTTATGTGGTAAGCTTGAAAAATGAGAAATAAATGGATCAAATGTTGAGATAAATATCAAATGTTGGTATTATCAACACCAGCAAACCTTCATGTGAAAAAATAGGAGGAAAAAAATATTAAATATACATGTTATAGATACAGACAACAATCTGAATTCTTTATTGAAAATCATTAAAAACTCCAATCAAGTTACAAATATTTAAGTAACAAGTGATTATAGGAACATTCTCTATTAACACACACTCAAGTCCAATTTAAGAGCAGGGTTTGAGTTCTGTGTTCCAGGAGAATTCTCACCAGAGACGTGTCTCCTTTAGATCACCGCTGCGTTTTTTCTATACCTCAGTAAGTAAAGGCAGTAATTGGATGTGTAGCCTGTTTAAAGCTGACTGCTATTGGCTTCCAGAACCACTCACTTCAAGACACAGAATGTGCATTTGATTGAGCCTTGATAGTAAAAACCAGGACAGTCCTTCGTCCAATCATCTCGTCCTTCGCCGTCTATGTCTCCTCAGGCCGGATCTTCAAGCTCAAATCGCCACTGTGATTGATGAACTGGGGAGAGCCTCAGCCAAGGTGGGTCCATGACAACATAACACCAGGGTATCCGCGGGGTCTTTAAGATTATTAAAAGTTGATAAATCAATTTTGGGAAAATTAAGACTCTTACAAAGTATTCAAAAGTCTTATCACCACTTTATGAGGCATTTTTCTGCATTAGCAAAAGAGTTTGAGTCCAAAAAAACATTGTAATATACACATTGTGACAAGCGGTAACATAAATAAAGATGAACTGACAACATAAAAAAAACAGTTTGTTCAGAAATTATTTGAAGTGTGTCGTATGATAGTGGTCGATAGTCTTTATCGTAAACGAACACTGTCAAGTTAAAGGTGTCACTGATGGAAGCGGTTATAGCTTTAATTGGCGGTGAGGTATTAAAAGATATCAAGAAGGTCTTAGATTATTAAAAAGATGTTGAAATTCCGTTCAAGACTCCTGCATATACCCTGAACACGTGGGTATACATATTGAGATATGAAATATTTTAGTTTGCCTCTAATTAGTTGAAGAACCTTCAGGGTTTTTTTTTATTCACTCGGCCGCCTTGACATTCTGCATGACTTCATTCACGCTCGGTTACTGTCACGGCCGCAGCGCCTCGTGCACAGTTGTTGCAGCAGCGTGTCATAAATCCATGAGGCTCAATCACTGTTTATTGTTTTGCAGTCAACCTTGGCGTTGTGATGCGTATGGTACCGGAGGTGCTGAGTGTGTGGGAGCCTCACGTATGTCTGTGCTTGGTGTCCACAGGCCCAGCAGCTGACAGCAGCCATCACCAGTGCGTCCAAGATGCAGTCGCAGAGGCATCAGCTGTACCTGCTGAAGGACGGAGAGAGCAACGGGTAAAACTCGTCTCACCAAACCTGGACACGACATGATACCCGCAATCATATCATGAGTGTTGTTTCAAAGATGTGCAAATTCAAGTTATCGGGTATTTCAATGACTTTTTCAATCATGTGAGAACTTTGATGTTTTGCTGCTCTGTGTATCTTACAGCAGAGTGTCTCCATGGTTACCCAGAGTTCAATGTTTCTACATTGGAGGCCAATTATGAGGACACTTTTGACTATTTTTACTTTAAGAATTATGAAGTTTAAAGAAAAGGAATAAGAACTGTTCTCTTTAAACGTTGTGTCCATATATACATAATTGAGCTGTTGAATATCGCATTTATTAAGGATATTGTAATCTAAACAATCAGACGTGGATCAGACGTTGCTACCTTTAGCAAATTTTGTAAGCCCTTAGTTTATAGTCCTGCGTTGCTTCTGTCGGGGGTCCGTGCCCCACTATACTTCTGCATTGGGGTAGAAGTGGATATTTGGCGACTGTGGAAACCTGGAATCTGCTCAGGATCGGCAACACGTAAACATTGGAGCAGCCTCGGTGAACAATAGTTTCTGTTAGTCTCCTCGCTCTGACGCGTCTTCTGCATCAGTGTGATCGGTGGAGCAGGAACTCGTGCACTGACAAACATTTCTTGCAAACTGCGATTAACGGCGTTAATTTGTTTAACACGTTCATTTTTTTGTAATTGATTAGTCATAATAAACACGTGAAAGTGCCCCCCCCCAAATGAAACATGATATTTTTGAGCCTATTGCCCTCCCTGACACGCGCCACACATACACACACAAACGCACAGAGTCCACAGTGTGTAACGGATGGTGCTGATGGTACAGCGTCGCCCCTTCACAGGTTCACTGTTTACCTCAAATCAGACAAACAGAAAAGTGACGTGAAAAGTTTATTTTGGGAGCTGTCGCACTCATGGTTCTCGGCATTGCCTCACCCAACCTGCCCAACCTGCCCAACCCCC
>CAESWR010000801.1:11890-32932 GCA_903171835.1 Mullus surmuletus
TCTTAATCTTAACTGTCAATTTATGAACACTGGCATGTTAAACTCTGAAGTTACAGAACACCTCATAAACGTTGTTAATCAACTTACAGTTGATCTGAGCAGTATTTACCAGGAGATCAAAAAGCCTACAGTACATCATAAGCGCACAGAATAAAAGTCAGAATGGCAATCAGCCAGAGAGACAGCACCATCATCAAGCATTAGGAATTTAGATGTTTATACAACTCTATACCGTGTGTAGATTTTTTTGCTTTAATCATGTGAATTTGCTATGTCTGCAAAAGGAGCAGCTGAATCAGCCCTTAAAATCCATAAAGTATTTACCTCATCTTTTTAAATAATCCATATTCAAATTAAATTTCTGTGTATCGTTATGCGTGCCAACCACCTTTGAGTGACATCAGATGCAATGGACAAGAGTTAGATGAATTCCGTACATGATTAAGAAGATGGCACCTGTTTATATAATTATGTAATTGGAATGAAACACATCAAAAATTAACTTTATGTGTCTGTGGAGTTTTGGATAGCGCTGTCACGTGAGCACCAGGTGCAACTTTCTGACACCAAAATTACACTTCATCCATAATGCTCCTGCTGTGCCATCACTCACAACTTAGTGTAACACGTCTACTACCTCTGCAAGTGCACACAACACAGCTTGCACCTGCACAAAGATATGACTACGCCAGGGTCTGCATAGCCCTCAGTTAACTGGTGAATATGTTAACTGGAGGTATTTTAGGTAAACCACATCCAGACCTGGTGCATCCACAGATTCCAAATTTTCCATTAGCTTACTGGTAAAGCGGAAGATATTGAGGATGTGTGGAATCATGTGTGGCAATAATTTGGAGACTCTGCATTCAATCCTAAATATTAGTCATAAAAATACTTAATTCAGCTCCTATAGCCAAAGTCATAAAGAAAATGTGTAAAGAAAAGGGATGCTGATTGAATGAAAATGTAAATGAACATCACCACCTCATTAAGACTGTAGATCTTTCTGTAATACCACTGGTGCGTTTCATTAACAGGGTGCATTCTGGCGGTGGGTAAATTAATATTAGGATCCATAAAAACACAAGTAAAACTGGTGAGTATGCAAAGCTTTAAGTTCCTCTCTTCAGATATAGATATATAGTAGTCCAGCATCCACCCCAGGAGTCCATGGGATTTTTTGACACCTCAAGAAAACTGTCAATAGGTGGTAGGCCTAATGTGTATGCTTTGATGTAGATTTTTATCTTCCTTCACCTATAAAGTGTTTCCAACACTGCGTTTATGTTTTGAACAAAGCCTGTTCCAGAGCAGCACTAATGTCACAATCACCCTGCTGAAAAGTCAGCTACAGGAAAGCAAGGGTTAACCCTGAAGTTATATTGGCATCCTGAAAATCGGCTTCATGAGGGATAGGGGAAATATCCTACTAAAACAGGAAACAAAATAAATAAAAGTGCATAAATACTAAAAAAGACTGAGGTTGCAGTCATTGGTTCCGGGGCAGAGATTCGTCAGGGTGTCTTTCCATGGCAACATAATCCAGAGAAAATTCTAGAAAAATACTGCTTATAATAATACTATTTCACAAAAACATACTCCAAAAAATAGGAGTCTTGATATTTTGAATTTTCATTGTACTTTCAAGGTTTGATTAATGTGCCTACTGACAGACAAAAAATAGTGTACAACAAGGTGATGCATGTTGAAAACCCTCTCTGATGGGAACATATAGGAAAACCAGAGAAAAAGGCTGCAGTAAGACAGAGGACGATGGAACAAAAAAGGGGAGTCTTGGGATAGAATCCCAAAAGCCTGAGATCTGATGCTTCATTGGCAGCTTAATTGTGTGTGACATAAATGGTGTCACCACCTCATCTCTACTTCCCCCAAACCTTCATCTCTGCACCCTCCCACCATACCCACCCAATCTTCATCTGTCTCTGCACATTCCCTCCTTCACTACTGCCCCGTGCTTTATCTGTGCCTGCCAGATAATATTTCCACTCCCACCAAAGAAGATCTTATCTCCCTCTGTTCAGTGCCTGCAAAGATTATTCATGAAATCCACTTTTTTGAGTGGGATGAAAATATAACACGTACCCTTAACCCAGTCAAGCGGTTGAAAATGTGTATTCAAAAAAAGCACATTGCTAACATACATTTCAAAGAAATTAATTAAAATATGCTCCTGAAAGTATTCAAAGGAGGTGAATGTCACAAGCAGATACATATATAGTTAGACAAATGATTCTTACCTTAGCCTTACATCTGTTCCCAATGCTAACAATGAGCCACTAATTTTGTGACGGACATAGCAGTGAGTCACACCTGTTGCCCTGAGGGAGGAAGAATGACTCACCCATCAAACTGCCACCGGACAGCAGCACAACTGTCAAGTGATCTGACTGGAAGATATCTAATTTGTAGTCACTGATGGAAAAATGAATTGAAATTAAGAGTTGACTGATTTGAGATTTTGGTCCTATGGATTTGCATATGTGCTCTTTGTTAATAGGCAAATCCCTTTTTACCTATGTCACACTAAAAAAGGCTGGTACTTTCAATTGTACCAGCCTTATACACCACAGTATAATGGTATAAGTCAATTTACATGTGATTCTATAGCAGACAATAGAGTATATAATGTGAGGTCAGTTTTCACCTCCATTACGTGGCCTTGGATGGGAAATTATGTTCAGAATGAGAGGGGTTTTTAGTTTGTTTTTGTTCTGTGTGCTCCTTGGTTCCTGCTCTCCCACTTACCTGCTCCACTCCCGCTAATCTGCACACCAGTTTCTTCCCAGCCTTATCACCGACAGTACAAGACCTGGCTCCTCTCATCATTCTGCGCCACTTTGTTGCACATACCTCTGTGGTAACTTGATTTGACTATCAGTGATTTTTCTGCCTGCAGTTGTTGTTGTTGTTGTTGTTGTTTTAGGATGACTTTAATCTTTTTGGTTTTGGGTGGTGGATATTTTTGTTGTGGACTCTGAATATTTCTTCTTTAGTGTGCCAGGCCACCATCACTTCCAGCCTGCCTGCCACACTCACATTGTCAGCTTGCCTCTTTCCTCCATTTAGTTGTTTCCAATCCCCCACAGCTGCTCAGGCTGGGTTTGTAACTCTCTGCTTAGGTTAAGAGATGAGGAGAGAGGAAGTAGAGAGAAGTAAGAAAGAAGAAGTATAGAGAGATGTGACAAGTCAGTGGAAGAAAGGCAGCAGGAGGCCAGAAAACACAACAAATGACAACAATGACAATGATGAAGACAATGATAACAATGAACTGTAACTGAACCGTAGCTGGAAGATGAGTCCTCAGGAAAGGAGCCTAATAGTTCAAGGCTCTGCCTTCCATTGTAATTTTGGAAATTTTATCAACAAGAAAGCCTGCACTCAGTACAAAAAGGTTCCGAGAGCTCTTTGAGATGAGACATTTTATTTATAGGAAGTTACTGGAAGTATGGGATAGACCAGATCTTCTCTGGCACAAAGAGTCAGGAATTACACCATGTAATGACAAGAATTGTCAGAAGTGTGCATCGATAAACAAATAAATGTAGGCCTTCACCTGTATGAGCACTGACGGATGTATCCTTGAATTGAAGAATACTCTCGAGTTCCTAACTGTCTTGCTAGAAGCAAGAAAGCAGAAAATTCCGGGTGATCCAGTTTAACATATATAACATTAACCACACCTGTCCGCAGGTGTGTTTATCTGGCAGCCTGCGCCCCGATCAGATCGACCAAAGTCTCCTTAGATCAGCTGCGCTCCCCTGCGCCAGCAGTTAGACATGGTCTAAGCAGGCCTAAGAACAAGACAACTTTCTGGCACCAAATTGTCAATCCACTAGGTGTATCTCTGCCGACATGCCCTCTGCCATGCCAGCACACCCATCTTGGCGCAGGCTGGTCCACCAAAGTGGCAAACACGTGCAGCAATCCTCGCACTAGCATGAAACCAGGATACACTGGCATTTGTGCCCCACCACACTTGCACCATCTACAAAAATAGAGCTCACTTAATGTGGTGGACCTTAATTGAGAATGCTCAAACAGACGGGGAATGGACAGGGGGTGCTTTGGGACTGGGCCCATTTCTCCAACTCAATGTAGAGTGTTAGTTTGGCTCCCGTTGACTCAGGTGCTAAACACAATTTTTTAAAAGCAAGTATGCTTTGCAGTCAGAACTCCTTGAAACTTCTTGAGCTGCCACTGTGAACCTACAAGCTTGGCGGAGGTGATACTTACTTGCAACACTGATTAGATGAGAGCTGCCTTGAGAGCCCCGATAAGACAATGTGCTTGATAGTGGTGAGATGTCACTGAGTCAAATGTACCAACGATGAACTGTTTCTGGCAACTTGGAGGCCAGTAACTCTAGTGGCCACCTCACTTCAAAAGAAATCAACAAAAAAGGCATTGCAAAAGGAACTGGTGAAAGGCAGGGTGGTGGATGTAAAAGGATTTTGAGCAATGATGATTTTAGGGGCTCACAAACAGTACCTCCAGATGAAGAAAACAACAGGAGCAGCTCAGCAAAGCACATCAGCAAGGGACCAGCACTCCATATTAGGAGCCATTGCAGGAGCCTCGCCTTGCAATTTCTCTAGAAAATATAGGCTCAGCACAACTGTTCAATATGTCATAATGACTGTTTTGCCAAAGACCTCATGTAGGAGACAAACACAGCCCTACATGCAACCAATATGCCTGATTGAGTTTTTTAATTTAAATGAAATGTTTAATTGCACAGAACTTTGTTTAACCCAAGTGATCAAAAGGTAAGACACATATAAATTCTCTAGAGTCTCTAGACAATAAAAGAAAGGCTTAAAAGAAGTCTCCTTTGTAGGTGACAGGAGAGGAGGAGGAGATTAGTCAGTTCTCTCCTTTCTCCCACATCCTTTGCTAAAAGGTTGATTTTGCACTTAAAATGAAACAGTCAGTGAAAATGATTCATGTATGCTCAAGTCAAGTCAATTTTATGTTAAGTCAAGTACATTTTATGTTTACAATCTTCATTTGCTTGAGGCACCGCCACTGCTCAGCTGAGAACAATGTGGCATGACTCAGGAAGACTATTGATCACTAATGATTAATCAATTCAGATATGCAAGGCTGGACACTTGTGTAATGAAAGAATAGTTTATTGATTTTCTACCAGATTGACTTCTGTTCTTGTTGATAAGGCTGGCACAATGCTGCCACTCAGTCAGTCTGGCTGTACTTCATGCAACATTATTATGACATTATGCAACAACAAAAGATTCAGGTCAATAAATTCAATTAAATGTTACCATTAGGGCATTTACGAGACCCTGAGGTCAATTAAAAAGAACAAGTGGCAGCAGCTGCAGGGGAAAAAAGACTGAAGATCCCATAAATCCTCAATGAAATATCCAATGGAATACAATACAATGTTAATGGATTAAAGGTTCAGTCGTGTGGGGAAAAAAAATTGCAGTCCTGCAACTCCTTCTTTTTCACCACATTGCCACGCCTCCTCCTCAGCTCTTATGCCAATATATAGCAGCACAGATCCATTCACCTATTACTTCCTCTGCAGACTGACTTCCTGGTTCCTACCTCAAGTGTTTCCTTTGGCCATAGTGACCAATCAAAGTGCAGGAATCAGCAGGACAGTGAGATGCAAATTCAGTCAACGTAGAGGAAGGTGGAGACACAGAGAATAGGTGTGAACCTTGAAAGGTTCCCTGCAGAGTTCAGAGGGGAGTGGGGGCTCTGTTCCTTCTTGGACCAGATAAGGGGGGTGTGAGATAACAATGGGGAATGTTTCCCATGGGGGGTGTCGAGGTTTAGGCTGGGAGGGGGGCACATGTCGTTAAAGTCTATGTGGCACGTATTTCACCATATAATGGCTCTACAATGTGTATTTTAAAAACATTTTCTTCTTCACCTGCAACCTGTTGATCCTAAATGCTGTTAAACCTGCTAAGAATTGCAGTTATTTTATTAGAAATTCACTCTTTCTTTGAGTATGGCTTGAGTTAAGCAAAACCTCAGGGTTTCATTCTCTTGCAGGACTGAAAATACAGGGGTTGAATAGACTACATTTGTCCTTTGTAGTGTTCCTGGCAGGGTTGTTGTTTCTTTGTGGAAAAGAGCAAGGCTCTATTGACATCACCATAAAATGAACATGGGGTGTGAATGTACATCTGATTTCACAATTCATATATATATATATATATATATGTATATACTGATACTGAATGATGTATAGAACACATTATGAAACATATGATAAAGACTTCAATGGCCATTCCAGCAAGAAAGCTAAAACATTCTGTTTTCAAAGTTGCAGGAATTTATTTGCTCAATTCTCAAATGCTGCACTACTATCAAAACTTGTAAAAGACAAGATGCTGCCTCCTTGAAGAGCTGATTTGATCAAAATACATTTAGCAGTGAACCCGGTAGTTCAATGCCATAAACACTTGTCTACTGGATCCGTAGGCACAGCACAGCAATGCGGAACTGCGCTATTGCAGGTTTATTTTTCTTTGACCATAAAATTCCATTACTTTTTTTCCAACCCTTTTACTGACTGTTGACTTTTATCCTGTACCATTATGTTGACAAAGTGATGGCATTTACAACCTGAATCCAGTGCACTTCCAAACCAATGTTTCCATTTGTGCCAAATTAAAGGTGCACATGGTACTGGGTGTCTTGCTTTCTTCAGTTTGTGGAAAAAGTAGATGCACTGCTTTGCTTTATAGGCCAGAAATGCAGTGTTGGTATTCTAGGAAAGGTCATCTGTGATGTGCATTTGGTGTTGCTTACCCTCTCCCCACAGGACTGTTGGTCAACAGTTGGGTTCTGCTCTCTGGTAGTCATCTGCTGTCTTCATATTTAGTGACAGATTGTTGTGGCTTGTTGTTGATGCCAAAACTTAGCCAGTTGGTTCACCTGAATTCTGTAGTGTCTTGTCATTGTTATCGGTAGATCATGTCCTTAGGCCTATGTGCTTCTTGTCTTCCAGTAAGAATGTCCAGGAACTCCTGGGAGATTTTCTTAAACCCAGATGAGTCAGTGGGTGTATTAATCACTGAGGAAAAATGTGTTCATTAATGAACAGTAACATGTGTCCTGAGCGTTGAGTTATGAGCAGAGAAATATTGACTGGTTAGCTCAAAATGCTAAATGATTTGCAAACTGAATGGGGTGTAGGGAGGATGGATTTGTTGTGGTGCAGGACTAAGATTTCAAAGTATTTCATAATGGGTGTCAGTGCAACAGGGTGTCCAAAAGGATCATCAATCAGGACAAGGATACCTTTTGCAGTACTGACATTATGGGGGAAGCTTTAAAAAACTTGGGGACAACCTGGAACTGGGAGGTATTGAAGATGTCTGTGAGGACTGTTGGGACCCCTCAAAAGGGTCTAGGGGAAGTAACATGCACTCTGTCACACACACACACACACATACACCTACACACAGGCACACACACACACACACACACAAACCCAAAGACACACGCACTACCCATAAGGCTTACGGGCTGTAACAAGGACATCTTTAAGAAAATTGTGCATTGTTGCATCATGCATCAATAGGATCTTGGACCTGTGCTTCACACTGCTTGAGCCGTAGAAATACAAACATCTATTTGAGTAAGGACTGTATCGTAACAATAAAGTTAAAACATTAACAACTTCTCCCATAGATGAAGGCCTTTATCCTCCATAACAGATTCATTGTCCACCTTCTTTGCAAGAAGAATGTCAAAGGTAAAAGTCACTCCAGAGATCATACATTTCTAATTTCCGAGGTTCATGCAGACACGCTCAGATACGCGCATAAAGGAATGTATGTTAATTCCTTTGAAGGTTAAATCGTGTTATTGTCAACACTTTCTGAGAAAGGGCTTTAACTTACCCATGTGGAATATGCAGCCTAAGAAACAAAGTGCAGGATTTAAACACGTTATGATTAGATAAAATACTTTTTTCTTGCAATTTCCAAAACTTATTTAGATAACACATTTGGTGATAGTATAATAGTAATACAGGGATAACATACACAGGAAAGAAAAAAGATAACAATGGAGGATTTACAGTTTACATTCAGAATCACATCCCTACTAAGGTGAGAGAAGATTTAATTTGATGTTATGATGAAATGCTTTGGCTACAGATTCACTTGCCCTGCTTAAATCCTATATTACTCAGATGCTGTTACAGGTCATCAAGCTCCAACATGCCTTGCACATTTGTTTGAAAAATTTGAAAAAGCAGGTGACGAAAATGGAGAAATCAATGTCTTTGGAGACTTGAACATTAATTTTCCTCTAACAGCCCTTTTAAGGACAACATTTATGTAATGTACATTTATGTACAGCCTTCAATCTCATTCATGTTATTGAGCATCCAGCAAGGGTACGTGTTATAAAAGGAGCTATTTAATGTTGTCATGTCATGTGGTCTAGTAAACTACTAAGATTTATTTTTTTTCTTACCAAAAAGATCAAGGACATGTAATGAATACTCAATTGACTTTCCATACTTATTACTCTGCTTGTGGCATTACTGACTTTACATGTTACTAGTTTCACACATTTTGTCTTTGCACTTGTTATGTCCACAAAAAACATGTTAATGGGATAGTTCCTATTTTTTGACATGAAGATGTAGATCCTAACCATCAGTGTCGTTCATCAGCAGTGACTCTTCCCCCCACTGTGTCCCGTGAGCGGACTTCCGGCTCATTTACGGTGTTACGTACTTGTTTGCGCCAAGGAATTTTTGATGCAAATGGATTTCTCTTTTGAACGCATATTGTTTTTGGTGCAAAACGCTTTATTCGTGTGAACCCAGCAACTAGACGGAACTACATTCTCCAACACAAAAACCTGGACGGAACTCAGATCGCGGGACGCACTGAGCAAAAAGTCACTGCTGATCAACGACACTGATGGTGAGGATCTTGTACAACTTCATGTCATAAAATCCGAACCATCCCTAACACAATTTTGCTCCCTAGTTAGCTATTGGAGGAAAGTGAAGGGCAACTGCCATACATGTTACCCAGTGAAACTGTATGACATGACTAGTTAACTAGTGAGACAAAATGACTTATTTTCCAGAAGTTGGCTCATATGGAAAACATTTATGCCACTAGTTGACCTTGTCATTTTCACTGACTTTTAGTTCACTGGTAAGACGTGATGATGTGTAAATGGTAATATGTATGGTCAGAAATACCAAAGCAGTCCAGCAAAAGGGCATTAAGGCTCTCACTAGTTTGCTTTTTTAAAGCCTTACTGATTAACCTTTAAGGTCAAAATAAACCCAAACTAGTTGATTAGCCAACACTGCTCCGGGAGACCATTCAATCAACAATTAGGCAAACTGTGGCAATGTGCGTGGTTTATGACAGATCCATATTGCTGGGAAGAAATGCCACCTACACATCCTCACAACAGTATCCCAAGCCTTTCTGTGGTTCAGAGCCAACTGGTGGATCCTCTCCCAACGAGCTACTATCCAGCGCAACTTTAAACTCTCTCACCAATGAGATAAGAACAACCCTTAACTCAGCCACCGGAGAAAGACTACTGCAAGATAACAAGTTATCTGCAACAAAAGACATACATTGACTGATCTTACAAAAAAGAAATAGACAACAGCCAGAAATAGAACAAAGGAGACGTTCATAAAAAAGCACTCTAATAAAAATAGATGACAGCCTACACAAATAAGCAATCGAGTATCCACATATCACGGAGTAGCTAAAGACAATAAGGAAACTATAGCTACTGAAGAAGCTAACAAAAGCAAATGATACTTGGCAAAAACAGCACAGATTCAATTGAGATCACACTGCATGACCCACTGGCACCGACCCGGCTTCAGAGGCACGTTTGGAGCCAGTTGATTGCCGGCAGGCAACAGCTGGTCAATGCTGACCACTGGCTCACCTGCTGATGAGGAGAGGGGACAGACAGACAGACGGTGCATACGATTTGATTTCGAATTTGTAAGTTATATCATTTTATTTGCAGGTGTGTTAACTATACTATTAACAATGTTAATTTTGGAAGGGCTACTATAACCACAGTGGTTATCTGTTTTATTGAGGTGTGGCAGTGAATCAAATGCTGCTGGAAGTCAGGGGGAGCTCTGAGACCCCTCTGCAAGGGCATTTAATTTGATTGAACAAACAGATTTTGATTTGTGCACACCAATTGCAGATGATTAAGGGAATCGTGACCACGTGCTATGCTGAAAGTCGGACCAATCGCTCCAGCCGGCTGCTCACAGCAGTCCAAAGGACACTGAAACAGATGTGGATCATTGCACTCAGTAATCGCCATTTGTCAGGGAAAACAGCTCACTGACATCTGTGACACCACCGCCGTCTCTCTGGTCTGCCTGAACCCTTCAGTAATCGGCTGCTTATGTAAGATGCACAAGCTCAACATGGCTGTCATAAAGAGGATACCATAGCAAGCAGAATTCAATCTTATTAGTTAATTGTAACATTACCATAAGATTTATCTCTTTATGAAACTGTTTGCAAAGAAAAAGATCAATAAATTAACTACAAACTCCTGTACAAATTAAGGAATGTGCCCCGACATAATCATTTCTATCAGAATGTAGAACAGTATGCACAAGAGTATAGTATTTAAAGATGAGGACACAGTATCTTGTGTATAGCTGCACATCAACTGAGACCACGCAGTATGTTAATCTCAAATCAAATGTGCTGACATGCTCAGCTGACCTTTGAATGTCAGTATCTGACATTTTACAGGTCCACCAACAACTAGAGAGCATTTCCACATCAACTCAACAACAATTTCCTTCATTTTTTCATAATTGCCTGACAGCACTATTTGCTCAATTTCCTGTTGAAATATTTAGAAATGTATAGTTTTCTTTGTTCATATAAATGTTATATAAATCTCAAAGTACTATTAAAATATTTCCCAAGCTATAGCTTTAAAACCTTTCTTTTATCTGAATTTCAAAGAGAGAAAGTCTAGAAAGGCTTGGAAGTAGCAATTTACCAACACCACTTACATCATGTGGCCCTGACATTATCTGCTCTTATCATTACCCGTCTGTAGCTTTTAATAGTATGAGCTCATAGAGTCTCCCCACTTTCCATTGATGATTAGTTCAGCCATAAATGGATGGGGTCTTTGTTGTGCGTGACTGAGACACAGACAGGTACCAGATCAAGTCAACACAATCTCAGTCTGCTCACTATGACATGTTTGAATTGTTAGTTTCTGCATACCGCTGACACGTAGGCAGACAGTGTTTCTGAATATATCATCTCAACAACTGAATATGTTGTATGTGCCTTCATACATGTGATCTTCACAAAATGTGTATGTATACCAAAATATCTATCTAAACCTAAACGTAACCAGACCTTATTCATAGAATAAAAATGTTTCAGGATACAACTTGAAAGTTTCTTCAAGGAAAGCTTTTACTGTCACAATCATTGCTAATGGGGGCAGTTTAGCAACGTCAAAAGGAGCAAATCAATGCAAATGACAGTCGTGTTCACAAGTGTTGGAGGAATTGATGAAAGGATGGATTGTGTTCTGGAAGATGCACCAGATGAGGTGGACATTTATCATTGAATGTGAGAAAATTGATTATAATATTATTAAGCCAGACATCAGTGATTACAGGGGAGATGCAATTATGTTACTCAAATATTAGACTGATGTGTTCCCCATTATCATTTGCTGCTCCAATTGTGTACACATATGAACAGGCTGCGTGTCACCCCACTTTAAAAAAAAGAGAAGGACAAGAAAAAAGTTATAATGTATTCACACTTTAAACCCATAAAAGAACAGACTGAACTTTGTAAATATACTCTAAAAAATAAATCACTCCAAGAAATTAGAATCTAATAGCTCAAAACATATTATGTAGTTGTAATTTATTATTTTGCTGTTCTGACAGCTTGCTGTGAAACAGAGCAAATTCTCTGACTGCTATTGACGCAGAAGAGCTATCTGTATTAGAAATGCGGGCCTTCTGGATCCAGATAGAATTGAATTTACATATAGGCTCTTGCAGCCGATATTAGCCTTATAACTGCAAATTAGATTGTTATTGTTTTGGAGCCAGCACCCAATAAGGACTCAATAACAGGTTGGGACAGGCAGCATCTGAGCCTAATGGGGATTTATACAGGGACTCAACAAAACACTCATGGCTTGTCAATTTGCAGCAGATGGATAGGCTCTGCTGGACCATGAATAGATGTCCCCCATAGACCAGCGTGACACCTGCTTGGCTGAAACCCAGTGATACTGCATTACGATGATCAGAGAGGCAGGTTGACACCGACTGGATTGCGGAGGTCCCTGATAGACTTTTACTGTTTGGTTGCATACAGCTAATTTGGGGAGATGTTTCTTTTCTTCACTGAATGTAACTTTACCATAAAGATAGAAGATGATGGTTCAGCAAATAGATAAAGAGTTTCCATTTCAAACACAACAGGAAACCATGAAGCTGGAATCGCCTGAAGCAATGAATTCACTGAGCCAAAGAAAATACAGCCATGTCTCAGCTAAAGACAATACTCCTGAAACAATCTTCTGTCAAATGTAACTCGTTGTAGCGGCTGGACCGATTGTACACGGCCTTGTGATACTTCAGCCTCATATTTCACCTTAATCTGACACCGATTCACATAAACTGCTCGACCTATTTCTGTAACCATGAGATCCAACGCATTCGTGAGGATGGACAAGGATGGAGAGGATAACAATGTTGAGCTATGGTTAAACTAGGCCAAGCTGATGAGGGCAAAGGAACTGCAGGAGGCAGAAAGATAAGTGCATATTAAGTGAATTATCTCTGAGCTGCGATCAAGTCTACCCCAACCCCCTTAAATTGTAGACCCTTATCCAATGAATTCAATATACATAGATGAGAGTCATTGCAGTCCAAGCCTTGTCTGTTCTCATTGACATGAGCTGATAATGGGGGCATAGTTGCAGTTGATTTATGGCCCTGCCGGGCAGATTGCTATGACAGTATGCTAGGGGTTGTGCCCTGAAATACGGAGGGCTGTAATGAGCAGCTTATTTGCAGTGTGTAGGGGGGTCTAGCCCTGGTCCTGGCTCATATGAACTGAAATGATATGCAAAATGGGCACTCTCTATGCCCCGGGCACAAAGACACAATGTGTGGTCAGATGAAAATGAATTTAACACGATCTAATGTGACTTGGATGCATCTCCTGCACCACTGTGTCCCATGTTTGGCTTTCTGTTTTAGTCTATCCCTTTCTTCCTCTGTTTGTTGCCCGGACCGAGAGATTAACGGAGACAGATTTTGGATGTGTCATTCACTGAGCATTCACCTTAATTTGATATAAATCCGCCCGTGTGGCGTGGTGTAGCTGTATAACCACACACTATTATGGTCCTTTGAAAACAGGTGGCATGTATTAATGCAGATGGCCATTGGTATTCTGCTGTAGCTCCACGAGGGTGGGGTTTGCTATTAAGCAGCATGTGGGATGCCTAATTACACCTCTTACATATGGACAATCAAGAGCAGACTCACCTTGAGCTGCTTATTTATTGCTGAATATGAAACTCACCTTTCTTGGGAAACGTGATAAAGTTTACTGTCTTCAAATTGTTACCTTTGTACCTTTTGGTCGCTGTTCAACAAACACACCGCACCGCACCATACCGCACCGCTTGTATGAGAACAGACATAACTGTAAGAATGTAGCACACATCAAGCAATTGTTTGCGGTCCCAACATTTGAGTGTCTCCATAATTCTTTCAGCTCATTTTTTAGGTTTTATTATTTCATGTGAGTTCTACCTTATGTTCCTGAAAAATAAGTATCAGTGAACATTGAATTTCTTGATATATTTCATATTTTTATTTTGTGTCCTGACAGCCTAATTTCTAACCAAATGCATTTGTCATTGCACATTAGTTGCACTGAGATTTTCCACAGCAGGGATGATGTCATCACAGAAAGAGGGACAGATGAGAGGGTAATATGACTGTGTAAGATTGTGTCATCAATGACACCTCAAACATTACTAATAACAGGTTTGTGAGGTATAGTTCCCACAGTCATCATCACAGTAACAGTTGCACTTCATATTCTTGCAAAAGTTATGAGTATAGTTTAAGCCTGTTTTCAGGATTTTGACTCAATTCAGTACCATTTTAATTTAATGGAAAAGCATAATATAGCCAACACCATCCTCTCTAAATATTCACAAAATTACATTTTAGTCCATTTATTTGTTCGGAAACCAAGTCAGATGGCGGCCTTCCATAATAAACTTTGAAATCATGAGAGGAAGTGATGGGTCTCACTGACAAAGGCACAGATTCTCTGTTTAATTACAAACTGTCACAAACCCCAAGCAAATCCCCACCCTCTCCCCCAGCTGGCCATCTGTCTATACAGTAGAGCATTGGTAATATGCTAGAAAATGGAGCTGTCATTCCAAACTGCGTCAAACAAACACTCAGTTGCCCACACCAGTGAAAATATGAACATTGCTGTGAAGGGTATAGACATGGCTTTATTCCAAGAGAGGAGTAATCACTGACAGAGGTGTGAAGGTTGATGGTGAGTTGTTCTTGTTTTTCACCTGTGAATGGTGGCAGGTGTTTTTTGCAAAGTAAAAAAAAAGAGAGAAAAAAAACACCCCCTAATGAGAAGAGCAAGCCTGCCAGGGTTTGGATGGGCTGGGGGTTGTTAGGGCAGCAGCAGTGAGGGTCACCTTCTCAGAATCTTCCAGGCCCTGCCACAGAAAAAAACAAAACCTGCAAGACGTTGGCAAAGGCAAACTTAAACTGCTGTACTTTGGCCATAATGCGAACTGATTTGGTGAAGATACAAATATATTCATTGTTTAGTTTGTTTGGTTTTTTTTCACCCCACAAGCTGCTAGAGGATGAGAGTCTATGCGAATATTCAGGACTGCTGGTGCCTGTGATCTTATTAGTCAACCTGTATTTCTTTTTTATTGAATCTAAGTCATATGTGGTGTGATGGTTTTTGTTTGTTCAGTTTGTTTTCCCAGACGGAGGATGTTGCAGGATATATCAAATCCAGCATAGTTTCTCAGAGCTTTGTTTCTCGTCATCTGAATTCCAACTTCCGGTCCCATCAGTTAAAGCAGTAGAAACAGCAGATGTCCTCTCATAAAAGCACAGAGTTCACAGTTTTCTCTGCCATACCAAGCAACAAACTTTCCAGGTTTCCAGTTAACAGCATAACATTAATATGCAGATGACATTATGCATGACATACATTATTCAGCGTCTGGTTTATTAGCTGAATAAAGCATGTTTTATTTGTTTAATCTTATGCGCCATTTATGGCAAATTGACTGAGACTTACACGTTAACAGCTGGTTGCGCAGAAAAGAGAAAAACAAAAAAAAATACAATGTACAATAAAACTACAAAGTATGGAAAATACAAACAATGTGAGACTATGAATATATAAACAGGTAAACAGAATAGGATTAATATTCTAATCATCATTAGAATGTATATTGATAGAAACAGAATGGGATGTTTTGTAAAACATCAACACACAAGCACACAGACAACATTATTATTGTATTAAAAAAAAAAAATGTAATCCTACCAAATTTGAAAATGTTGCTACAGGGGTAACAGTTGAATTGGAAAATTGTGAAAGGCTACAGAAAATTATATCTTAATTAGTTTAACTGACAACTTGAGACTTTCTCAGGTAAGGAGCTTCTGAAAGACTGACATGGCAAACTTAAATACAGTGTTTACAATGTTAAATTGGGATTTCACTCACACTATGATATTATCAAACTGATTAATAATTCAATTGTATGTATCTTTTACTAACGTTTTCAGAATCAGTTCATTAGATAATAAACAAACAACTTGAATAATCATGTTATTGTAAGAAAGTGGCAGCCTGAGATGGAGAATGAATTGCAGCCGCAGTGAGGTAGAATAGAATGTGCACATCTCTCCTCGTGGAAGCTGTTTCCCTTTGCGCATTTTCCCACTGCCTGACCAGGGAAAGACTTTTCGGATGTCTTTCCAGAGCAGACAGGTCGTAACACTTTGACTGATGTCTAACCACATTTACCAAAGTATTTTCTTTGAAGACCACTTGTCTGTAATTTTGCACAGTTAAGTTATCTGTATTTGTTATGCAGCATCTTTACTCATTACATCCAAGGCCATTGATGTAATACAGTACTACAAGTATGATCATTATTACCATTTTTCTGTAATAACTAGTATGCTGTGCAAGACTGTGCCTATGCACAACACATAATGTAATTTAGATTTTTAATTCTTCTATCACTTTACTAAACATGTTAAAATTAATGGAAGTGCATTAATATTGTTTTTTTCTATCAATGTGTGTAGACTCCTGGGTTATTGTGAGAAAGACCTGTTCCATGTTGAAGTGCCTTATAAAAACTGTTTGTTATAAATTTGTGCAATTTACACAAAATTGACTTGACTTGAGAAGACCTTACCACACCAACATTGTGTCCCCAAATACACAATGATTATGTAACCCTTGTCCTCCCTCCAAAGTCAACCACCATCTCCCCGGTTCTGGCAACATTCAAAAGATGGTATTTCCTACAAGACCACTCCACAACTTTATTGGGTTATGAGGTGGATAGGAGGGAAGACGGCACCACTTCCCACCATCACAGACAGCGTGTTGCCCATTTGAACAAACCACCGTCTGAATGTAAAGTAGCCCCAGCGATTCCGGGATGCGAAGATGGTGGACTTTTACCCATCGCCAGCAGCCATGTGTTTGTTGAATGCATAAGCGAAATTGTGGAATGTAGTTCTCACTGCTCCACATCCTGCTCTGCACAGGTTTAGCTTGCAGCACCTAGCACATAAACGATGACATTTTTAAATTGCATGAGTTGGTAGTTACACTGCAGAAGGAGGAGAGTGATGACTTAACCCGCTGTCAAAACTGAGCCATGGTGACGCCTCTACACTCCTTTCAACACGACGCAACATGTCAGTTATTAGGTCATGAATTTCAATCTCAATAAATATGACATCTGTCTGTCTGTCAAAGTCTGTCAAAGTCTGTCTGTCTGTCCTCTGAAGGTGCATCACCCATGAAAGACATATTCCAAAACACTCACATTTCTCCTGATTCATGCTTAAGTCGAAGAGATGTTTCAAAATAGCAGACAGCCCGAGGGCACTGATGACCTGTGCCATCAAGCTAATACCGTCAGGGCCGGCAGCCTTGATGACAGCGTTAGGGGCAGAGAAGGTTGTGGTCCGGGTGAGCAGCTATGGACTAAACCAGTTGGCAATACAGTGCAGATCATTTTCCTTATCCAGGTTGCCCTCTGGTCGCTCATCTCTCACCTTGGACCCGACCATTTTCTTCATACCAGTACACACAGCCCTGGCATGGTCTCTTCACTGGATTCTTTTAGATACCTTTTTTCCCGATGTATTTGTTAATGAAACAAGCAAACTGCCATGCCCTGAGCAAGTGATGAAAGCTTTTTAAATTAATGACAGTATCACTTTTAAACTATCTGTGAACTTGGTTTCTTTAGGGATAAATGTGGTGTTTGATGTGCCCAAAGTCTTGATCACATGTTTGGCTATGAAAGTAAGTAATGACAATCTGATGACGTGCGATGAGGATCAGAACATAAAAACATTTTTTGTATTTTTCGCGACTTTCCATAATAATTTAAGGGTTCTTTTTTTGTAATCTAAGATTTCAAAATGTATATCTGGAGTACCTCGATTAAAGCCTTAATAGAGAATCTCAAATCCAAGCTAAACTGACCCTGATTAAAGTTAAACATTAATTTTGTTCATGGATCAAACAGTCAAGGTACATTTTAATAACAATACTTCTTCCACTTTATCCTACTTTTAAATCCTGAATTGTTAATCCCATTGAACAAAATACACACACTGAGACATATTTTTGTTAACTAAACTAACAGCTGATTACTGCACATTATGATTAAGTCTTTGAATTGTAAGGCAAGCATAGCTTAAGAGGTTTTTATGGAAGTGAATGACAGGAAAGAGGTGGATGGCAAAAACAAAACGCTTTTCTGGAGAGCTAGTGCATAGCGATGCAGGGGACATTGCACCATTTACATCTAACATCATTAACTCTTTTGATTTGAAATTGCATTATTAATGTGCAAGTACTTGGAAAATAACATCACAAATCTGAGGGAGTACTCCACTAAGGCTACATTCTAATTTCCCAAAAGTGAAAAAATAAACTCTGCGCCATACATCTTATGCTCAAACATCACGTATGTCACAGTACATCGAACATCTAATTCAACCACAGCGCTAACTCAATTAGACAGACATGCAAATCACGTCTTGCAATTAATGATGTGAAAAAACGAGGGAGATACGTTACAAAGATGAGCCAGTGGTTAAACACAACTGCTTTGGCATGTTCTTCAAGCTCTGAGAACATCTCATTGCCCAGACAGGAAAAGAGTCTAAATGGCACATAGTCTTGAACTGTGACTGTATTTTTTCAGACGAACCGGCATCCTATACAGGGCATTATTCCACTGCCTCTCATCCACTCTGGGATCAAACAGCGTTATGAACCATGTATGGTGCATTTTTGCCCCCTACTGGACATTCTGAACAGTATTTTCTTATTATCTAAATTCCACGTTGTTTTCAACAAAAGACAGAATTTTTCTCCTACACATGCAACAACAGTGCAGCCTTGGCAATATGTCCATAAGGTCAGATATCAATTACTGTAATGTGGAATTTGCTATGTGAATGAAGAACATATATGAACATTTCCTCTCGCTAGCTAGCAACGAGGGCCGAAGCTAATGACTGTAATCTGCGTGATAATGCCTACCTGGCTGCTGTAAAAAATAAAAAAGGCAGGGTCAAAATGCAATGACATTTCAAAAGCAGTTTGTCATGTCGACTTAATTGAGTTTAAAAGATCATTCACGACGATTATAACCGCACATATTCATATATGCTTAATATTTTATCTATAGTTTTACAGGGCCATCAGTAAAGACATGCGGCTAAGACACAATTTTATTAGACCTTTAGTTAATTATCTGCCTGGCTTTGTTCGGACATGTAGTTGTGAGGACAGAGTAAGCAGCACGGAACTGAAGGAGAGCGGATTCTCCTCAAATTGCGCTGTGCTGTATTGTCGTGTTTTGGTTTAATCTTTGGCAGAATCAGTGAGTCAGCTCTAACATCCGAAGCAATCCTGTCATTGGCTTCCCACAGGGATTTTTATACAGGCATCAGTGTGTGAGTGTGAGGGCAGAACACACAACCAGTTACAGATGAAGGATGTCAGCTATAGCAGCAGTCAGTGCGTCATCTCCAGGTTCTACCTTCATGCTCAGTGAGGAGAGAGCAGGCGAATTATGTTTGGCTCCTCTCACGAATCCGACTTGCTGTTTCCCGGCATTTCTCCATTCTCAGAGCACACTTCATACAAATAGATCGAGACATTTATTCATTAGCCGGCTCTGGAGAGGCGAGGCAGTAAAATTCAGCATCTCTCAACTCTCTTTTCAACCAGATCGAACGGAAAGGATGCATTCTCTTGGCAATTTGTGTTATGGTAAATTTTCAAAAAGGAAAACATAGAAGTGTCACCAAAATGCCAACCTACTAACAGCACTACGCTTAATTCAAACTCAACAACAATGAGAAGAAAAACTGCAACTGCAAATTTATTTTATGTTTTTCTTAAACACAAAAAAAAGATGACAGGAGTCTGGGGATTAAATCAGGGAAACAGGTTTTCAAATGCAAGTCCCAGGACTGGTAGAACTTGTCAGAGACAATTCAGTATCTTTATTACACTCACTCGCTCACTAAATACAAGTTGGCAGGACTGATCTAAAGGGAGTGAGACAGCGGATCAGAATCTACCACTGTGAATGTTTGCACGTGTGAGGATGAAGCTTTTATGAGTAAGTTAGGATACTACAGACTACAGAAAAATCGAGAAACCAAATGAAAACAGCACACAACAGCAAAAGCCAGTATGAGTTTTATGCAGACTATATGGGGGATATGTGGGAATATGCTGGGCCTCTGTTAATCTGCAACTGTTGCTAAGCGTGGTCGAGACCTGTTGTTTGTTAAAGTAACTCGAGATCACTGTTTTTTATGAACTGGCGCTATACAAATACAACTGAATTAAATTTCATATGATCAACATATGATATCATAGTAGTTCAACAAGATGCCACATTGTGTGAGGTGAGCTGTGATTCATATACTGTATATTAGCACTGTTACTATTAAAATATTAATGGGATTTATGTTGGATGTTATAATGTTCTTTAAATCACATTTAAAAACATAATACTCTTTTGTCCCTATGGACCCTTAGTTGATTAATGAAGCCGCAATGGCTTTTTATAACTATGTACTGCAGTAACTGATGAGTAATAAAAACATTGGAATTTTCAGGGGCTCATTTCACTATAACAGATTAGATGAGCCAGTGGAGGCCGGCTTGAAGGTGTGAGGAAGGAGTTCCGGTGGCTCACTTATTTCAGAGTGAAGCGCTCTTTTCTGTTAGCATGACCTACTCATCAAAATTCTAAACCTTGTGTACATTTCAGTGTAAACCAACACCTTTGTGTACAGAGTCCTGCATATTTTTTTATAAAGGGTTTTAAATTTGAAAATGTGATGTAGCGTGCTCTTAAGTATATATTGAAGACTTTTACTCACTCTCCCTTCCCGAAGTTGGGCTTTAATCTTGAGCCAGCAACGGATTAAGTCATTCCAGTGAAACGTAAGACCCAAAACCACCACTTCTACAACCCGCCTCGACCAAAGATTGCATGCATTCACCGCCCACACAGACCCAAACGCGCAATTGTTGTCCATTATCAGAGGAGCAAGTTGCACATTCTCTTGGCATTGTAATATCTTTGCAACAATAAAGTAAAGTAATTCATGCAGCTCAGAAAAACAGCCCTTCTGACCTCAATACG
>CAESWR010000801.1:35050-45551 GCA_903171835.1 Mullus surmuletus
TACACTTTTATACCTTTAGTAAAAAGTTAGTTTTGATCACCTTTAGAAGTTTTATTTTATTTTTCTAAGTGTTTGGTTGGAGACGAGGGCAACAGTAATCAGTTACCGAACAACCAGTTAACTAATTTCAGTTCTGAAAACACACTATTGGCCATTAACACAAATAATTGTTATATCAAAGAGTTGTGTGTCCATGAGTGCATAAGAATTATTTTTTTAATGACTTTGCAGTGTAGGTGCTCGCTCACTGCCGCTGTCTAACATATCTCACTTATCAACAGCGAATCAGCGCAGCTCTATTAAGCGTTTCTTCTTCTATTACTGAATTAGCTTCCATTATGTGTCGACGTCCCATGTGTTCTGTGTGACTTGCATTCCTTTTTCTCATTAGGGTATTTTTAGCTGTTCCTTTATCATTAACTGAGTAATTGGAACAACCAAGACAAAAAGAATTAATTATGCTTGCACAATTAAACAGGAGGTCCCACAGCTTTTTTCTCTCCCTTATGATATTTAATTGTGGACTAAAATTGTTTCTGCCACTCATATTGATTTAATTCTCTCAACCACTGTGTTAATTAACAAGGCATGACAGCTGAAGTCAGGCATCTCCAGTGTGAGCTTGCCCCCTTCAGTATAGCACAACAGTGCCCACCTTTTGCCCCTTGCCTTCACATGAGCTGAGTAAATTGAGAAGGGATGGAATGAGGGCACAAGCCTGCGTGCCACAGGTTAATTTGGAAATCATGGAAAGCTGAGTGGATCTGCATAGAACTGGGTGAACTTGAGCTTACCAACAGATGGGGGTCATTATTTTCTCAAAGGCATGTCAGCATAGGGACCAGAGACCTAAGATTCGGTGCTCGGTGTGATAAATTTGAAGTCTCAAATGGGTAAACACTTGTGGCTGAGCACATCAGTGAAGTGAACCTTCTGCACGAGAACATTGGGAGATCACTGTTCCAATCCCCACATCCATCCCCTCCACTACCTGATTCGGGGGGTCAGGTCATTTGAGGACAGGAGCAGAGGAGAACAGTTCCTCAGCCATGGTGGTCCATGGTGACATGAAGGAGGAGCACAAGTGACTATTCGTTGATGAAATTAAGATTTAATAAAAAGATTCCACCTGTGGAGGGAACATGGCTCGCAGGGAGGGGGGGGGGCATTCAGTTCACGGGAGCAGCTGCAGGTGAGATAAGTGACTCCTGTGGCTCTTGTTAATTATCTCCCTTTCCCTTAAAACACAGCCGCATGCTGGGCCGGTCGTGCTACAAGGTCCCACAGAGGGAACGGGGATCGTCACAGCACCATTGCCCTCGTATCTTCTGATTCTTCACTTGCCTGCTCTCAATCACAGTTACCAAGAAACAACTCCAAATTCACATTTTGCGGCTTTCAGTCTGTTACCGAGCAAGCATTGCAAGGGTGGGCAGATAATGATGTCGATGTCATCTGGGTAGAAAAAAAACGAAGCAGTTACCAAAATCGTAGATGACAAAATTCACAAGGGAACTGGTAAGAGGAGATATTTAGGTCAGACAATGTTCTTTCATCTAACATTCAGTGAGCACCATTTTGATGAATAATTAGTACAATTAACACAACTCTCCAGTACAATTGATGCCAGTAGCTTCATTGTAATAATATTAGGTTGCACAAAAAAGGTAAGCAGTAAAATGCATGTATCTGATTTCCTCGTTGATGTGGCACCACTCGAGAATTACGATTTGTTAATGCTAATTAAAGATAAACAATAATTGACTCAGAGGATTTATTATCTGTCCATAATCGAAGGTGTTTGTTCTTGAAACATTCATCCAAGTTCTGTGTGAAGGAACAAATCCTTTACAGCCATCAAAATGTAATCAAAACTTAAAAAAAAAAAAAAGATAACATGAACAGAACACTTTGAAATTAACTAACAGCGGTTTGAGAAAATGGATGCTGTAAAGAGCTGAAATTAAGAATCGCATCTCCTCTTCATTAAAGCCCGGTTGAGCTTGTTCCTTTTTTTTTAATTTTGTATTCTTTTTAAAGCCACAGAGGCATTGCATTTTCCATGCCACTCCCGGAGATGATTCTCAGTTCTTAAGGATGATAAAACAAAGCCACATAAAACAGGTGGGTTTATTCCACTGAAACCACTTCATCTCTCCACCGATCCCATTTTGGAATTTTTGAGGGTTCAAACTTTAACACTCAAACATGGTTGAGGTCAATTATGATGACTAATCTCAGCTTTGTCTCTCTATGTGGGTGTCTAAAGCTGGAGCACTCTTTGAATAAGTATAAAATATTCATAATACAGATAAAGCCCGAAGTTTGGACAACAAATCTGCAATTTAAGTTGTACGCTCTGACTGCACTCATCATTGTTGTTGTCAAACACATTTTGTAGAACCCTAGTCCATGGCGTTGCATTTGAATTTTGTTCAAATATGCTATTAATATTAGCAGCTAAAAATCAAAGTAATCCCAAACAGCTTTTCCACCAAAACTAGTGTGTAGAAGCATGTTTTTCTACAAAGGTGAAGCCTTTTAATATCAGCAAGTGATTCCTTTTCACACTGCCAGCAGACTCGAATTTAATTTGTGGCTTTTTTTCCACCTCCGTTATATTATCCCTGTGATGAAGCTTGCTCGAACACAGCTATGTAAACACTGACCCTGTTCCCAATTAGCTTTTAAATATGTCCTGTGTGATCCGATCCAAGGTGGGTGGCACTAATCAAGTGTGTTCCCACCTGGTATCAACATCTTTAAATGCAAATAAAGAGACAACATTTCGACATCTGAGCACTGATGGTATGAAAGCAGATCTACTTTATGGCTGATGTAGCAAGGACTGCACGTAACGCTGAGGCCATCAGGTAAAGAAGCCGATTAACTTAGGTGTGACATTCACAGTGTCAGGTGCAGATACGTTTGACCTGGGCTGACCCTTTCCCATTGACGTCATTAACTGATTGTAAATGTGTGTCGCAGTGAGAAAAAGCGCTTTACTATAGGAATGGTCCAGAGCTGCAGTTCTGGAAAAGCTACCTAATACTGCATTATCACAGCTGCTTTTCATCTGTTCCTCTTACCTTTGTTTCTCAGCACCCCCGTGCCCACCCCATCTTGTATAATCATCTCACACTATTAAGGTACCAGGGGACACTCTCCAGATGGCGCTGACAAGAATCAGCACTTTCTATTGGCTTAAATTAATTGGGGACACTTTGCTGAAGGCCATCCCTTCCTTTGACTGGCATTTTGCTGGCGCTTCTTCTGCCACTGACATATGCCACCTCACAACACGCTGCATGATGGGAAAACTAATGGCCCTCTCTCCTTATATAGGGCAGCTGGTAGTGGACATGATATGGTAGGTGGACAGGTATACTGTTCCAACATGGCAGAGGTGGAATTATTGAGGGAGCTATGCATTAGCAGCATTTGCAGCAAAACTCAACATCTACAATCGCGTCAATACTGCAGCTGTGTTAATTTTGTCAGATATTGAATATTTGTCCATGTAGAGGGGGTCTGTAAATAGTTCCAAACCAATGAAGGATTTGTGAGAATGAAAATCAGTTAAGACTCCCCACAATGTCGTGCAAGCTCCACACCGTCCACCCTTCTCATGCTGTTCATTATGCATCGTCTTCTGTTTGGGAAAACACATTTTCTTAATCCCGTCGGTCAGCTCTGACACAGACCTCACTCGCCAAAGACAATCCGGTCTCATCTGGTTTCTTGAATGCGTTTTTCAAGTTAAGTGTTTGCTGCACAAACTCAATGTAGGGACTGGACCACACACAGCCACAGCAGCGGCACGCACCGTTGTCTTTGTTCTGTGCATGACATTGTTAATTAATTATACATACAGTTCCTTGTGCAAGCATCATGATGTCTTGGTAAATTTGTTTCTTCTACTTCACCAAGTTCTTCCACAAGACCACACAATAATATTCTCAACTGCTCCAGTGCTCATCATAACATCTTGCACCCAGGCTTACCAGGGTGATATTAAGTATAAAAAGGCAGAGCAATATTGTTATCCACAAGATGGACAGTGATAAACAATAAATCCACCTACTCCCCTCCTGCGGATTTGCTATATATCTCCATATAGAGTCACTGCAGCTAATCATTACTTACAACATATCATGTGCTGCTGGATATTTGTATCACCGTCATATCAGCAAAGAAAACAAGCAGCCAATTCATAGAAGATCAACATGATAGATAGGACTTATAAAGGCTAGAGTAAGTGAAAGAAAAACAACATTTTCCTGTTTTTTATTCAGTCTTACTGTGTAACATGTATCCTTTACCTAAAAAAGCATTCTATGGTGAAAATCCATATTCCTGCCTCTTGTAAACTGTGTCAAACCTCCGATGAGGTGTCCTATGTTGTGATTTTTAAGCCTTTTAATCCTCATTTTATTTATCCAGACAGTTGAGCTATGAGCTAGCTATCTTTGGTTGTTGACATGCAAAATAATATAAACGCAACAGCAGTCAACCATGGCCGCACACACACTGAGATGCAATCAATCCATCGTAGCTCAGCATTATTTGTCAGAAAAAGATTCTCCAAGGCTTAATGGCCTAAACTTGGAGACTTTTTCTGACATTCCCTCATAGAGAGCATCCTGGTGTTCTGTGTGACTGTGGATGGATGCCCTGTAGCAGACATAAAGGCAATAGAGACAGTAATTAACACAGCTGAGGAAATAGTCGACTGTTCTCACCCCCCGGTCACTCGTCCTTTGAACCAATGCCCTCAGGCGGACGTCACAGGTGTCTGACAACAAGGTCTAGCAGGCCAAAGGAGCGGCTTCTTTTCCAGGGCAGTAACAGTCTTAAATGATGCTAAACTTTCTGATTATGCAGTCACAGCACTTAATCTGCATTATTTAACATTTTTTATCATTTATTTATCAATGTGTGGTTGTTAGTTTTATCATGTGACGCGTTTATTGTGTTTTAATGGGTGGCCGTGGCTCGGCTTGAGGCACCTCACTGCGCAGCGCTCCAATTTCGGTTTATTTTTAATGCAATGTCACAGGCATTTTTAATTCTGCAGTTCAGAACAGTGCTTAGTTACAATCCTGCTGGTTCTAGATATCTGTTGTCGAGGTCTACAGAGTGAAGCAGAGTTGCAGAGGGTCAGGGACAAAGTGAGGGCAGGCAGGTGTCAGCGCAAAAAACCAAAACAATAAATGAACAAGAAAAGCAGACTTAAGACTCTACTATTTTCATTGACCAGGCGCAAGTAAGTGAGGTTCGATGGATTTTGGTCATTTGGTAAACCAGCACAGCTTGGCACATCTGAGAAGGATGCGCCACTGTGGGTGTGATCACTGTCTGACATCCACCACCCCATCAAATTCACTAAAATCACCTTACATCACCTGTGAGCCACTGCGCCGGCAGTTAGACTTGGTCTGAGGAATGCATAAGCGCAAGTCAACTATCTGGCACCATATTGTCACTCCACCAGGCGCATCTCTGCCGACACTCCCTCTGCTGCACCGGCATGCCCATCCTGGCGCAGCCCAGTCTACCAAATTGGCAAGCACACGCAGCAGGCCAGATGTTTGCAAATGAAATTGTGTCTGATCTTCACGTTGAGTGTGGTGTGTTACGAGTCCGATTTGCTCGGAAGGAGAGATCGTAAATAATGAACATGTTCAATATTTGCGACTAGAAATCCTGTGGTGAGTGGGGTGTTCTGAGAGGAGCCGAGCACGCACAGTGTGTGATGTCACATGTTCCCGACCAACAGCCAATCAAGCCATGGCTTCATCACTCGCGCTGTAACTTTTTCTATTTTTTTTATTTGTGTGTGTTTTTTCCAAAAGTGATAGGCCCAGAACAACCATCATTGTGTCCAGACCCGTCCGCCATGTTTGTTTACACTGAAACGCGAGATTTGGAATATTGAGCGCAAACAACATGATACTCTGCTGAGGAACCGGTTAGCGTGCAGTGCGCTCCATAATGCATACACTAGATCAGAAGAGGGAGATCTTGTGTTCTCTAAATCTGTGAAGGTTTGAAGAATCCTCTAATGTGTGCCGGCCTTTAGACGAGAAAGTAGCAGAGTGGAGAGTGAAGCCGGGCTAAATACAACTGCAGGAGAGGTAAGTGGCAATCAGGACAGCTGACTGGTGGGTGTGAGAGAGAGAGAGAGTGGGACTGCAGGAGAGTGGAGAAGCCCCAGGGAATGACAGATAGGAGGAGAAACCACACAAACGCAGAACAGGAGGGAGGTGAACACAAAATGTAAAACAGAGGGCAAGACGGGAGACGGGCTGGATCCTGGCAATTTATCAGGTGTAACATTATGACCACTGACAGATGAAGTGAATAACACTGATTATCTCTTCATCATGGCTCTATTTTGGGCTGGGATATATATTAGGCCGCAAGTTAACATTTTGTCCTCAAAGTAGATGTGTTTGCAAGAAAAATGGGCAAGCGCAAGATTTTGAGCGAGTTTGACATTATCTAACTTGTGGGGGCGAGAGGACTGGGTGAGCATTTCCAAAACTGCAGATCTTGTTGGATGGTCCCAGTCTGCTGTGGTCAGTATCTATCAAACGTGGTCCAAGGAAGGGAAGGTGGTGCTCATTAATGCATTTGGGGAGTGAAGGCTGGCCTGTCTGGTTGGATCCAACAGCTGAGCTATCATGGCTCAAATAACTAAAGAGGTTCATGCTGGTTCTGATAGAAAGGTGTCAGAATACCTTCCAAAATTCACTAAAACTCAATCCAATGGATTGAGCCAGACAAACAAGTCCAATACATGGAGGTCCCACCTTGCAACCTGTAGGAATCAAAAGTTCTGCTGCCGATATCTTGGTGCTGGAATCCCCTTCAGGGGTCTGGAGGCCTTTACCGCTCAGGGCTGCACAATATTGGGCAGGTGGTCATGATTAATGCACAGGCTTCCCTAGGCCACACCCTAGGGGCCCCACGTGTGTGTGTGGGGGTGGGGGGGCATGACTACCTTAGTCCTTCTCTGCTGAAGGTGGCTGATCGGTATTTGACATATATGTATATTGTAGTGAGTTTTGCCTTTCCATATGTTTAATGCTACATTCTTTGGGATTAACACAACCATGATCACAGAGGACAGACTGTGAGACCTGGCCATTCTCCTCCCATTTTGAATTAACATCTCCACCAAAGCTTCAACCATAGACAACTTGTTTTCCCCACCAAGGAATGAAGATGTCAACATGAACCTCAGTTGGAGGCTCCTCGGACCTGCAATAAAGATCACTGAACTGGACATGGAGGTCAAGAATTGACCTTTCATATAAACGCAATCTTTCCA
This sequence comes from Mullus surmuletus, assembly GCA_903171835.1. Lineage (NCBI taxonomy): Eukaryota > Metazoa > Chordata > Actinopteri > Syngnathiformes > Mullidae > Mullus > Mullus surmuletus. Next base: position 42,387 of record CAESWR010000801.1, read on the forward strand.
GGCCCGAGAAAGATCAGGTTTGGAACAACAAACCTTCCTTTCAAGCCAAGGAAGCAACATCAGACCTCGGTCGTAAACCAGGACAAAGGAGTGGACATCACATCCACACACAAATCTCCTGAGATCAATTTTAACCTGAACCATTTTACCATGCAGTGAGAATTTCGTCCAACTCAGGTTGTTCTGCGACATTCGTAGGCTGGGTTCTTAAATTTCTGATTTAATTAGCTGGTCACATGAAGAGTCACACTGACCCCCGATGAGCGATATAATAACTGTGAAGACACTCTTTCCACATGCAGAGGCCAGTTCACCCTCAAATAGTCATGTGATTTATAATCGTACTAACGTATTTAAATTGTATAATCTATAATATTGTGGTTTGGATTCTCTATATATGTTACGCTGCAGAAAATGTTCAAACGTTTACATGCATTAGTGATTATTGTCATGAATATAGTCAAATCAATGTACATGTTCCAGTAATTCAACAACCGAAGAACATTGGTAAGAACACTTTCTTACCAATGTTCTTCGGTAGTTAGGATTATATCAGTGAAATGTGGATAATCTTAATTTCTTGGAGACAAATGTATTGAATATTCTGGTTTTGGCGGGTTTTTCCTTGTCTCCCCCTTTTCTTTCCTCCACCCTTTTTTGCTGTCTAAAATCTGCAACTCTCCAATGAGATACTCTTTCTAGCTACACGCCCAACTAAGATAAAAACATACGCGCATCATTTGTTCGCTCTTAATCTTACTCTTACTCCGCTTTTAGCCCTCTCTTACTCCTGCTCTATCTTAGCGATTTTGACAAATTGAACTTAAGAGAACTTGCAACTTTTATTTTAAGCTCACCACAGACTTTCATCTCATTTTACCCTGTTAAACCACGTAAACAGGAAGATTCCTTTTTCGGACGTTTTAGTCTTTTTGTTAATCTTTACATTTTTTTTCAAACTCCAATTTCTTGTTCTGAGTTTGAACAACGTGACTAAAATCTACTAGTCAAGTAAGATCCTTTTCATTATTTTTCAAATAAGGACCAACATAAATGTTTCCTTTTCCTTCGGCTGAGTCTTGCCCCTGACGTCTGTGCAACCATTGCGATATCCTGAGAGATTCATCTGATTTTTGGAGCTACCGTGTGGACGTCCTGATTTTGCTTACTTCATCATAACTTCGGAGAGCCGACCTCGCTGACTTTATCAGATTCAACAGCCTCTATGAGACGATCCTTTGGGGTTCCAACACAAAACGTCATCCTGGGTGCAAGTAAGACCTCCAACTCCACACACACAGTGATACTGAGTTGATGCTGATAGGGAATCAATAAATTACAATAATACATATATTAATTTTGATCAATGTATGAAGAATTCACTACTCCAGACGAGATTGTTTTAAAATGTTTCAAGGTCAGTTGTTAAACAATTAATGATTGACTTCCGGATAATTCCGGTGGTGCCCCTCAACGAGACAAAGGTTAATTCCTCCAAATTTGCCCCAACATCGCTACAATATTTAGAAAGAGTACTGTGCAAACGTTTTAGGCTGGTGTAGAAAAGATGGAGGTTGGAGGTGGAGGGAAAAGTTAATCAAATCAAATTCAATTTAGATTTTCTTTTCACAAAATGCGATTTCTTTTCACAAAATGCGATTATCATTAACAGTTTTAAAGTTTTTTTTAACTGCCTAAAAACCTTTGCACACTACTTATATACTACTATGTATATATATATATATATATATATATATATATATGACTGTATGCGGATACGAGTTTAACATCGCCAACTGTCAATTCTCTAGGAGCATTCCTTGAATCTGATGTGGTGCAATGTTGAAATGTGTAGTACATTTGTGTTCCAAAGCTGCAGAACAAATTCTATTGTCCTGTTTTACATTCTGTATTTACAGGACACAGGTGACGACATTTCATGACGTGCGAACACACACAGGCACTTTGTCTTGGTGTATGGATGTACCTTATGTCCTCCTGAGGTCAAACCCACACTTTCTGAATAAGAGGTCTCATAAATCTTTCAGAGCTATCTTCATGCTTCTGTGGGTCAATCAGACCTGAGAATCATCTCAGCACAGGGATGCCAGCAAACACAACGGCCACATCTTGTATTGCTTGTAGGTGCTCACAGACACAGAAAAAAAAATCATTGATCATGTGATTGCTTACCATCAATATGCCATGTCAAATATATTGAAAAATCTCACAAACACATACTTTGCAAATATACAAATTTCTGTTTTTACCACCCTGTCAATTGTCAACTGTCATCACATTCATTTGTATATGGTAAATGCCTGTTTGAGTTAATTGCCTGTTAATCTGTCTATGTATAAACTGGAATAGGAAATTCCTTAACACCTCAGATTATGATGAAATTACAGTAATATGAAGCCAGAAGTAAAATGCGCGACACAACGGCATGGATGAATGAAGAGAGAGGAGGGCTTCAATATGAACAATCCTAATACTGTTCCATATCAGATGAGTCCTTGTTTTTAAAAAAAAAAACGCTTTTCGTTAAATACTTAAATCTGAGTATGAGATGGAATGATTAGAGCAACACATTATTAACGTAAAATTCAGACCTGGAGGCAGAGGGTGATTATATTTGAATAAAAGCTTTATGAAACAGAGAAACAGGTAACTTATCTATGTCTAACTTGGACAAATAGAATTGGTCACACCTCGTTTATCTGTGCACAAATACAAATGCTAAAAAGAATTTCATAGCTTCAGGGGAATTAATCAGTTGCTGATGTGTGGAGCGTCTGACGGTCCTCATCACTGATCACTCCAAGAAGAATAGAAATGTGGAGGGAAATGCTTTTAGGAGGATTTAGTCCGGAGGACTTTATCATCGTTAGAAAGATGATTATTTTCAGTGTCCCTCCATCTCTGTGAATATTACACCATTAACAAAATTCACTCATTCAAAATAAAAAAGGGAATCACTCATTCCTCTGACTATAAACTGCACACCTGCAAGTAATTATGGATGTTTGAGAGAATATCCTACATCAGTATTATGATATTCAAGCTTAACATTGGGGGAGGTTGCAAAGTATCAGAACCTCAGCCAATTGATTTTGTTATTTTTCTCACCCTCTGCTTTTTGTGTATTTCATTATGTCTGTATTG
>CAESWR010000801.1:50798-63742 GCA_903171835.1 Mullus surmuletus
AGCTGAAATTAAAATGTTCCAAGTGAAATCGATCGCAGTATGGATTGTTTTTCTGCACTTTGGTAGAAAAGAGTCCTTTATTCTGAGAAACGATCCTATTGGTTAGAAAAGGGACACTCACCTTTGCCCTGATGGGAGTCGCTGATGCTTTATTGCTAAAGAGAAAGAGGGGCTTTTTGGGGTTTTTATTTGAGTTTGACCTGAAACCTTTTTCTTTAAATTTGGCTTGTTTACAGAAATTACATATTACTTTACTTTTTACTCATTTGATAATATATTTTCTGTCTTTTCTACTACGTATCCTCCTCCATCCAGACATCATTTTAATATTAATAACAGCGAATTGATGAGACCGTTTTGTCCACTTGAAGCTTTCCCCCTCCTGTAAAAACTCTGATTTAGAGTCATGGGGTTTCTATTGTGTTTATAGTGGTTGCTAACGGTTGCTTTTTTTTTACCGGTCTTTCAACGTTCTGGATATATAAATGTTAAAGGACCCCATTTTCTTCATATTGTATTTTGAGCTGCTTATTATATGTACTGTACATATTTTTGTGAATTTAATATTCATATATTCTGATTTGAGCAATTTGGCACCTTTTTGAAACTTTTTGTCTGCTCCACCTGCAGTACATTTGAAGACACGCCTCCCCATCATCGGTAATGATTAGCACTGTTGTAACTCTACCTCTCCAAATGTGGGTGGCTCAGTGTTTGTACCATGATGAAGACATGACTGTTGAAACGTTGATGTCCTAAAAATTCTTATTATTCTATCTTTTCCATCAAGTCTACAAGTGTGCGAGTGATTTCTTTCTTTCAACAAACTTCAACCAGACATTTTCCACAACCACTTTCAGATCAATGTATCACAGAATATAGTGACATTATTGCCAATGGAGATTTTTGTCAAATGAAATTCCCTCAAGATTCCCTTGATTAAAAACTCAACTTAGCTCTTATCACCCCTCATTCATCTCCCACACACCCAACTTATTTCATTCAGTCGATGTTCTCACACAAATTCTTCACTTGCACAATCACAAAATTCCAAAGCCGAGACAGAAACCAATGTGAAGCTTGTGACTGATTGATGCAAATGTTTGTGGTTGAACGAGCTCCAAAACCGAATGGTGAATGAATCCTAATCAGCAGCAACGTTCTGAACGCTCTACTACATGAACCTTCATTTGTTAAGACGTGGCTAAATCCACTGCATCCCAATAGATGTCACTCTTAAGTGTCAATTATCCTGCAACTATTGCACCAGCTCCCCACCGTAAAAGATCTATTCACACATTATCATATGTATTTGACAATTCTGTATGTCATATATTACGGAGATAAAACCCAAAGTGGCCTCCTACACTCAGTGATTGAAGATGCTATCTCCTCCATTCAGTCTTGCTTCACACTGCTGTTATGTTTGATGAATAGCTGGCTTGACATACAGTTCCTCAGATGCCATTTGGAATGGAGCCTGTAGCTAGAGGGCCTGGTGCCATTACACTCTGCACACACACACACGCTATCACACACATGCTTTCACACACATACTGTACATGCACTGACAAACATCACAATCAAATGCCTTCAGACGAACACACAAACATATTTAACGCACATTTGCATCACTCAAAGTCTAATTTAGGTCATCCTCAGAAGACTTAGTGCTGTCTTTCTCCATCCGTCTCTGGAGAAGCATTGTGATGTGGAGCAGACAAGTGCTGAGGGAGAACATGGCCTCGCGTGCATCAACACAAACCCTGGGAAATCCTCAATTCGGATCGGGAGACAGTGCTTGAGACAAGTCCAACTATTGTGATGACTACAGCAGAGTGTGGGCTGCCTTGACGGCTGTTTTTCAGTAAACCAGCCGTCTCTTATCACTCATAAAGTGAGCACCCACCTCCTGATGCAGCCTCATTTGTGTGATAACAGTCATAAAGCTCAGCGATGGGCCCCGTGGATGTGATGGAGTTCACCGAGTTCCAATATCATTCTCCTCCAAAGTTTTCTCATCTGTGCCACCCACACAGCCACGCTGATTATACAGCAACATAACAGATGTTAATTTTACTTGCCACTCCCACACATAGGAATGCCAGGCGCGCTCCTTCAACCCCGGTGCCGAGAGATCACTGTCTGTTGACTGACATCTGCAATATAAGGGAGTGGATGTGCACGTGTGTTCGCGGGTCTGACAGAAACAAGCAGTGCTTGTGGGAGGATAGATGGGGACGACAGTAGTTGCGATGTTCTACAAGTTCTGCTTTTGCAACAGTTCGGAAACAAACAGTTTAGAGAGCCACAGAGGAGCAATTTATTCTTATTATCATTTGTTGTCGTTTGAATTTAACGACAATCTCAGGCTTCTTGTTTTTCATCATCTTCAACTATGCTCTCAATCTATGTGGTTGCTCCCTTGATATGTGTTAGCGTCTCCAGTCGAGGAAAACGATGACTGATCAATAGAAGACCTCATGTATCTGCCTCATTTGGATGAATTTTCACAGTTTAATATGAAAGACAGGAAAGAAGGAAATTCTGTTGTTACTAATTCTGATTCAGTTGAACAGTTTACCTTGAGAAATGGATGTCAATACTTTTTAATTGCAGTAGGGAACTGCAACTGCACTGCTGTACCTTGTGAGGTTGAAGGAATATGACAGGACCAAAGAGCACTGCTTTGACTTATATTGTAATGAATGTGAACAAATGCATCATATTCTTGTTGCCATTTATATTTTTTCAGTTTTTATTTTTGAAATCAGCTCACACTTTCACCAGTATCACTGCCAATGTTCAGTATTAATCCATCTCCTTGCATATTCCAATACTGTTTTACGTTTGTACATTAACTCTATCTACGATAATATGAGCAGATGAACATAAATTTAAACCTGAAAATCAAAAAGTCACATGTATTTGATGTTGAGGTTTTTGATTCTATTTCTACTATTTCGGCTTTGTCATGCTTGCACTTAAGGTAGAATGCATGGAACTAATATAAAGGCTCATTAGTTTTTACAGTTGTTTTATCACTGCTTAATATGGGACGAGTTTAAGAGCTAAGCTGTGACGGTTAGTATCGTATTTTTGCTTGTAAAATCTGCATGAGCCCAATAAGTATGTGTAAAGTTACAGCTGCTGAGAACCAAAGAGAATGGAATATTGCTCACAATGACTGTAAACTGACAGAGAAATTTTCAATTTTCAAGCCACCGACGATCGTAGCATTTACTTGAACATGGATCCATTCCATATTGTAAATGTATCTGTGACAGGCAGAGGCGGAGGTGATGTCCTGTATCAGTTACATAAATCATGCATAACACACACACACACATACACACGCATAAATACGCACACACACACGCATACATCCTTGCAGCCACAAAGAAATGAAACACACCACCAAGGGCAGAATTACTCAGGCAAAACTGAACAGCTGTTCCTCATTGTCACAGCCAATCTGGGGAAGGTGTTGCCTGTAAGCAGCATTATGTCCTTATTTTAACAACATAAATCATGTCTTCACCGAGAGGATGATGATAACCCTTCAGGCTCCTCTTAGTATTAGAGGAGCCTATTCGTTAGTATTATTAGTATTATTATTATCTTCATTTTCTTCTTCATCATCTTCCTCTTCTGCTGCTTCTTCTTCTGCTGTTTCTGCTTCTGGGTTCAATTCATGCAATCTGTTGTGGCATTCAAAAATTAACAGCCCAATTTTAAATAATTGTCAAGTAGACAGCGTGGTTCCCAAGGTCCCCAATGCCAAATTTTCATACAAGCTGCGCTCTTCAGTGTAAGTTGTCCCTGCACTCACAAAACCTGAAAGGTGTGATGGCCAGCTCAACAACCAAACATGGAAGAATAAACAGTTATAATCATATTATCAGAAAATATGCGGAAAAATTGTGAAAACATTTTTTCCTCCCTCTTTTCTCATGTCTGAAAAAAAGCTGACTCTTGAATGTTTAAGAAGCATATATATTCAGTAAGCAATTCAAATATGCCTGCACAGCTGCAGACATGAAGTAAGAGGGAGGTCAAGTATGCAGCCAGCGGTGATCTCCAGCCAAGCTTGCTCCATTAACCTACAGCAGAGTGCAGGCAGTTAAGGAGACAATAGACTGTGCAACCCAGCGCATGGAAACTCAATAGCACCAGCGAGACACAAAGCCAGCCATTGATCCAGCAGCAAGCCCAAGACTAACCTTTACTCCAAACTGGACTTGTCACGGCAAAGGTGTCAGCAAATGGGATCCATAGGCCACAGACTGTGGATACAGGTGAGGAGTGTCTCTCTCATTCGACACTGTGTTGTACATATTGTTTCGCTGTGGGAAAAAAAAAGAATAAATAAATAAATCTTCATCTTAAATCTTCATGATTTAAATACTACTTATCCAGGTTATGGTCGCTCCCCCTTTTTATGATTTGCACCTATCAGTATGTGTAGCAGCTGATGTGTAAACATTTTGTGGGCAAACATGTTTACTGGGCCAATAACTGTGATATTTAGATGTTTTGAATAAAAAAATCCCAAATTAACATTTTATTATTCATAATTCCATCTCAATACCAGTCACTTAGATCTACAAAAATTGGATATGCATGTGGCCATATTTTTCGGGATTGCTATTAGGACATATAAGAATAATAAAATGTTACAATTACACAAGCTTATGCTAGTGCTGCATGGATGTATGGGGAAATAAGAGAGGTTGTCAATATTTTCAAGTTTGCATAATTTACTGATTCATTTACTCTTCAAATTATCTGATCCTTTATTATAATAAGATTAATATCAAAGAAGTATAGGAGGAAGGCATACAAGAGGACCAAAGGGGTTTTATTCAGTCTCCCCTGCTGTCCCCTCTTCGTACTTTCATTGCTTTTATGCTGCCAATATAGATGGGAAGCTTCAAAAACAGTAACAATAGCCAATTACATGTATAATTACTAGACGATTAAATTAATGTTCAATATAAACTACACACACCATTGCATACTGTTAATTCCTAGCTATCTTTTCTGTATTCTAAGCAACTGCATATAGCAAAAAGAAAAGTATAAGAGCAATTCAGCTCTGTGCATACGATGTACACTGGTCATTTCCATATTCTCATTACAAGAGGACTGCATACACATTGTTACCTGCAAACAATCACTGCGCCTATATGGATGCAATAGAAGCTTTAATGTGTTCACATTACAACATGTATGGATATTATAGTCCTATCAGCCTGAGCTCAATCATCCCAAATATAAAAAAAAAACAATAACAATTGTCCTCTGAGGCAAGGGCATAATGATAGAACATGACGGACGAGATGCAAAATATTTAGAGACGTGTTTCCCGAATTATAAGACAGGCGATGTGTGTTACCAATGAATAGTGCAGGTCCCACAGCTTCACTAAGCCATGCTTACCAAATCCTTCTACTTTAAATGTAATAATATTTGCCAGAGAATGACGTTTTTAGCTCCTCCAGTGAGGGGTGAAAAACATTGCAGCACTGTCTCTCAGGAAAAAGCCGCCATGGAGAGTTTATCAGAGGCACGGAAAGTGAACAGAGAACCCCCTGTGATTCGCAGCAACATTGCAGCTTTTTTTCTAACAATGGGAGGCTGATTCTTTAAATTTGCTGTGTATTTCAAAAAAAAAAAAAAGGTATGAAGAATACTGCCTTATGTGACATTCCATTAAAGGGGCTGGTTGCACGTTCCAAGCAGAAGGGAACTGGGCTGGGCTCAGTGAGCACAGAGGGAAGGTGGGAGTAGAAGGGATGACGGAATTGGCTTGAGACTTGGCTTGAGACACACTGCCATCTAGTGTCAACAGGTGCTGTCCACCCAGATGAGAAGGCACAAAAGATATATACGTGGCCAACAGCTCTGTAAGGGAAATCACTGCTGTCTGATTGTCGGAGCGGTTCAGGAGAAGACGATTCCAAATTATGCCTACGTCTTCATGCTATGTTTTATATTAATCTGTTCTGTGACATATTTATGGATTTTTGTATTATGTATTTTGAGCTCTTGCATGTGCATTAGGAGCTCCTTCAAACATGCAGCTCAGCCCCTGCAGGTTTCTCTAATGGTTTGTAAAACTAATTCATCTCTGGTTCAATATTAGTGTTAAGCCTATATAAGATCCTCAGAGGCACATGGCTATGAGCAAGGCATTTCACAGAGAGACATGTTTGAATCTGCTGCCTATGACTTAAGGAGTTAAAATGAGTCATGCCATTAAGTAGATATGTACTATGGTGGCTATATTTTCTTATATTTAGTATGATCGTTGCTTTTAGAATAGACATTTATTAATGCAGACACGCCCACACAAGAGGAGCATTTACACACTGCTTCCACACTGCTGCCACACTGGTCTATTGATTTCCATTTTCATCTTTATTGAATATTGGCTGGGAGCCAATCAGTGTTATCCTCATCCACTTCTTCCTTGGAAAATCATTTATGACATGTTTTTTTTTTACGGCTATGATCATGTCTGGCGGTCTGACCAGTTTTACGATTAAATAATCACCGGCCTGATCATAGACGAGGTCATCTGCAGACATGCACGGTCAGCATAAAAACCTTAATGATTGGCTGACCTTTCCTCAATGGGAAGTCGGGTAAAAATTTGAAATTTGACTGTACTGATTTCTTCTTATAAAACAAATGTCAGAAATTCTTTTAAGGTGTTCTGAATATTCATGCTGTCCAGAAGGTGGGGGATAAAGAATGAGGCATTTGAGGACCGATGCGCTTCTTCTCCCACACCGACTAGACCACAGCGGCGCACTGAGTAGGGGCGCGATGAGATTGGTCCTGATGCCGATCTGAGAAAAATTGTATTTGTTGAAATTCACACACGCACCAAAGGAGATCACACTGCTTATTTACACCAAATAACCAAGCATCCACTTATATCTCGTATTAGCACCATTTCCGAAACCTAGTGGCTACAGCTATTTGTAACATTTTGAAGAATTTCACAACCTCTCATAATGAAATATTCAGGAAATGAGTTTATCTCCATAAAATCCTGCACGTCGTCTGAGAAAACACACGGTCACATTCATAGCTCACTGTAGTAAATAAATATGTTGATATTTTTAAAGCATGGTTTAAACCTGTAACATTGCCCAGACAGAACTACAGAACTATTTGGCATTACAGAAATAGAATTGAGCAGAAAAAAGGTTGTCTTTTTTTACCCCTAAATCTCATTATTTTGCTTATTAAGGGTTGTTGTTTTTGTCTTCCAGATACCTTCTGTAAGCAGTTGAGGTTTCTTATGTTGTGTGTTGTGTTTTCCACATGGGGGACATACATGCAGTGCTATGCAGGATCTTTTCTAAATGGCGTTGAATCTACATCACTGAATTAGGTATGTTTGTAGTAGCGACCACCAGGACTTGAATATCATCTCCCTTTGAAGCAAGAGATGCAGATGGATATTTAACTCTGAGGGTGTCACAAGTCAAAAGTACTCTCCTCTCAGACCTCCGAAACCTGATCTGCTCTGACGAACCACTCTGAGGTGATCTTACAGACCACTGGTATATTTTTCTGCAGAAATATACTTCCAGCTGAAAGCCAGGAAGGTGGTACAGATTGTTAACCATGATAAATTAATACTATTAAACTAATTTACGGAGATGTACTGAGAGCATTAAGCCCCCAGAGGAAGGAATAAAGTCAAGTGAAGATTGTTGCAACACTTGCTTTAATTATGAATTATGTGCTGATAAGGTATTTTGTGTTCCAGTGTAGCGCTGTGATTTAAATGTATCTCTACCTGCACGTATCTCTTTGGCTGAGAAATAGTTTCAGCATATTTCATAGGGTGCCGTATATTATCGCTTTCAGCTAAAATTTTCATTCTGGTAAACGTAGTCTTTATCAGTCTTTTGTGCTTGTCCAGTGTCTCTTTGCTCTGAAATAGATCAAAGAAGTTCAGCAGCACCCCCCCCGCCACCACCATTCCACCCCCCCTCCCAAAGACACACGCGCACATCCACATCAGTCTTTTTGACTGGAGGGCCTGTGTTTTTCTGAGGTCATGGAAGATCAATGTTGACTCCATGGCGTAATCATCTGAGGAATAAGATTAGCATATTTTAGCGCCAATTGAGTTGTCTCACTGGCTGCAGTGGGGAGGGGTGATTAAGGATTGATTGTCCCAGCAGGAGCGGTTGTGAAATTCAGGAGACAAGGATGGGGGAGAGGGAAAGCAGAGCAGAAAGACAAAGAGAGGAGAAGTAGTTTTGCTTGAATCCATTTGACTAATATTACTAGATTCTAATATTGTGGCAGCTGATAATAGTCAGTTTTTAATAAGAGTAGTTTTTTTCTCTAGCGATATTCTTCTCCTATCTTGTACGACAGTTGCTTGTTTCTCTTCTGCTTAAATTTGTCAGGTTTTTACAGCATGTTTGATCTTTTAAAATGGTGTTTCTTGGTGGTAATTTATTGCTCCATTATTGCATTATTCACATGCATTTCTTCTTTGCGTGACTCGCAGGAGTGGACTATATGAGCATGTGAGAGCTAAGCAGAGGCTTATTCTTTTCTTTTCTCCATTTTACTATCACCAATGACTGAAATGACCATATTGCAGCCTTGGGGATTCTGAAATATCTGTCACCACCACATGCCAAAAGGCGCTCAAGAGACAGTTCGTCAGCGGATGATCAGAAAGCTTTGGATTTGAGGATTGCCGATTAATAAACCTCCCACTGTACTCGCTTTTTGCTTAACGACTACGCTGCAGAGCAAAGCTCTTCTGGCATTCATCAAGTATGCTGATGATCATCCTGGGCCCCATCTTGGACAACAATTAGACTGTCTACGGAGAGGCGACAAGGGAACGGGTTTGCTCATGCGTGTGCGACAACCTCTTTATCAACATCAGGACGACCAAAGAGATGATTGTGGTCTGCAGCAGGAAGCAGTAGGCGAACACCCATCCATCCACAGCGGCAACACCGATCTTCGGAGCGTGGCAATTGTGGCCTCACCACGGGGCACCAAAATTGTGCAGTGATGTACTGAACAAGTGTCCAAATCACTTCAGCGCTGTTATGTTCATTTATGAATTATTAATTGAATATCCTAGTTGTTAATTGAGTGTGTCACCTAAAAGATCAAGACAATAAATTAACCGCAATGCTTAACACAGAGTCTGTTGACGGGGCTCATTCTCCACAGATTGACCCAATCTCTGCAATGATGAAATATGCACCATCACCTGATACCGAATTAAATATTTATACTGTTAGCAGGGGTTCAGACCCCAAAAAAACAAAGCTTTAACACATCCCAACTGACAGTGGTGGAGTGATGGTGGTGGTAACTTGGTGCTGTCAAGTTAGTGAGTGCAGTCAGAGTAATAAACAATTTTTTAAGGCTTATCAGACAATACACCACTGCATTCTAAATGCTGGGGAAATGCTCACTATGCCAACAATGCTGTTTTAAATCAAATTTGTATTTGTTGCCTCTGAATTTAGAATATTCTAATAAATGCCACTGAAAAAAACACATTTACTACTCTAACATATATATAAAGGGAGGCTCTGAAAACTCTGTTGGAGATAAGACACACGCATGAAATGAGCACCTGTATGGAAGAGTGTCAACCCTGACGCATTTTAATCCCAGTCTAACAGTGTGTATTGACTTGTAACGCTGTCAGCCAAAGGCATGCACTTCTTCTGAAAATATCTTATGCTATAATAATTCCTTCACTCACTCAGCATAACAAAAAGGATACTTGAACTGCATTTTTGCATGCAAGAAATTTCTCCACTGTGAAGCATTTTTGTAATATCCAATAATCAATAATCAGCTGTGGTTTCAGATCAGTAAGTTTCATAAAGTTATTAAAACTACTTTAGAATACTCAGCGGGGCATCAAACATGCACATTGAGACATGGATCATTCAGGTATATTTCAGTGAGAATCGGGCTCTGAGTAGCGCAGGTTGATATGTGGACACCAGTTTAAGGTGGATCCCTTTGGGGCTTTGCCTTCCGCGCACCTTAACTTACACAAAGACGTGTTGGAAACTCTCAACAAATCCTCCCTCTTTATTCACTAGGTGTTTCTCTATACTCAAAAACGACCCGCGACCCCGTTTGAGACTTATCACAGGGGACAACAAAGGGCTCACCCACGTTGTGTGCCAGGTGCTGTCAGGGAATATAAAAGGTCCATTAATGTGTCTGTTTGAGTTGCAGTGAATATCATTACCGAGTCCTCTACACCATCTCACAGTACCTTTTGTGGCTCTCCAGAGGTGCAAAAGGTCACATCACATTCATTTATTGCAGCTATTACCCCCCGCGTTTGCACACACTCTCCAGATGCCGTTACATTTGGTTCCGATCGTCGTCGTGTGACTGACAGATGCCAGGAGTGATTAGATCCAGCAGATTAAGGTAGATGCTCTCTGCCTGAAATACACCTCTGCAGCTCTCAGATGTCAGCCATGAAATGAAACAGACACTCCAAATGAGCGAACAGCTCAGGCTAATATCCCATTACAAATGCTGTTTACTGCGGGTGTTTGGATTTAGCTCAGTTACCCATGACTATGTCTGCCTGTTTGTAGGACGGGGCTCTGCCAGAAAGATTTCCTTCAAAACATAAGGAGACATTCCCAACATCCCCGGCAGAATCATATATCCCCACTTTCTTCGAAACGCAGTGATGAGTGATGGAGTGCTGCCTCCTGTTGGTGGACAGTGGCAGCTCATCTTTCAACCAACAAAGCATCAGATAACATCAATTAATGAGTTCTGTTTTTTTTTTTTATGTCTCCTATTTTCTGCATCAAGGTTAAAAAAAAAAATCATACATGCACTACATTTTCTCTGAATGACAGTTGCTGAATGCACCGATTACTTTCTTGAAAAATGATTTAACTTCATAAAATACGTACATGCTGCACTTCGCATCTACAAGTTTAGTGACTAAGAGAACATCGTGGCTTCAACACTCTGGGTAACATCATATTTCAATAATTTCAGAACTGTAATGTACGAGATAACCAGCAATGCTCGTATTTTCTGGTGAATGAATCCTAATACATATTCTGGAAATGGATTATTGTCACAACTGGTATTTGTCTTTGCCTCAGAGAACTTCATCCCACAACAGTATTCTTGCAGTGGTTGCATTACCTTGCAGTAACACCTTCTTTTTTTTCATCCACAGATCAGGCCGTGTGATTGTGGGTAGCCAGGCAGCAAACCGATTGGCCTGAGATAGATTGGCAGATTGGCAAGAGGAGAAATGGCAATGGATAAAGGTCCAGAGGAACAGCACTCTGTTGGGAAGTCACTCTCTGAGACTCCTGCTAACAAGGGTTCCTCGCTTCCAATTCGGGAGTCATCCTTCATGGTTGAAAAGCATTTTCCTGATGCCACACAAGTGACTATGTTTACATGCAGTCAATATTGGGTTTAAGGTCTAGTATTCCATTCCCGTTTCTATGCGTGTGCAAACAGGATTATTCCTGTATACATGGTCATTGTAATCAGCAGGGATATCCTGATCAAAGCAGTGACGCATGGAGAACATCTGGAACAAACCCTGCTTGGGGTAACTTTACGCTCACCCTTTTATGGATCTGTCTATCCCGCTAACTTTCTAACGTCTCCAGATGCCAGGATGTTTGTGTCTTTCATCACACTTATGAAGTGATTGCTTTCCCCCTCACTCCAAAAGTGTGGCGTGGTGTTGCTCTTGCATTTGGCCATGTTTACAAGTAGTTCCTGGACTCAAAAGACCATTCCTTGGCAATAGAATGTACAGAACACATATTCATGTTCCTTTTGATGGGGATATCCCGATCAGCGTATACATGATCGAATATTTGGGTTAGAAAAGGAGTAAACCAGGGGTAATATTTGCGTTTTTAAAAACGGAACATGAGCATATTTCGGTTATTCAAACGGGTTATTGGTATTTACATGGCCGCGCGCAACCAGGTTATTGCCAATATTGTAGTTGGAAAAGGCTTATTGACTGCATGTAAAGGTAGCCACAGGCTTCTCCCTCATCCTTAGGTGGAAAGACGATGAAATACCTTCAAACAACCCATTTTGAAAGGGTTAAAACAAAGGGCATAGGGATTCACAAAGTTACCAAGCAACAGCATGCACACGATCATCTTTAGAAGTTCAATCATTGTAGAACCTTGTCTGGTTGAGAGCATGGAGAGTAGCATTCGGTGACAATAAGCTGACGTCAGATGTCATTGGAAGGGGGGGGGGGGTGTTGGTTGCTATACAGGACATGTGTGTGTGTGTGTGTGTGTGTGTGTGTGTGTGTGTGTGTGTGTGTGTGTGTGTGTGCGCGTGTGTGTGCTATCTGCTGTGTTTGCCGCCGTGCTGTGGTGTAAAGGCAGTCGGGAGCTAGCTTCTGTGTTCAGGTTTGTTTTTGACTGAGAGTCAGCACTGCAAGGACAAGATGAATGCAGAGCATTGACCTCTCTAACCACCGAGATGACTATTTCATGCTCACTGAAGCATCCCTTTTTGGTTCTGGGTCTGTTTCAGCTTACACACAAGAAAATCAGCTGATCAAAGAGATTTTTGATGCTTCCTCTGCCTCAAAAAAGATGAAAATGTGAGTTGTGATTGATTTTCTTTTTGTCTTACACATGTACACTCTGATAAACCATTAGCCTCTCATGGTATCTCTCTACTCTAATAATAAAGTCTTCTGGAGTTTTTGGCAACTACTATAGTAGAAGAGAAGAATCAAAACCTTAAAATTACACCCTCCTCTGGGAGGTTTCCACAAAATTGTATCGTGTAAAAGTGGTAACAGACTGTATAACAAACTATGCCTTTTCATTGTCGTTTTTTGAATTATTTTTAATATAATTTAGAATCGATACAGTTCACAAACG
>CAESWR010000801.1:76069-96787 GCA_903171835.1 Mullus surmuletus
ATGTGAGGGATGAGGGGGGTGAGGAGGACCACTAATCGGCACTGATTGAACTTCTAATAAAAATTAAAGGCTCTGGCCATAGACTGTACGTAGGGCTATATAGGCTCTAGTTCTTTCCGTCCGAGTTCTCAACGACCAGACGTGCCTGGTTCTGGTGGAAAACATTTAATAACTCGGATCAGGCCGGACCACGGGTTTCTTTTCTTTCTCCTTTTTTTTCTTTTTTTCTTACTGCGGTCCGGTCGAGAAATAATGTTCATGAGTCTGGCAACATTGGGTCCAGGCTTTAACACCTGCGGATTGGACCAGGTCGGGTCTTTGAGAACTCTTGCAGGAATGAAGCAGCTTGGAAATTGTTTAAAGGGGCGCTCGCAGGCTTTGAGAGGTTTTGTACATTCACAAAGATTAGCGCCGCATGTGTGTGTGTGTAGTGTTTTATACAGTCAATGGTAGTGACGGTGATATGTGCATTTTCAGTGCAAAAAAAATTCATTTCCGTCCCGACTTCGTCCCGGGGGCTATTAATTATCGTCCCATATACATATATTTATGTCCCCGGGACAACGGGACGGCGTTAGTCTGGAGCCCTGACTATCGGTGGCCTGCACAAATGCATCACTCTCACTTTCCAGCCAAACAGTCTCCAGAAGGCATTGTCAGTCAGGCAAAGTCAGTATGCAATCTTTTCTAAGTGTTTTAGTGCTCTTACCATGGGGTCATTACAGTAACACTCTAAGTCCAGTGGCTATTGCCATCTGTCTGCACCGGCCCACTGCCCTCTCTCAGGGCTCATTATGCTGGCATGGTGCTGAATATCAAACCAATGCCATGCCACCTGCAGGAGCATCTACTGAGCCATACTGTGCACTAGCACAGGTGTGCATATAAGCATGCAAATCACGCATTGTTTAACCAAGATGCTTTTGTATGTTTGTAGTAGGTCAAGTAGGACAAAACCAAGAACACGACAAAAATGTGGAGATATACTTTTTATAAAGTAAAGTCTTGGACCCTGGTCCTTAAATAAGCTATTACGGTAATTTACAAAGTGTGGTGTGTAGCTGTAGGGTGGATGTCTTTCCCTCATTTCAGTGTTACACCCCACAAAATCATGTCTACGTCTGTCTGTGGAAATGTATTTCATGATTTTGTTCCACAACATGCATTATGTTACGACAAATAATTTCATGCAAGTCATTCAAAGTTCTGAGTTCACAAGGCCATTTGGTTTCATTTATGGATGGGATGCTCTTATTCAATACCTCTGTTGTATTTGTGGTGAAGTGATATTGCAGCTTCAGAGAGAACTGCAAGGTCAATTAATTGCTTCTTATTCAGGCCATCGATTCCATAAAGTAGTTTGGCTGAAAAGGCAATTTCAGAAACTGATCCTGACAGTTAACTTTGGCTCAACCTTCGAGGCAATTTAGAACTGTTTAACTTGCGTCAATAGGAAATATTTTTTTCCATGTGAATTAATTGTGTGTTGCCAGGAATCAATATTTGTGACTTATCTTTTTCACCTCCTGTATGCCTTCACAAAGAGATCACTGGGGGCTGATGCTTTCTAGCTCTGACACATTCTTTGGTCCAGCCACTTTTCATTTTTTTAATATCCCTTGCCTCCCGATTTTCCATTGAAAGACAATCTCAAGAGTGATCACAGACTGCTAACCTGGAGAAACGTAGTCACGAATCTTGCGTCACCATTCTAATGTTTTTATTAATCTAATGTTTTGTTCTGTTTTTCCCCAAAAATATTCCCCCCTTGAATAGACAAGGCACTCACGTTAGTCATATAATCACTGTGACAAACACAGAGAGGCCAGGAAGACCAGACCAAGGCCCGTTGTGTCACACTCTTCTGGCAGCCGAGGAGATCTCCATGTATGATGAATGATTCACTAAGCTGGAGTTGACTCAGAGTTCTGAGGCCTAAGGCAAACACGGCAGTCTTTACCTTTTTTGTCTCAGTGCTTCTTTCTGTTTGTCTTCACAATTGCACTTTCACTGCAGTGTTCAATTGATGTACTACAATACTTTCTGTGATTTGTCTCTTGCTTTTATGATGTTCCCTTACCTTATATTTACTTTTGGCTCCTTCCTGTAATGTTTCAAGTCGCGGTCTAAAGCATCATCAGACAATCTACACTCTTTGTGTTGGCATTACTGCATTCATTTCCACCTGTTATTGGTTTTTAGCAGCAGTTTTTGCTCAGCTGTCTACCTTTCTTGTTGTTGTTGTTAAATAAATGTAAATGTATTTTACAATCTTCAATAACACCTTGGAATTGGTTACAAATAAACATAATCATCATACTTAAAAATCTGCTCTGTTGTTAGTTGTGTTTTATTGTGGTTAACATTTTCAAAACAAAACTCAAAATCTTTTTTATTTTTGAATACTCTTGAATTTTGCAAGGTTTACTTTGTTACAACATTATGGGTACATTAGAGCAAAGAAAGTGTATATTCTGGAATAATAATGTTTCTAGACAGGGACTATGAATAAACGATTAAGGTTGCAATGATTTGATAATTTAAAATACGTCATTATTTTTTTAAACAGATTATCTGTAATGGAGAAGAATTTCACCAACACATATGAAGAGATCCTCAACCCTCAGTACTTCGACCTCAACTAATTCTTCATAACTGCATAAAATTGAATTTCTCATTCTCAGTCCTGAAAACTATTTTAAGTTTCTTGTAACACACTTAACACCTCCATGGCCAAGTCAATCGTACTGACTTAACTACATTTGTCTAAATAAACTACAAATGGATTCAATTATATTTTTTCCTACATCGTGACTACACTTTTCATGTAAGGCTATGGAGTGGCGAAGTCCAGCCCCTTCTGGTAGATCCCCATGGAACCTGTGAGATCGTAAAAAATGGATGTGCCAGGTCGGTCACACGTCCCCCCCGTGCGGTGGTCTCCAGAGGAGTGAGTTCCAGGTGTGGGGGAGCATGTAAGCTCCCTCATCTCGGTTGATGGTTTCCCTTTTCCTGATTTCAAAGGCTTCTTTGATTTTAGCTGCAGTGGTCGGATATAAGTGATTTTAATCAGCTATATCAGACCACTGCAGATCATATCATGGACTGGGACAGTGGGAGGATCGTCAGATCCTATCTGACGATCCAACAAACTCAAACGTTAGATCAAAGAAGCAATTGAAATCAAGACGCGGAGCAACATCAACCAGGATGAGGGAGCGTACATGCTCCCACACACTTGGGACTCGCTCCTCCGCAGACCACCGCAGAAGACAGCGGAAACACGTCAGATATGTACAATCACTTTACTATTTGTCTGAATAAATAACCCTTATAGATCGAGATTGGGGCTATCTTGTCACCACTGGTACACCAGACTCTTAACCATTTCCACAATTCAACGGACTTTCTAAACCAGACCCAGACAACACCATGGTGTCCTACAATGTGACTTCCCAACAGGTAGAAATATCTGTTACATCAACCATTTAGACAAGAAAATGAAGTTCACTGAAGAGGATGCATTCAACAACCGCTTGCCCTTCCAGGACAAGAGCCTGCATAATGAGGTCTACAGGAAACTAACCCACAGAGACCAACACCTGCAATTCAACAACATTGGGCTGGAAACCTCTCTACCAGTGCCCAGGCCCAAGAAATGTAACCAAACACCTGGCGGATGCCTTCAAAGTTTTAATGGACCTTCTTAAAAAACAAAACACAAGATCCATGAAGGACAGCAAAACAGTAAGTGATGAAGAATAGAAAATACCAAGAGCAAAGTCTCCATCTCACGTGTGACAGCGGTTTCAGGAGTGTTCAAAAGGCACAACACCACTCACTCACAAGAGCGACCTGAAATATGCAGTGTAGTGTGGTGAGGATTGCATTGAGGTTTGCACTGGCAAAACCAAACAACTGCTGCACTAAAACAGGGCTCAACACATGAGAGCTTCTTCCTAAAGAATGGAATATGTCCCCTCTCCTGGATGTAAAAGAATACATCACACTTCTTGCAGGGATTCAGTTTGAAGTCAACAGATCAACTTCATCCTCTTATCCCCCATCCACTGCCAGTATGGACAATAACACTCTTCAGTCTTCAAGAGACATGACGAAAGACAAGCAATGAGGTCTTTGAATCCAATCGAAGAAAAGCCAATAGACTGGACAAAGTGCCCCTCAAGGTTCTTGCTGATCAGTTTTGAGAAGATAGTCCTGCACTACATCAAAGACTGTTTTCCATCCTCCTTCAAACAGGATTTGCCTGCTCAGCCAACAGGTCAGCTGAGGATGCAATGGCACTTGCTTGACACTGCAGTAAGTTCCTGAAAATAAGTCAAACGTAAGCATGCTCTTTATCGACATCAGTTAAGTCTTCAATACAATAATCCAGGTCATTCTAGTTAATAAACTTTTGGATTTAGGTTTTCCCTTCCCTATCTGTATCTGGATCAATAACTTCCTCAAAGACCGTCCACAAGACAGTCAGGACTGGCCCCCACTTCTCCTATTCCATTACGTTTGGCACTGGTACCCCCCAGGGGTGCATGTTGAGTTCAGTCCTTGTACTGTCTGTCAGCTGGAACAACTTGTCTAATTACTGCGTGACGTTTGCAGAAAGCACTGCAATGAGAGGGTTAATCAAAGGGAACGATGACACGGTGTAAAGAGATGAGCGACTGTCACTCAAATGAGACCATCAAGAGAGTGCAGCGATGAATGTGCCTCCTTAGAGTAGTACCCAGGTGGAATGGTGTAGAGAGGAAGCTGCAGGTGGCATTCTATTAAACCACAGTTGAGAGTGCCCTCACCTATTGGGTAACTGTGTGGTATAAGTGTTGCTTTGATGCTGATTAAAAGGCACCGCAGAGGATCATTAAAATTGTGGAAAAGATCAGTAGCTGCCCATTGCCTTCATCGGAAGACCTTGCCACACAACACTACATCAATAGGGCTAATAACATTATCCAAGACCTTACCCACCTTGGCCACCATCTCTTCAAACTGTAACCCTCTGACAGACACTGCAGATCTGCCAAATAAAGCACCTCCTAACTTTTTCCCCAACTGCTATTCTTATACTATGTAAGCCCTCCGTTTAGTACCACATGGTCCACTACAGTTTTTCCTCATCTTTTGCAAATTCTGAATGAGCTGTATAATTAATTTACTTTTTATAACTGTAATTGCCATTTTATTTATCATTGTCCGTTCTATGACAATGTGTTGTGCATGTATGATGCACAGCCAATTTATTTGAAAATATATTAAATAAAATGCAAGCATATTTGGTAATGAGACACATCAGAAAAATTCATTCATGATTTGAATTTTCACATACGCAGAATTCTTGAGGATATGTTTGCTGCCCCCCCCCCCCCCCCCCCCCCCCATTTTACATCACAACAGGTCATCCGATGGAAATAATTTGAGGCCATTTGGTAATTAGAATTGTGCAATGTTGGACTAGTGGCATGGAACTGCCAAAATTATCGATTTACAATGGACGCTATATAGCTGCATGTTGCTTGCATTCCTTAAAATAACAAGTGTCAGGTAATTGTTCTTTTACACTGAGCACAAGTCAGTGCCATAACTCTGAGAGGTAAGAGCAATGTCCACCTTTTTACATTAATTATGTGAAAAACATTGTGGTTGAGGATGGTTTTTTCACTTTCTATTCAAAAGTTGTCTTTCAACTTTGCTGTCCTAAAAGTATTTCACACATATTTTTCATGATTTGGACTATGCATGTCTGATGAAACCGATGCTTCTGTTTTAATAAGTTGTATTCTTTCAATCGTCCTACAACCCAGACTATATCCTTCTAACAGCCAAAAGAAAGAGGAACTTTCTCCATTCCAATAGCTCTCGACGTATACAACAAAAGCTCCATTTCACCGGTAAAGAGGTGGAACTGGCCAAGGACGAAAAAGAAAATCTATGTCCTTAAGTGGATTAATAGTAACATTAACTGGTCAGCCAAATAGTCCCACTCAAAGACACATTAACACGAAAATCTGTTCCAAGTTACCTAACAAAAATAGGGAATGTGTGTAGTTTCAGGGAGTTGAATGATCCAAAAAATATCATGTAATAGTTTTTCTCTGCTGCTAGATCTTCCTGTCTCCATACAACATGAATTATAATGTCCTGATGTATTGTTTTTAGCTTCTTGCTTTTGAGACAGCTTCTTTTTTCTTGAGTCATTCTGTAAATGTGAGTTGAGGTTAGGAAATTGCCTAATTTAACAAGACCCAATTTTACAGTATCATACAAAATAAATCCTTTCATTGCAGCTACTATATCTTTATTGGATTCAACACTGAAATTCAATGTTCATCACTTCACTCAGCTTCTTTATCCAACAAATAATACAATATGTTAATCACAGATAAAGAGGAGGAATATAAATTCAAATAATCTCTTAAGGAAGAATGAAAAAGTGTTTTCTCCCCTTACTTTCTTGTAGCAGTTTGTGGAGTCCCAAATCTTTCTGGGCTGACTTCCAGCCTGTGTGCAAAAGCAAAGCAAAAGAAAAAGAGTGCTTGGGGCTGCGTGTGATGAATGACTTGTGTTAGCTAAAATTCAGAGCGCACTTGTTTATAGTGGGGAACATAATGTACCATAAATTCCACCTCCACTTTTCCAGCTCTCAGATAACATTTTATCCAATTTGCTGGTGCTTTCTCTGCTGATTAAAAGGCACTCTCAAGCAAACGGTTTGACAAGATCTTCACAATGCTACATTTCTTGTCTCTTCCTCCTTACAGTATCTCATCCCCATTTCTCTAACTGTACCCCTTTCTCTCCCATGGTTGGTCAGTTTTCTATTATTTTCAATCTGTCTTTTCTTCCCGCCCCCTCACTGAACACTTCTATAGCTGTTAAAAGAACCTCAATGCTGAACTAACAGTGCAAAAATGTACCGCTTTTATGTGCAATTCCTCCACGCAGGTACCTTCAGGTTTTTCAAATGAGGACATGATTGCAGATTGGGTGTACACATCTCTAACATTTTACAATAATGTAGGGGGGGAAAAACAGAGCTGATATTTATGCATGAGAGAAAGCCACATTGATCTTGACAGTAAAACACATTTATTGTTGCAAGTGGTCTTGAAACTGTTCTGCAGCTGTTCCCCTGCTATCTACTCACCAGCCAATTACTGTCTCAAAGAGCTGGGGCGGTCACAGTGCAACACAATCACTGCTCAAGGTAGAGAGAGAAAGAAGAAGGAGTACAAGATGCAAGAAATGCACAGAAATAGAAAGGCTGACAGGCCACTTTTAGAGAAATGAATAAGTGAAGAGGATAATGAAAGCTGCACAAGGAGTGTCTCGGCCAATAAAATCAACAAGCTCCCAGCAAGACACACAACATTTTACTGGGGCCAACATTAGTACAGCCATTTCCTGTAATCATTTGCAATCAGGAATCAGGTTAAAGTGAAAGTTTAGGCTTTGTTATTCAGAAACTCTAAAATCTCTTCAGTTCTATATATTTGACTTGAGAAATCAATTCCACTTGTGTGACTGACCTATGAGCTGATATATTGTTCCCTTATGGGTTGTGCAGGTGGCAGAAGATCCAGATCCACAGTTAGAAACACATTTCAGGGTGAACCTACACTTCGACAGCACACCAAATTCAAGCCTCTAAAATTACCATGTAAATTTCTCTCTGTCTCTTGGAGTAAAAATATGAAGAAAAAAACACTTTTAGTTTATTGTGATTGTGCCATATTTACGTGACTCGAGTGTGATCCCTTGGAGGCAAAGAAAACTAGTTTACTTCCTTGCCACTAGCTCTGAAAGCCTCAAGTACATAGAACAGTATTAGATTGTAATATTACCCATTTTGAACATTGTCAGTCTCGTTATAAAATGTAAACTTTCAATAAGTATTTCTGAGTTGTTTTTGTAAATGTATCAATCTTCTATATCCTTGCAACCAAACAAATTGACCCCCCCACCCACCCCACTACTCTGTCAACAAGATTTATGAACATTTGCACAGTAACCCATGCTGGACTTATTTTTCTGTTATCCTTTCTTATGCGTTTCTCTTCCTTCATTTTCAACTGGATTTGATTTCCTCTATGGCTGGAGTGAAGGTCACCCCCGTGTGTGAGACGTGTGATGAGGAAGGCCCCAGCAGTAAATGCTGGAGCGGCAGAAACAAGATATGGCGATAGGAGGTTTAGTGCAGAGCATGTTCAACATTACAAATGGGCCTTCACTGTGGTCCAGTATAGGACCCACAGTCCCACCATTCACCAGCTTTATCTCTATTTAACCTTGAGGACCAAAGATAAGGAGAAGCATCTATGGTTTCACTCGCTTGCAGGAGGAGAAAAAAAAAGTAATATCCCGTGGCAAACACAGAAATATTTATCTTCATCATTTGTTTTCGCAGTCATCCGTGCTCCCTGCTATTCTTATGCTTATGAAAAGACTGACAAAAATAAAAGTAACAAAAATCTGCCTGTAATTTTAGTAAGTAATGCAGGAGATTTAATATAATGTTTGAAAAATGTAAGTCAGTGAAAGCCTCTTTTTTCATTACCAGTGTTAACCTGAAACTCCTGAAAAATGTGCTGAACATTTTCAGTAAGAGAATAGCCACTGCATGATGCATTTAATCACTATGTAATTAATGTTCAGGCAAACTTTGCCAATTTGCTGTAATTCTCAGTTTAACCAGCGAATTCATCACATTATTGTGCATTTGTTGGACTCTTATCCATGAATTAATTCCACATACACATTCATAAAAATAAAATAAAATAAAAAAATCTGAACAAACAAATGACTCAATGGGCATCCATAAAGCACAGACGTTGTCAGATGCCAAATTAAAATCGTTTTTCACCATGTTACTGAGACTGACTCACCTTTCCACCAACACAAATACACAAACAATAGCGAAAATGTCCTTGATGGACTGAATATGTCATTAGTCCTCATGTCCAAGATGATAAGGATGACGACTACACAGCTTTTAAAATTCCATGCAGGTCATATATATCTCAGAACTGATTAGTTGGACATCAACCTAAACCATTTCACTGTAAAACATTACCATTAGATTAAGAGGTGTGACTCTTAGTATAGCAACCATTGTCAGGCTTTGTATTAAATCTGCCTGATTTTCAACATTAACTGGCAAGAGCCTCTCAGCATTCTAATAATAAAAGCTTGTTTTAATCTGAAAATGGGCTAATTTCCATTTTGCTGCATTGTGTACAGGCTCATCTTCAGGGATGAATCCATCAGATCCAGTTGAATGGCTGAGTGTCTGCAGCTTGCATGGTGCTCATCGGGTGGATGGAAAAATGGCATATTCATTTCTGGTGTCTGTCAGTGGTGCTGTGTGCCTGTGTGGATAGAGCGCTGCAGGCACGCCCCATACTGAACACTGCAGCACAATAAAAACATAGCAGGATGCATTCCCTCCTGACCCATCTTAGAGGGTGTGGGCCTAATAAAAGAGATATAAGTAGCCTGTCATCAAACCCATGTGGAGATGACTGCAGAGCTTGTTGTTATTTTTATTTTATCTGCAGTCGTGAAATCAAAGCAACTGTTTGATTGCACTGAGGGCAAGGAACAAAATTCCTCAAACACTTGGAAATTAAAGTCCAAGTCTGTGGCTTCTGGTGGGCATTGGTGGGTGTTGTAAATTGCGATTGTGCTTGGTGTGCTTTTATTGCTTCTATGTTTTCATTATCTCAGCCAGGTGTTGTTAAATCTGTGAAGTTTGCTTTTTTGTGTCCAATCTGAGATCCTAAGATTACTGATTTTACAGGGCGGCCTTCCAGTAATTCAAATAACAAGCACTATAGTGTATTTTAATTTGTATTAAACAAATGAATAAATAATAGAGGGTAATGTGATCTAAAATGGATGTCAAAGTAATGAAAGCCCAGGAAAGGTAAGATGATGATTTTTAATGCAGGATTATGGTAAAACATTGCAAATTAGATGTAACATGAATTCACATAGCTTCAATGTTGGGCAAAACCTGCAGCAATAAGTGTTTTTTTTTTCAACCTTACATAACTATGTAGCTGAGTTATTTATATGAGCACAGGGCAGAGCTACAGCCACAGAGGAAGGTGGTCAATTCACCATGGCCAGCAATCACACCTAACCTGTAGAGGAAAAGTGATGTCTGTACTCTCCAATAACTTCTGGGGAAAAGTCATCACTATCTTGAAGAGAACATACCTCTCAGCCTGAGGTGAACTTTTATAAATGTTGTCCATGTGTGATTAGAAGCCAGTATCATATTGCCATTCTTCTGGACCAGTTAAACACTCAAATCTGTTTTTATAAAGATACATTTTGTCCATCTTAAAGTATGCTACTCTGAAGAATGTGGTTTCCATTGACAACAGGAGAACAAATGTTCTACTTCCTGTTCCATGTAAAGGAAAAATGTAAGAGCAAATTGCCACTCTCCGACCCCACCACTTTATAGCCCTACCAGCCACTTTATACTACTCCTATAATAAAGTCCCACTTAAAGCCACATGAAAATGACATCGCCATTACTGAGCTCCCACTGCTGCTATCAGACCACAGTGCGAGAAAAGCCCATCCAATTAATCAGAGAGCATTACAAGGTTTGTACATCCAGATGGCTGAAAGGGCGGCAGAATATTGAATGATAAAGCTTGTAAAAAAGTGACAGAGGGCTGAGCATCTCTGTCATTTCTTCAAAGGCTCGTGTCGGCTCGCCTCTCAACTCTTTGCTCTTAGCAAAGAAGAAAGTGTCTTTAGAGCAAGTCATGACGCTATAAAATAAACAGATGGTGACAGTCAGATTGCATTGTGGGTGTGTAGTGCAACAAAAAAACACAATGCATCATTGTGTTCAATTTTAAAGTGGTATTCATCACCACAGATTGTTTTTCCATTTCTGTGGCACTAAGGGCACCTTTTTCTCCTGCAATTTCCAGGAAAATGCGTCACTGGTAAATCAAACAGCACAATGTTGGTGCAACCATTTTTATGAGCAACGCAATTATTCAAAAATTATCTATCTGGCTAGGTTCTAGTGGTATCTATCATATAACAGACCAGAGAGATTCTCTATATAGTAATAACACAATATAAAGTGACACAAATCCATCCGTTCTTGTTACTGTGATTAGTTAATTGCAGGTTCTACCAAAATGAGTCTTTAGTTTAATGACAGTGTTGAAACATTGCTGGCCTTGAGGAAGAATTCCTATCTCTGTAAGCAGGGAAGACCAGGATCATTATCAGTCTTGTCTTCTGTCTCTGTGATACAGAAATAGTAAATTGTTTCAAGAAATAAAATAATGAGGTGTAATGTGTACAGTAACTACAGTCATATTATCAATTTTCCCATTTCATTTTTGTACCTCTCCCAAAATTGATCTCCTCTTCCAGAGGTGGTACTATATTGGAACTACTATATCCAATCAGATGATGATGAGATTGAAGATGGCAGTAACATTTAACAGAGGGGAATGCTGATGTTAACTTCAAGTTATGAAAAATTGTTAGACATAAAAGATATCAGAGGGATGATGGGAATGTTGTGTGAGCACCAGGTTTCACCTTCATGCTGTGCCCATCTGCAATGAGTGGTGTGATCCTGAATGAGAGTGTGCTTGATCAGCCTCACTTCCACAGCAAAAGGCCAATGATCCTCTCAGTGGGTGGATGTCCTGATTGTGGAATGGAGTTGTCATTAGTCATTGTCCTGGCAGCCACCCTCCCCACCAGCCTCACATTTGGGTCCCATCTCCCTTGCTAATCATATGCCCATTAGTCTTCATTTCCTCTTTTATGGCCAGGGCCTGCTCAGTCCAATCATCTCTGATTTTCCTCACATTGGTTTTATCCACAGTATTGACAGTGCTGGTAGCCCCCCAGCCAGCAACAGCCATCACTTACTCATAATAACTTACACGCACACACCAGCGCTTCAAATAAATATAAATATTTCAAAAATCGTCTTTTTTCAAAATCATCTAACCAGAAAAAGGGCACGTGTAAATAAGATAAATGATCTGTGTGTAGTCTATAATTTACCTCAGTGGACATACTAAACAGTCATTCAACTTACCATGAGCCATTACCCACCTGGTTGTCATGTGGATATTTGAGGGACCATTTGGCTTATCTAAAATGGGAAACACTCATTTAAGCAATATAAACATTTTAGCTGGAGAAAAGAGAACACTTCAAAGATGACTGAAATAGAAGGTGAAACACAACAACACTTGCCATCTACTTGGAATGGAGTCCTTAGATTCTACCTGAGCAGCTTTAAAACCTTTCACACCATAAACCCAGCATGTATGTGACACCAGTGACCCCCAACAACACATTGAGGTGGAACTCTTCATATTACTTTCATTTTAAAGTTCTCTTTAAGGTCCTCTATAGTCACCAGTATTGTATTACTTTTTCAACATTGATCTGGGTAGGTATGGTACAGAGTCATCTAAGATGCTCCTGGAAAATGGATGTAAAATAAAAATAATGCTTCTCGTTGTTGTGGAAATTCGCAGCAATATCCAACGGACCTAAGTTTGCTGTGAGGATGTGAGTTTATTCAGACCGTGCCGGCGGTCCGGCATGCCGGCAGGCGGGTGAACCCACCAACATGGACTGCGTCCACGTTGATGGACTGACCAAGAATGGTCGTGGTGACATCTTTCTTATACAGTTACATCAAAGAGTTTCGGGCTTGACCAAATGTTTAGGCAGGAAGTGGACAGCAACCATGAACATGTAGGAATCAGCAAGACCGTGAGATGCAAATGTAGTTATCTTAGAGGAATGTGGAGGCACAGAGTATAGGTGTGAACCTTGAAAGGTTCCCTGCAGAGTTCAGAGGGGAGTGGGGGCTCTGTTCCTTCTTGGACCAGATAAGGTGTGTGAGATATCAATGGAGAATGTTTCCCATGGGGGTTGTCGGGGCACATGTCGTTAAATGGCTCTACAATGTAATGTGTATTTTAAAACATTTTCTTCTTCATCGTGGTTCTTGCTTTCTACCAAGAACTTCCACACAACATATGGTAATTTGATGAGATTCGTAGTGCTTAGAGCTTGAAAGATGAGATCATGGCAATGTTGACACTGTAACACTGAGCCATGTAGCTACAAGAATCTGTTTTGTGTTGTATCATGGGCTGCTTTATTGGGCATCAAGTTGACTTCCAGAATGGGCCTTGACTTACAGCCCGAGTGCCATGAGTTGCCTGTCAGTGGGTGTGTCTTTCCTGTTCTTCTGATCCACCAGGATGACCCCACACAGGGCTGTGCACCGGACCCAAATGTGTATTTTGATTATGTCCCTTCTTCTATGAATAAAGTTTAAAAAAGTGAATTATGAGAGCTTAAATGTTACTGTTTGCTCACTGTCCAGTAGCTGTGAGCGCTGACATAACAAGTTCCTCGGACACTGTGGGGTTAGATTCCAGATTTCAGATCAAATTTTGTAATTAGTCCTGCCAATTGTTAGATGAACTGACAGCAGATTTGTAATTTAGGGAATTATATTCTCACCTGGAAAAAACTTAAAACCTGCACTTTCTAACATGAAACAATTGTTATTTGACATTTATTCCTCAATTACAGCTATATCATAATTTAATGATGCAGTAACATTTCTCTTTGACCAATCAGTGGCTTCGTCACCATGTAGTACCTATTTAGACCTGATTGCTTTTTTGGAACCGGGGTAGGGCAGGTGCTATGAACGTGGTACTTGGTAAAAGGGATTATGTACTTTTACCTTGTTGAAATGCAAAAAAAAAAGCCAAGTAGAGTAGTATTGAGTCAGTACCATGTAGTGAAAAGGTGCCATAAAAAGGAAGAAGAAAGCAGTAGTACTGGCTTGCTTTCAGGCATGTGAGATGTGTGTTCAAGTCGAGTGTTATATTCCTCAAAGTCAGTGGGTGACAATGGTGAACATTTGTCACCGAGAAAAAGTGTGTTTAGAAACCTACAAGGAAACTGCCACTTTTCTTACACTGCTTAGTTACAGTGTCCATATGTCTTCGCCTGAATAACCCCAGCCAGCTTGTGAGGAAGGTGCATGACCTTTTCATTTTACTCTGATGGCTATGTCTCTTAAGTGTAATATTCTCATCAACATTTAGCTTTTATGTGCAATTAGAAACCAACAGTAGATGAAGGCAAATTGAGTGGGTTCACTGTATTCTCCAAGCGCAACACTCAGTTATCACATATTGCTGTATTTATTATATATATTACATACAAGAAGTTTCCCAACTTATTGGCAACTGAAGAAAATTTTACAAAACGTTGAGTGCCATCAAATACAGTGATGACATTATCTAATTCCAGTATCTTCGAGATCTATAAGGGTTATTTTTTTTCCAGACAACATAGTAGGGGTGATCAATAATACTTTGACATGTTTCAACTGCTGCCCTGCAGTGTTCCTCAGAAGTCTACCTCAGAAGCGTGACTGTAGGCTCCCTCATTCCTGTTTGATGGTGTCATTGGCCCACTTCCTGATTTCAATAGTTTCTCTAATGTCTGTATTTGTTGCGCTCCGATCCAACGATCTTCATGCTGTCCCAGTCCATGGTGGAATTATTCCCTCTGCAGTGGTCCCATATGTCTGATTCTAAGTTTTCTTGTCTGCCTTGTCTTTTTGTGTTCTTGTCAGTCATCCTGCAATTCTTTTTTCACATTGTTTTTGATGTTCTTTTTTTCTTGACATTCCTGTTTCTCCTATGTATGTTTTTTCATAGGATCGCCATGGAATTTCATATATTACGTTGCATTTCTTCTCCGGTTCTATTTTGTTTTGGGGATGTTTACCAGAAGCTGCTGTAATTTTAAGTGTGGTTTAACGGCTGTGTTGATTCTATGTTTTTTCACGATCCTTTGGTTATGTTATTCCTTGGATGTAAGGTATGGTTACTATGTTTTGATTGCTATTTTCATTTTTTTTTGTGTGTGTGTGCTTGTTTTTGTTTCTTTTTGTTTCTTTTATTTTCTTTTGACTTGTTTTCTTTTCTTGATGGCCCATTTAGGGTACTGGCAGTATGTGAGTGCATGTTGGATATGTTTTTCCTCCTCCCATCTGTCCTCTTCTTTTGTGATGATGCCGATATCATCACAGAGGAAGGCATGAACAATCACCCTTACTATTTTGTCTGGAAACATAACCCTTAAAGATTATTAAAAAATAAGGCAAAATGAACATTTTTGAGATAATTCCAGTATCTGTTTCAAAATAGCAGCCTTAATAGGTTTCCTACACAGTGCAGCCTAATATTAGGTTTAAGCTTTGTTTCTGTTTTTATATATGGTCTATGTTTGGCACCCATTGTTGTAGGTTAAACCAGGATTACCTAATGATTGACATCACCCAGAGCCAATGACAAATGGCGTGCACGGGGGGTGGCCAATCTGATTTACACCCACCCTGCGTGCCACCATGGAAAATCCGCCGATGGTAGTAACAGCATGAAACAAACACACCAGGTGGCAGGTCTCAAAGTCAAATCAATCTAAAGTCAGGCAGAGGTAATCGGTGTCAACTCCATTCCATCTTTCAGACATGCAGTCCTTGAGCGAATACTCCCCTCCCTGATGGCAGGAATTTTCCTGCTTATGCACCTCTGCTTGTCTATGTGCAGTAGAGACAGCAGCAAGGCAGGAATAATCTTCTCTGTTGTTTGCACTGTTCTACCTGGTATGTTTCACCTCTAATCTACTGCGACCAAACTATGAATGGCCCCACAGTAAATTGCTGCCATGGCTGAAGGTATGCCCTCTTGTACAATCAAGAGGACCAATAGTGTCTTAAACTCCATAGAATGATGTGGTGATTTCTCTGGAGCTTATATTATCAGTTAGATAAATCCCTTTTACTCTCCCAAAGATAGAATCACCGATGGTTAATGGATTTATGTGATTGGATTTATACTTTAATTATCTACTCCTTTTTTGCAAATGGTAAAGTTGTCCAAAGAAGATCTCATGCTTGGTTCTTTTACTTCCTTGTTTTTGTCTTCTTTGTCTTACAATATGTATTTTGAGACTGCTCTATCAGCTACATACTGCTGTTGTATGAACCCCTTGATATCCTAGATCAAAAATGCCAGGAATGTACTGGCAACAAAGAAAGAGGAATGTGAGCTGGCCTGCATGCTATGCTGAAAGCTAGCCAGAATAGACATGCACTACTGAGTCTATTCCTAGCAAACTCAAGGTCAGCTGCTTACACTGACACTTAAAGTGAAGACCTCATCGTGAGAAAGAAACCTAGTTGGATCACAATATCACTGATGCTATTGAGCTAGCAGGGTGCTCTGTTTACAGACCAAGCCATACAGATAACTCACAGAGTAAAGGAAAAGGCTTTTGTTAAAACTATAATAATGATCCCTCAAAATTGGCATGCCAAAATGTTCTAAAAATTCCCAACCACATAAAACAATGAGCTGGATTAAGTCTACCGAAAAATCAGGGGAGCGTTTAAAGCAGCCCCAACTGAACATCAACGAAAGTCTGACCATATTTCCCCCTCACTGACTGCAGCTAAAAAAGCACTGATCTCCAGGATAAAAGCAGCTAGCATCAGGGCAGTAAATGTGTGGTCTGAGGAAGGAAGCACAATGCAACGGCATGGCTTTGATAGTCCAGGCTGGGATTTGTTTAAACATGGAACAGACCTGAGAGGAGGAGAGGATAATGAAGCCCTTTTCCCAGTGGCTCAAAAACCCATGTAAACATGCCAGCAAGTGGCTCCTATCGACAACTGGAAAGGTTCTAATTGGCATTTAGACCCCTGTCAGACAACTGTCCAGGTTCTTACTCAGCATCACCTCCAATCGTCTCCAGTGGGAATGTCACATCTAAGTGGACACACAACAATGACATTGGCATAACACGCCAGCTTTGCCACATCGCCACAAATTCCGATGTTCTGTCGCTCAGATATCACTCAGTCTGCCCTGGGTTTGTGAGCTTTAAAAGAGGGCTGAAAGTGCAAAGAGGAAAAAAAAACAACAAAACACAGTTTCCCTCACTTCCATGCTGCTTTCCATTGGTTACTAAATTGTGTTACGTTGCACTTAAACATGTGAAAACATAGCGGAGGGAAAAACCCAGGCAGGCAGCTCGTCCGTTGGCAATCCAACCCAGGTCTGCAGGCAGTGGGGAAAAACGGGATTACCCTTGTTTAAAAAAAAACAAAACAGACTTTTACACATTGGTCGCAAAGCAGTATGGGGGTGTTTTCCAACCACAACCCATGTATGCCGCACTGTAAGAGCACCACTGAGAGATAAGGATGCCTACAGAGGGGGGATGGGAAAAACACCAGAGAGGCATTAAAGATGCAAAGCGTAACTGGAGGCATTGCATGAAGGAGTAAGGCATTAAGAGGCTATAAACCAGACAACCTTCTGCCCACTGAGGACACCCACCAAACTGCCCGATGTCCAGAACCACAAATTCGTCTGCTTCGACACTCAGAGGGTGGAGTCTTCCAGCGTCACCGCTCTAGTAAGTGATTTGACAACAGAACTATCTACACTGACGAAACTCCACACATAAGCCATACACAAACAGAGAAGCAATGGAATGTATTATATTCCTTGTCAGTGTGTCTCACCAACAGACATGAACCTCCAACACCTCAAAACAAAAATCAGCAGCTTTTATCCCCAGAGCTGTAGCCTCCATCACAGCCTGCCTCCCTGTTCAGTGTTCACACACATTACAGAGCCCAAGGAAAGACTGTGAGCACACTCTTGCGACTGTGAACACCAATAGAGACTGCAGCACGTGTGTGCACTCATGCACCTAAGGGACTGTGTGAGTACCTCATTCATAGGAGAGAACAATAGCAGACTGTATATTCAAAAAGCACTAGCATGTACATAAAACTATCATTATTTTTTTTTTGGGCACAGAAAGATGCATTCATGCCGCAAACCTCCACCGATGCAGGCCATTTCCACATATTTTCAATATTCATAAATATAAATTGTTTCCAGTGATTTGGGGGATTTTATTGAAAATAAACTGAAGAAATAAAAGAAGAAAAAGAACAGCATATGAACTATGTTCGAACATTACAGCACTTTTTAACAGACTTATTCAGAAAAGGGCAATGTAACTCAAAATCTAATGAATTGTTCTTTGGATTATGATTTACCACTTCATGAAATGCTGATGAGTAGTTTCAAAAAGACAATGGCCTGTCCACTTTGATCTGTAAGTACAGCCTCAATGTAATTTATTGTGATGATTAAACTACAATTGTTATTTGCTTTCTTTATATTCACTTTTTTTCCTCTTGACCAGTGGGTCAAAGCGCAATAATATAACCTTCACTGACTCAATAAATGAAAAAATAAATAAATGAAATAAAAATCGTAACCCTTTATTCTATTTTTCACAGTCAACTGAATTATAAACAGCACTTGATCAAAGACAATATCCTACACAGCAGCCCTTATTCTACGATTTCCAGCAAAAAAAGTCCAGTGTAAGACAAAGTTTTAAATAATTGTTCACAGTTGTTGCCTCTAGAAAGTCTTTTTTTCTATTGTGTGTGAAAGTTCTGGTGTGATAATAATAACACTAATAATGCAAGAGAATGAAAGTATTTATAATCATGTGTATTTATTTATTGCGTGCATTATAAGTAGCCTTTGCTTACATTCCTCTGGCAGACACAGTTCACACCATGACCCACTCCACTAGGACCCACTACGGTTATTCATTGTATGGTTGACAGAATATGGTGGCAATCACATGAAAACGCCCCCACACTGCTAAATTACTAAAAAACACTACAATACTTGCAATTTGCATGGCACAAGTAAGCAATGACTGCAAATATCTGCCTTTGTTGTTACGAGTTACATTTATTCCAAGTACATTTACTTGGGTACATTTTTGGATAAATTGTACTTCTATGAGTAACTTTAATGCACAATACTTTTACTTTTACATGAGTATGTTTGGTAAGAAGAAACGCTACTCTTATGTTCTTAAGTAGTGGAGTAAATCAGTCACATGACAACACAAATTCTTAGCGACCGAGCACGTACCTATGGCGCAGGCGTAGCTGACGGACAGAAAAGGAATACACATTCAAAATGGCAGAGGAAACAACAGCTGCGTTACTGAGTAGGAGGAGGAAGCATGTTTACCCTACACATGTTGTAAAAGAACAGCTAATTTATTTTTCATAAAAAGATTCATCACTGAGCAAGATGGCCGCCGTGTGAGATCGCCCGCCACTTTCGGCTCACCGCTAATTGCACTTTTTGCCTGTTTCCGTGCTTATCGCCGAGTTATTTTTGAAACCCGGGAACTTCTGAGGAATCCCATCCCCGTGGCTTTACCCTCCCGAACAACTTACGCCAATCAACGAACCTTTCCCCCCGAAATCAGCGTAGGAGTACCTGCCGGCGTCTGCTCCTGCTTCCGGGTTCCGGCGGCTAGCTCCACGGCTAGCTAGCTAGCTACCTCGACACACCGTAGTCTTTGGCGTTTCCAAGCAGCTGGCTGTCCTGACCGCTAGCTTCCCCGGCTGCTAACACTGCCTGTCGGTGCTAATTGTGTACCGACTGACGGCACCAAGTCGGAACTCCGAGTAGCTAGCTTCCCCGACTGCTAGCACCTACTGCCGGCTCTCGACCGCTAGCACCGCCCGCTCGCACCAAACTGCTAGCACAACTCGCCGGCTCCTCTCTACAAGCTCTCACCCTGATCACTGTTTGCTGCCCCTCTCGCGCTCCTGCCCGGTGTCTCGCTGGCTGTCCCTCCTCTCTGTTTCAGCTCCTCCGACATCATGTCGGACGGAGAAGCCGTGTCCGAGCTGGAGGAGTCCAGGCTGCAGGTCGCTCGGCTGACTGAGGACGTCCGCTGGCTGTCTGAGAGGCTCCAGCAGAAGGAGTCGCTGCTCGTCCACTTCATGGCTCACGTCCCTGCACTTTCGGATTACGTTATGTCCGAGCTCTCCCAGCCCCCCGCCACCGGCCCAAGCCCTCCGTGTTCAACCCACCGAAGAGAGTGCACCTGGGTTGAGGTGGTGTCTCGGAAGAGGCGCTCCCCTCCGACTGTCTCCACCTGCTGCTCTCCCCGTAGCACCTCCAACCGTTTCTCGCCCCTGGCCGACCACGACCCCCCTTCCGGCGGCAGTGGTGCTCCCGCGGCCGCCTCGGCTCCCTCAGCGTGCTCGGTCGCCGCCTCTCAGGTGTCTCTGGAGTCGCGGCGCTCTGCCGCCTCGGCGGCGCGGCGCCCGATCTCCGTCCCGCCGCCGGCCGGGGGTGCTGGGTCGGCCCGGCTGCCCGTCAAGCGCGGCGGTCGGCGTAGCTCCCCCGGTCAGGTGGCGCGATACCCGCGCCTTGGTCTCCTGCGGGACGCCGTGCAGCAGCGCACCGGGGGCGCCTCCCCGGCGCTCTGCAGCGCCACCCGGAGTGCGCGAGGATTATTGTGCACATCGGATCCAACGACACGAGGAAGCAGCAGTCTGAGGTCCTCAAGGCGGACTACAGAGTCCTCTTCACAGCGCTACAGTCCTCAGGAAAAAGGTTCCTGATCCGGGCCGATCCCCACCCTTGGACTCGGCTATGGCCGCTTCTCGAGGCTCCTCGCTCTGCACAGCTGGCTGAATGCGGAGTGCGCAGCGCGTGGAGCGGTCTTCATAGATAACTTCGACCT
>CAESWR010000803.1:148092-161163 GCA_903171835.1 Mullus surmuletus
ATGATGCTCGGCGTGTCGCAACTGGCTGCCCACATGCAGCCAACAAGCGAGCTCGGATCGAGAAGAAGAAGAGGGAGAAATAATGGAAACTCAGGAGAAAAGGCGAGGCGGAGGAGAGAGAGAGATGGGGGGGAGGAGAGGAGAGGAGAGGAGAGGAGAGGAGGACAGAACTCCAAACGCCACATTGACGCACCGGGGTGACCGGGGAGTCTG
Source organism: Mullus surmuletus (assembly GCA_903171835.1). Classification (NCBI taxonomy): domain Eukaryota; kingdom Metazoa; phylum Chordata; class Actinopteri; order Syngnathiformes; family Mullidae; genus Mullus; species Mullus surmuletus. Next base: position 148,306 of record CAESWR010000803.1, read on the forward strand.
CGGCGCGTCACGCCGAGGCTCTCACGGCTTCCACCGGCAGGTTGCTCACCGAATCCCGGCTGCTCCCGGACGGACGCGCCTCCCTCCGGGGAGCGGCGGGTCGCGCTCTGACGCGCCGCGTGTCGGGGATCAAAGTGTGCGCCGCTGTGCGTAACGGACAGGTAGCGCGTGTGTGTGTGCCTGGGAAATGACACACACACACAGCACACACACACACGGACACACGGTTCACAGAAAACNNNNCCCGCTAAGAAGGTGGCCAAACCCAAAGCCAAAGCCAAGAAGGCAGCACCCAAGAAGAAGTGAGCTGGCAGAAGCTACTAAACACCCCACTTATCAAAGGCTCTTTTCAGAGCCACCCACATCTTCTCCTGAAGAGCAGTTTCTGTGGTCAATGTGAATTTAGTGTTACTTTGCTGGTCAATGGTTATTGTTTGCTGGGTGGTGTGATTGTTGATTACTAATTATTATGTCAATGTTGCGGTTGATATCAAAACCAACAAAAGCTACCCACATGGTTGGATTTCTGAATGTCTGAAAGCTTCAATATTTCAAAGAAACTAGTATAATTCTCAAGGAAGACCTCTATTTTAATGATGTTATAATTAATAACACATGTGTTACAGTGATAGTGATCAATCGCTACTCGGTTGGATCATTAAATTGATACTGCAACAGTAGAAATTCTACTATCCATAAGAAGTGAGAAGGCATCTAAGGATAAATAACTGAACAATGCTTCTCCTACATATAAGTCTATTAATTTTCTGAAGGCGATTGAGCACAATGCATTTGGTTCTTTAATTTAAGTTGAATTTGAATCACTTGTGCGCAGTCTGAGCGACTTCAGCACCTCGGACAGCGAACAGCGGCGGCAGAAAAAAGGCTTGCGTGTGACACGTGTAAACACAAACAATTGTAATCACATTACAGCCTCAGACATTCACACCTCGATATTGATAGGGAAAAGTTTGGAAAAGAGCTGGAAGCAGAAAACGTCCACATGAGACGCTCTCTTTGTTTTGACTTTCCAGTTGACGTCGTCGTTGCTAAGCGACTTGCAGAGGGACTGTCCCCCATTACGTCCTCACAGAGAACCGGCATTTGAGGGACTACTGACCCGGATGGTGTCCTTCATTGGTTCATCTCATCAGTAGGTGACGTCACCGGTCACTTACTGACCAATCCGCTGTCGAAGAACGTGAAGCGTGTCTTCAATCACGTTCTTCTGTCCCACATATTCCTCGGTTCCGTCTGGAGGAAACCATTGTGTGTGTAAGACAGTGAAGCAGAGAGAATGAGCGGCAGAGGCAAAGGAGGGAAGGGACTCGGGAAAGGAGGCGCCAAGCGTCACCGCAAAGTCCTCCGTGATAACATCCAGGGAATCACCAAGCCCGCTATCCGCCGTCTGGCTCGGCGTGGCGGAGTCAAGCGGATCTCGGGTCTGATCTACGAGGAGACCCGCGGTGTCCTCAAGGTGTTCCTGGAGAACGTGATCCGTGACGCCGTCACCTACACCGAGCACGCCAAGAGGAAGACGGTGACCGCCATGGATGTGGTTTATGCTCTCAAGAGGCAGGGACGCACCCTGTACGGATTCGGAGGATAAACTATATTCCACCCATCAACCAACAACAACGGCTCTTTTAAGAGCCACACACTTACTCTGCTGAGCTCAGTTCCTACGTCGCTGATTAATGCATGCCAACACGTATAATATAGAACGGAATGTTTTCAGGTAGTTACGAAAGCATATCAGTATTATTATTAGTTTAGGAATCCCGTACGGCTTTGGAGGATAAACTATATTCCGCCCATCTTTAACCTACACCTAATTTTTCGGAAGAGCGCAATTGATGGTTATTGCGCTGTAGTTGCTCAATGTTGAAATGTTGGAAACGGATGACAATATATGAATATCACTTCATAGTCCAAAGATTTAAGTTCCCTGGTGCCGTGAGGTGCCACAGACCAGTGCAACAGTTTCCATGTATTACTAATGGTTTAATTCTGTACAACTGATGAGTGAATAAACCTGTCGGTGTGCTTGACCCTCAGCATCCCGTGAACGCCCAGCCCTCCTCGCTGCTCAAAGATGGATTCATCACTGAGGGGAAATTCTCACACTCCAGCAGTGTACAATTACTATTAAGGGCATGCAATAAATAATCGGTGACCGATCTCGTTACACGGTGATAAAAAGCTCTGAGTTTTGGTGAGAAACTACCTGCGCGGACACATTAGGTGATTTTTGCGAACATAAACGGGAATTGTGCGCGAATGGTGGAAAAAGAGCGGGAGAACGACACGCAGCAGCGCGGTGAGGTCAGATCTTCCGCGGAGGAAAGGATGGAGAGTCCGCTCATCGGGCGCTGGACCGGGGGGTCGCTGTCGGAGGGGATCGATGTGTCCTACATGCGTACACGTGTACTCAGTGCTGTGAAGTACAAACTATGCATTGCGGATGGTTTAAAGATGAACATGTCTTGAGTGTGTCTCTGTGAATAGTGTAATTCTGAACATGTATAACATTCACCACAGTTGGATCATGTACCATGAGACGCGTGGACACCATGAAATAAGCTGTGGATGGATTCCTTGTTTGAATTCCTCAGATTTTTCTTATTCACAGAACAATCCGCCGCGTTGTTATTTTCCTCGCAGTAAGGCGAAGCTCTGTAGTTCTGTTGAGGAAACCTTTTTCAGTGTTCAGTCTGTTTCTGCGGTGACTTGCAACATCGTTGCTTTTGTGTAATAAACCAGCTCACGATGGCTCGTACATGTACATGTGAAATACTGTACACTACTGTTTGATGGGGAAGGGATGCGGCAAACGGTGGCTTATTTTAATTGTACATTTGTAATTAGTACTTCACTTTGTACATTTTGTAATATAGGTTTGTAAACTGTTAATTTTTGTTATCTCAATTATTCTTCACCTTTTCCACTGGAGTGATGCGACGAAGGCATTTCTCGCGAGGGGTTAATAAAGTACTTTCTATTCTATTCTATTCTATTCTATTGCTGCACCAAGGAATGAACAACACAGCATATGTGTATAAGTACTACATATGTGAAAGACACATATGACGTACTAAGAATAATTCAAGAATGTTTTCTCAGATTGTTGCCCTTTGTTTAAACTTATGATGCACCATAAAATGTTCCAGTTCACATTCATTAAAACAAAATAGCTCCGATAATGATTCATTGGTGATGTATTGTATCGATCTTTGCCATTGCTCTGCAGCGAGTATTTCGAAAGTTTGGAGTCCAGTGTAACTAAGAGACTGAAACACGAACGCCAACAACGAAGGTTACCTATTGTAACCGTAGATTCTATGAGTGTAGGCGCAGCCCTCCAAGGCTGTCGCTAGTGGGTTCATCCCTCGCGCAGCACTGAAACAAGGTCTTCCACGCCCCCTACCAGGTGGGCTCCTACCAGGTCTGATTACACCTGCATAAGATGCCGCCAGACCTGGCAATCGGTTCCCAATAATCTTCTTCAGTCGCCTGAACTTACGGACCCAGTGGGGTCCAGAACTTAGATGGCTGCGCCTACACTCATAGAATCAAGGGTTACAACAGGTAACCTTCGTTCTACTTCGTATCGGCTTCGCCCTCTAATCGCTGCCCCGCGATGGAGCCGGTGGAGCGGCCGAGCAGCGCCAGGTTGTTGGCGGCGGCAGCCCCCTGCATGGCGGCCTGGTGCGCCCTGTCGAGGAGGGCCGCCATCATCCTGCCCCTCACAGGCAACCGTGGGCGGCGACCCCCCACCGGGGAGACGCCGGAGACCGCCGACAGGTGCATCTCCAGGCCAGGTATGGTCGGGAACGAGCGGTCCGTGAAACCCTCGACTCTCGTCAGGGGGACGAACCGCGGGACGGGGGTCTTCACGGAGAGAGGTACTATAGCTGGCTCCAAGTACTGCCTGATCACCGGCAGCATAGGCCACACGTCCCCCCGATCGGCCGGCTGGGCGAAGACGCCACAGAGCTCGTCCACCGCCGGTCGCTCCCTCGTCTCCGGCACCCGCAGCCCCCGATGGGCTGCAACCTTGGCGATGACCTCGGGGAGGTCCCGCAGAGAACAGCCCCCAGGAGGGGGGAGGGAGGATGCCACAGAGGCCGGTGACACACCTCCTTCGCCGTCGTCCTCGTTGACAAGCCCAGCGGGGGGGACGGAGCATGTAGCCGTCGCCGGAGATGCCGGAGCCAGGACGTCAAGGGCGTCCGACGCGCTCCACACGTCTTCCTCCAGCGCCGCGAACATCGCCACCCGCCGCTGCTTCTCTGCCTCTGGCAGCCGCCTGCAGGCAGAGCAGTCCGCCCTGTCGACCAGCGCCAGCCTGGCGTGGTCAACCCCGAGGCAGCCCTCGCAGCGGTCATGGGCGTCTGCGGGCAGGATGTATCCCGCATCGCACTGATTACAAATACGAATCGACATTCTTCTTTTTTTGAATTCGGGGCGTGTACTTCTGTCTTGATTCTTCGCTGAAGAAAATAGGGAACCGATTGCCAGGTCTGGCGGCATCTTATGCAGGTGTAATCAGACCTGGTAGGGGCCCACCTGGTAGGGGGCGTGGAAGATCTTGTTTCAGTGCTGCGCATGCGCGCGAGGGATGAACCCACTAGCGACAGCCTTAGAGGGCGAAGCCTATACGAAGTAGAACATGACTGTGTTGAATGTGGTCCCATGTTCAAATCCATGTTACAGCTCTTGTTTTTTCATCTCTGAGCTGATCAGAGTTATATAGCCCAGTGACATGTTGAAAACAGGATGTTCTAATGCTCAAGTGGCTACAAACAATGACTGAGAACCATATGGTCCCATGTTCAAATCCACATTACAGCTCTTGTTTTTGTCATTATTAACCGATGAGAGTGATAGAGCCCAGTGACATGTTGAAAAAAGTATGTTCTGATGCTCAAGTGGCTACGAACCATGACTGTGAACAATGTGGTCCCATGTTCAAATCCACCTTACAGCTCTTCTTTTTCAATCTCTGAGCTGATAAGAGTGATACAGCCATGTGACTTGTTGAAAAACAGTATGTTCTGATGCTTCAGTGGCTACAAACCATGATTGTGAACAATGTGGTCCCATGTTCAAATCCACCTTACAGCTCTTGTTTTTGTCATCTTTGAACCGATGAGAGTGATATAGCCCAGTGACATGTTGAAAAAAGTATGTTCTGATGCTCAAGGTACTACAAACCATGACTGTGAACAATGTCGTCCCATGTTCAAATCCACCTTACAGCTCTTGTTTTTTCATCTCTGAGCTGATCAGAGTGATAGAGCCCACTGACATGTTGAAACCAGTATGTTCTTATGTTCAACTGGCTACAAACCATGACTGTGAACCATGACTGTGAACCATGTTCAAATCCACCTTACAGCTCTTGTTTTTTTAATCTCTGAGCTGATCAGAGTGATATAGCCCAGTGACATCTTAAAAAACACTACGTTCTGATGCTCAAGTGGCTAAAAACCATGACTGTGAACAATGTGGTCCCATGTTCAAATCTACCTCACAGCTCTTGTTTTTTCATCTCTGAGCTGATGAGAGTGATAGAGCCCAGTGACTTGTTGAAAAACACTATGTTCTGATGTTCAACTGGCTACAAACCATGACTGTGAACTATGTTCAAATCCACTTTACAGCTCTTGTTCTTTCATCTCTGAGCTGATGAGAGTGATAGAGCCCAGTGACATGTTGAAAAACAGTATGTTCTGATGCTCGAGTGGCTACAAACCATCACTGTGAACTATGTGCTCCCATGTTCAAATCCACATTACAGCTCTTGTTTTTTCATCTCTGAAGTGATGAGAGTGATAGAGCCCAGTGACATGTCGAAAGCAGTCTGTTCTAATACTCAAGTGGCTACAAACCGTGACTGTGAACAATGTCGTCCCATGTTCAAATGCACCTCCCAGCACTTGTTGTTTCATCTTTGAGCTGATCAGAGTTATATAGCCCAGTGACATGTTGAAAACAGGATGTTCTGATGCTCAAGTTGATACAAACCATGACTGTGAACCATGACTGTGAACTATGTGCCTCCATGTTCAAATCCACCTCAGAGCACTTGTTTTTTCATCTCTGAGCTGATCAGAGTGATATAGCCCAGTGACTTGTTGAAAAAAACTATGTTCTCATGCTCAAGTTGCTACAAACCATGACTGTGAACAATGACTGTGAACTATGTGCTCCCATGTTCAAATCCACATTACAGCTCTTGTTTTTTCATCTCTGAAGTGATGAGAGTCATAGAGCCCAGTGATATGTTGAAAAGCAGTATGTTCTGATGCTCAAGTGGCTACAAACCATGACTGAGAACCATATGGTCCCATGTTCAAATCCACATTACAGCTATTGTTTTTGTCATCTTTGAACCGATGAGAGTGATAGAGCCCAGTGACATGTTGAAAAAAACTACTTTCTGATGCTCAAGATGCTACAAACCATGACTGTGAACAATGTGGTCCCATGTTCAAATCCACCTCAGAGCTCTTGTTTTTTCATCTCTGAGCTGATCAGAGTGATATAGCCCAGTGACTTGTTGAAAAACAGTATGTTCTGATGCTTCAGTGGCTACACGCCATGACTGTGAACAATGTGGTCCCATGTTCAAATCCACCTTACAGCCCTTGTTTTTTCATCTCTGAGCTGATGAGAGTGATAGAGCCCAGTGATATTTTGAAAAAAGTATGTTATGGTTGCTCAAGTGGCTACACATAATGTGGTCCCGTGTTCAAATCCACCTCACGGCTCTTGTTGTTTCATCTCTGAGCGGATCAGAGTGATATAGCCCAGTGACATGTTCAAAACGCTATGTTCTGATGCTCAAGTGGCTACAAACCATGACTGTGAACAATGTGGTCCCATGTTCAAATCCAGCTAACAGCTCCTTTTTGTCATCTCTGAGCTGATGAGAGTGATAGAGCCCAGTGACATGTTCAAAAAAGTATGTTGTGGTTGCTCAAGTGGCTACAAACCATGACTGTGAACAATGTGGTCCCATGTTCAAATCCACATTATGGCTATTGTTTTTGTCATCTTTGAACCGATGAGAGTGATAGAGCCCAGTGACATGTTTAAAAAGTATGTTATGATGCTCAAGTGGCTACGAACCATGACTGTGAACCATGTGGTCCCATGTTCAAATCCACCTTACAGCTCTTGTTTTTTAATCTCTGAGCTGATCAGAGTTATATAGCCCAGTGACATGTTGAAAAGCAGTATGTTCTGATGCTCAAGTGGCTACAAACCATGACTGAGAACCATATGGTCCCATGTTCAAATCCACATTTCAGCTCTTGTTTTTGTCATTATTAACCGATGAGAGTGATAGAGCCCAGTGACATGTTGAAAAACGTATGTTCTGATGCTCAACTGGCTACGAACCATGACTGTGAACAATGTGTTCCCATGTTCAAATCCACCTTACAGCTCTTCTTTTTTAATCTCTGAGCTGATCAGAGTTATATAGCCCAGCGATATGTTGAAAACAGTATGTTCTGATGCTCAAGTTGCTACAAACCATGACTGTGAACTATGTGCTTCCATGTTCAAATCCACCTCAGAGCTATTGTTTTTTCATCTCTGAGCTGATCAGAGTTATATAGCCCAGTGACATGTTGAAAGAAGTATGTTCTGATGTTCAACTGGCTACAAAGCATGACTGTGAACCATGTTAAAATCCACATTACAGCTCTTGCTTTTCATCTCTGAGCTCATCAGAGTTATATAGCCCAGTGACATGTTGAAAAACACTAAGTTCTGATGCTGAAGTGGCTACAAACCATGACTGTGAACAATGTGGTCCCATGTTCAAATCCAGCTAACAGCTCCTTTTTTTCATCTCTGATCTGATGAGAGTGATAGAGCCCAGTGACATGTTGAAAAAAGTATGTTCTGGTTGCTCAAGTGGCTACAAAGCATGACTGTGAACAATGTGGTCCCATGTTCAAATCCACCTCCCAGCTCTTGTTTTTTCATCGCTGAGCTGATGAGAGTGATAGAGCCCAGTGACATGTCGAAAGCAGTCTGTTCTGATGCTCAAGTGGCTACAAACCATGTCTGTGAACAATGTGGTCCCATGTTCAAATGCACCTTACAGCTCTTGTTTTTGTCATCTTTGAACCGATGAGAGTGATAGAGCCCAGTGACATGTTGAAACAGTATGTTCTGATGCTCACGAGGCTACAAACCATGACTGTGATCCCACGGCCGCTGCTAGCAGTTTAGTTTATGTTCGTACAGCCGACAGCTTTGAGTAGACCCTCCAGAAAAACAAATATCCTTGATTATGCGAATAAATATGCAGGGTTTTTATGTCATTTTATGCAGTGAAATCGCAGGAAGTTGCGAAGTATGCGAATCGTTGTGAAATATGCAAAAAGGTGCAAAATATGCAGGAACTTTAAAAAAAAAGTAGATTTTCCTCCCACACCCTGTTACTAGGCAACCACTGAGTGAAAAAGCAATTTTAAAGAAATTGTATGACAAACTAGAAGCAAGCTACATCACAGTAAGTGCTGGTAATGTTTAATTCATTTTATTTTATCACTGAAGCATGGATTTTTATTTCTCTCTCACTCTCTCTCACATCTCGCACACACACACTGTTGTTGTTTCATTGTTTCAAGTTGTGTTGAAAATGTTGAATGTGTTTCATAAACACGTTGAGTGCAGATATATTCCCTTCTCTCTTGAGTCTGTTTATGCAAAATTAATTTAGATTATAAATGAATGATATATAATATGGATTCATCCAAATGAATCCACAGCAACCCTGTGATTAATTGGATTAAAAATTGTAATCGTTTGACTGCACTAATTTGTGTGTTAGATGCTGTCTGACACTGGGCCTAAAAACAGCTGAGAGCAGCATCAAGATCAATTTATAGCTGCATTATTTTATGGTTATCTGAAAAGACCATGTGGACTATTTTTAAGCCTTTAGCTCAGCTACATTAAATTATTTGTTGAAAATAGTTAGCAACTTGCTTGTGTCACTCACAAAAAGAAGATTGTCGAAACAAAATAACCAAATCCATTTTTGGATGTATCTTTTTTTCCTTCAAAGAATTTAAGGGCACCTGTAAACATTTATTTTCAAAAATATAAATCAACTCAAAATAGATCATTTTAATGCTTTTTATTCTGCAAATGTAAATCTACATAATTCACATGTCGGCTGTATTGGATGGTGCTGTGTGAGGAACAACATGCAGTTGTAGGTCTTAGCTGGATTCCCATCATCAAACAACAAAGGCAAATATAGAATCCATTCATCAATTTAGGCCGAGCAAATCACCATGCGCTGAAATGCAAATTGAGATTAGATGAGTTACAACAAAGTCACGGCTAAGTAGATAAAAAAGTGTCCCATAGTTCTGACAAAAAGACTCCCGAAGGCAGCTACAATCCTACAACAATCCAAATATATTCAGCATCTGTCCTAAACACACTTTTCATGATCATTTCAAATCAAATCAGATGCAACATTAAGGAAATCCCACCAACATCACTAGCTTTAACAAAGATTTTTCTTCAGTTTTTCCAAACAAAGGCTTATCTTTCAGTAGTCAGATCCACTGAGCAGGCGGGTGAATCAAACTTGCACTGGGACACATCAGCAAGTTTACTTCCTGCTTCAGATTCCTGGAACTCTGCCAGAAGAAAACACATGGCTATGATTGCGTCAATTTCAAATTTTGCATCCCTAATTTGTGTTTGTACTGGAGTGAAACTTGTGACAGTCACCCATGTACAAGAAAAACATAGTGAGGAATATTGTTCAAATAACAGACTGTATCTGTGGAAAAATAAAAAATAAAATGCAAAGTAACTTTCTGTTTAATGGCGTAAGTGCTCGGTATTGGCAGCGGTGAGTACTCAAATGCAAGTTCTCAAATGCGAGTACTCATACACTACTTGTTTTGGAAAAAAAGGGGTATCAGTGCATCCCTACGTCTTACCTTTGCATTAAAGGTGATTGGACACTTGTCGCCAATATGGATCATTCTGATTCATGTAGCCCTTGTCCTCAATCCATTCAGTCACGTTAAGGAAATTATCATCAGTCATCAGACCCATCGCTGCAAGCAGGGCGAACCACTGATCAACATATCGATGAGAATATTCCTTCAGACTGCTTTCAAAGAGGGCACGTCTGGTTCTGCTCCAGCGGATGTTCTGAAAGTTGCTGTGCTTCTGGACAGGATTTAACTTGTATCTGTCAGTTGCATCAAGGATGGCCAATTTGAAGGTGCTCACGACATCATTCCTGCTGATGGCTTTAGCAAAGTTCTCCTCGATGGATTCTGATGTCTTACTGAAAAAGTCACCATGCATTTCGTTTGGGACATAAACAGGAGAAAATTGACGGCCATGATGGGTTTGTACATCAGGGATCAGAGAGGTGTCCAGAGGAGCTAACTCTGTTGCCACTTCAAGCATGGCGTTAGCCAATCTACTGTTGTTATTCAGTTTTTTGGCACGCATTATACTCTTCACTGGCAGCTGGCAATCCGACATGATGAATTCTCCCTCACCAAAGGCTTCATTGTAATCTTGCCGCTCTTTGTAGACTGGAATTTTGAAAGTCTCTGCTTCCAGCCTTGCTTTGACTTCCTCGACAGTCCTTTTTCGTGACCCCCCCTCTGCCATGTACCAGTCCCCTCCTCTGATTGACTCAGTCCACTCTTTGCGCTTGACGAAAGGCTCCCATTGGTGAGGGTGTTTGAGGAGAGTTTCGGCCTCCACTGATCGGAGGCGGGCTGCCTCTGAAGCAATCTCTTCGTTACTGGCATCTGGTTTCATGCCACGTGCCAAAGCGTGAAACAGGCAGCTCTTGTCGTCACTGCTCACATTTACTGTCTTATTATTGATGAGCACGTCATAATGGCCTTGTGGGTATTGGTCACTCTTTGGTCTGTAGACCAGTGTGACAGTTTGACTGCCTTCTCTAGTTCTTGGATTCACCTCGTGCATCTTGGTAAGCTTACCATGTCTGTCCTCCGCTAGGATTACAACCTTAGTGCCTGAGGTTTCTGACAGGACTCTGACATCCAGAAGGGTACCTGGTGTTTTGAGGTTCTTGATCTTTCTTGCATGTGCTTTTGAGTGAGAGTTCCCTCTTCTTTTAAAATCCAGGTCTACTGGCATGTAGGAAATGTATCTGCTGTTTTGTCCAGCTTTGAGTTTGTCCTCTGTTTTTTTACTTTTTAAGCCAACTTTGACATGTCCCTTTATGACATCATTGACTCTGCCTTGGACTTCTGCAACAAGGTGCTTGGAAAATTTCTTGTGAAACACGCTCACCAAAGTACCTGCTAATAAAGTACCAATGCTATCGGCTAAATCCTTCTTGAATTCCATTAGCATCTGTGTATCCTGGGCAGACAGGTCACTTGGCTTCACTTTTTCTGATAAATTGTTGTCCTCTTTAAATTTTTGCAGCTCCCCTTGAAGATTTGAGAAAAACTTGCCTGAAAGGGTGGCCACTGTGGCGATGGCATCTGCTGCCAGTGCACCCACGTGGATCACCTTGATGGCTATCAAAATTGCCTTTGTCTTCCCTTTGGCCTCTGATGTAGCACTCTTAAGCACTTTGGAGATTGATGAGTTCAGTTTTTCCTGCCAGCTGAGGTCTTTGTAGAACGGCTGTAGTGCACTGTTGCTCAAACCTTTGAAAGTGGCCAGAAGTTTTCTCTTTCTCTTCTCATCCTGCAGTAGACCTTGAAGTTGCGCTTCATCTTCAAGGTGTGAGAGTATAATGGAGTCAACTAATGTCCCCAAAGGCTTCTTTTGGATGTTGGATTTCACATCGTCAACAACTCCTTTTTTAACATCCTGTTTAATTTGGTTAAGTATTTCCTCCATTAGTGCCTCTTCTGCTTTACCCAGCCCATAGGTCACAAGTTCTTCGACAGTTTTTTTGGCAGTGTATTTCAGTGCATTCTTCAAGTTTGTCTTTAGAACAGTAGTGAAGCCTTGTTTGGACTGTTTTGAGAAAAACTTTGGCAAAGCCTTCAGTTCTTTGGCAAATCTTTTGATTGCAATTTTTGCAGCTTTGAAGCCTTTTGCAATCAGCTTTCCAATTCCAAACCCAATTAGACTCACACCAATCGAGACAGCTTTTTCAATGGCCCACTCCTTCCAGCTGAATTCTCCTGTCACCATGGCTTCAATGCCAAAGATGCAATCTGATATTCCCTCTGTGATCAGCCCCATGCCAACCTGAGCCAACGTTCCACATGTAAAGACAGTGAGCAGTACTCCTACAACAATCTGCAGAATTCCAAGGAAGAAGACCAGGATAGCTTCCCATGGGGTACGAGGCTTCTCCTCAACAGAAAAGACATATGTCAGACCACGATTGTACAGCTCATAGGCCTCCACTTCAAGATCTTCATCAGCATCTGACACCAGGGAGAACATTGGGGATTTCTTGGCTATGGCATCCCTTCCTTTTGCATGTATCTCTTCCAGCTTTGTGATAGCTTTAGTAATGTTTTCATCGAGGTAATTTAACATGTTCAACTTGGTTGTGAACTGCTTTTCAAGGCTGGTTTGGTTGCTGTCATCTGAGGTAGCAGTTGATTTTCTTATAAACTGCTGGCAGACCATGCATTCCTCACTGAGGTATTTGACAGACTCCTGAGCTTTCTTGAGATCTTCTTTGGCATTTGTCATGTAATCTTCTCCCTCATGCTTTATAGTGCAGTATGCATGATTGTAGAAAGCGATGGCTGCCCAACTTGCATCTTGTTCCATGGCTTTTTCAAAGAGCCTCATTCCTACATCCCATTTTTTATCATTCAACGCGATGTTCCCAAACTTGAT
>CAESWR010000804.1:0-12262 GCA_903171835.1 Mullus surmuletus
TTAGCTGTCAAAAGAGTTTGAGTCCAAAAAAGTACTGTAAAAGTGCTTGAGTTTATTAGTTTTTCAAAATAAAAAAACTATTAAACCTTCCTGTTAAAAAAGGTAAACTGGTAACACAAAAAAAAATGGTATGGGTGTGTAAATTGTCTCTTGAATGATTTTGTATGATACTGGTCTATAGGTTTTATCATAACTAAAACTGACAAGTTAAACATGTCACTGATGGAAACGGTTATTGCTCGAAGTGGCGTTGAAGTATTAAAAAATATCGAGAAGGTCTTGAAAAGGTATTTATTCCTGTATATACCCTGATCCGTTTGAAAACAACATCCTAAAATGAGGTTTTGACATCTCCTAGAATCCACCTCCTCAGGTTTATAGTTTACCATCTATAGATATACTTGGACTTTGGCCGCCATATTGGCCAGGAGAGCAGTGCCTTCCATTTCCTGTTAGTCTGCTGGAGCAGTATTTCTCTTTGAAACATCTAAATAAAACACAGAAGCCTGGCAGAGACAGCTTGGACACACACATACACACACACACCCTGAGCAAGATGATGGGGACTAAGATGAAGGAGCCTTGAGTGACTTCACATTTAAAGATGAAACATATTTCCGATTATGCTAATTTGGCACATACTTTATTTACATTACACCTTCCAGTGGAGGGTGGTGAGCGCGACGCACCTCATAGGACCACTTTCAGCTCAAAGCTCGAGGCAGCATTTATTTACCCCCCCCCCAATCCCCCCCGACGCCTGCTCCACGGCACCTTCACGGCGGTGTCAGCACATTCAGGGACCCACTCGGCACTGTCCCTCCAGCACACAATCAAGTCTGTTTTGATGCTGCCAGCTTGTCTTTGAATGCCTCAATGAGGCGCCTGGGCAGACACACAAACATCATTTTAAGAGGGGCCCATCTGAATAAAAGAAAGAAAAAAATGAGAGAAAGAAGAAAATGCTACGAGAAAACAAACGCCTAAAGCTCAGAACACAGCGGGAGCTCAGTTGATGGGCTGATGCCTTAAGCGCTGACAGCTTTCAGGAGACAGTGATTGCCTTGTTGGGTTTCTCTTACATTTCAGGACTGAAGTAGCTGCTTTTGTAGTCAGAGCAACATATATTATACATGTTCTGACACTCTGTACTTCAGTGCCACAATGCATTCGGGAGAGCGCTTGCTGCATTCCCTCCAACTCACATGTGGGTAATTGGATTAGTTAAAAATAAAGGAATTTAAAAAATAAAGTCCTTGTTATTTGTTCTCCTCTGATATCTTTTTTCGCTGCTTTCCCTTTGCTGACTCAGTCGCTTCCCCTTGTTTTTAGCGGGCTGAAAAAAGGACAAACACCGAATCCCTCAGGTCGCACGATGGAGGCACGCGCATGTTGCACGCGCGCACGCAAAGTTTGGCCAGCGTCTCTGCCCTCTCCTGTTTCATTAGAGCCGCACACAGGTGCAGAGCGTGCTCCACGCTGATGAAAAATAATTCATCAAAGTCAGCGGTGGCATTGCGGCAACCTTTTTCTCCAAATGTCACCTTCAAAGGGGGGGCTCCTTGCTCACGCATTATTGTTCTAAGGCAACAGAGCCCATGAATTGCCTGGAGCAACTAAATGAGGTTCCTATTATGAACGCTGTGATTAAGTGTCCCCTGAGCAGTAACAAATCCAAAGCAAGACCCCACCCCCACCTTTAATCTACATTGTCTGCCTGAGAAAAGGGCAGAGACGCGCTTCTCACCTATCAAACCTGCTCCTAATTGATCAGGATTTTACTTTGTTCATGCACCTTTAGAAGTTTTGGCATTGATGTTGTGGTTTCTTACACCGTAATTGTAGCCAAGCGGAGGCGACGGCTCCAGATAACAACCCTTCTTGTTGCTAAATATTTGATTTCATAAATGTGATTTTGACTGCTGCCCGAGTACTGTAGAGACATTATAGACCACGGCTGTTCCATCGACGTGTTTCTATCCAAACTTTTTGTGCAATCCCAGGTTTCGGGTGTGCTTTGTTTTATTTTTTAAGATAAAGAATCTGAAAGGCACTATTTGGAACTGTACTTTTGCTGGATGTTTTCAGTATGAATTATGCTTTGGTGATGAGTCCACCAACTGTGAACATTGCATTTTATTTTCGTCTTTGCCACTTTAAATATGGAATATTGTCGCACAGCCCCAAAAAAAACACATGTGTATCGAAAACTGCTTTAATATGGGACTTTGATGCAATAGTCTTACTCCTATACTTCTATGAAATTGATTTTCTGGTCAGATTTTCCAAACGTGATTCAGTTAAATGTTTCGGCAGTGGCAGAGTTGCCAAGCCTAGAAGCCTGAGAACAGATGTTGTGGGGCAGATTTTCTTGGCCGCCTCGGTTTGGGGAACTGATGAATTTATTTCAACATTACTCATTCTTTAGGATTCCGGGGCTGCTAATTCAGCTCCTTACAAAAGACACTTATGTAAGAGGAAGAATAGATAAACCTGGCATGCAAACCACATTTTTCTGCTCATCTATTTTCCACTGAGTCATGACGTGCAAAAACGGCTTTCATACAAGCTTTTTTTTTTTTCACCTTTCTGATTCACATCATTTTTATCAGATTTCTCATTCTGTTCCTTCTGGTGGAACTAATTCAGCTTGATGATGACTCACTCTACTTCACACCCCCTCCTGAAAAAAACAAACAAACACAAATATATATAAAATGAAGAAGCAACCCTTTGTCACAGTCTTCGGCCTGTCTCGCCGCACGAACTACTGTTACATTGTTCCTGTTTATTATCACCTTTACAGATTTTAAGCGCTGCCGGCTTACTTTTCCACAAGCTAAATTAATTGCTGTTAATTGTGTTCACCTTGCATCCCATATGTGCCTCATTAGCAGGCTAGAGTGAGGCCCAAATTTGGGAATTGCCGACGGTGAAGTGATATGATGAAGCCTCTGGTATTTCTGCGGGGGCAAGAACAGCTGCGAAAATCATGTCTAAGGTGATTCAAAGCACATTTGGGTCGACAAAGCAGTTTTTGTTGCAATCAATCAACATAGCTCAATAAAGTAATATTTATACATCTGTTTCTGCCCCACTGGTGTTTGTCCACACTGTGTTTTCAGGCGTATCATCCATCGTTTCTCCATACTGGATCAGATATGTTCACTTGCTACTTTTCTGACAATGGTTTCAGATCTGTTTGCCCCTTCAGCTCCAGTCGCTGCTTTAGTTTTGATTTTCTTCTGTCTGATGCGGCTCCTTCAGCTTTTCCCCTCCAATGTCACGTTGCCTGCAGCAGTTGGAACCAAGACAGCGGCCATTACACTCAGCCATTCACAGGCAAACTGAGGTCTTCAACTTTGTTGCCGTTAACAAAAGCTGTAAACATAATGGAAAGAGGCATTTGCGCTAACAACGACCCCCTTTCGGGATGGACTCACAGGCATATTCAACTTCTCTTGGAAAACATTTGTAGATTATTGGGGAGTAAATTTGAGAGGCTTCTTAATCACAGTTCGCTAACCCCCTTAGGGATGAGGAGCAGATAACAGCGCCATGCGGGGGCATTTAAGACCTTTTGTTCACAACATGAATCATTCATTTAGCTGTCTTTTATTTTGGCTTTGTCCATATCTATCCATGGAGAGTTGTTCTCACAGCTTTCTTTAAAGACGCCTCGGCATGTGGCAGACTTATCTGACATGGCGCTGAATCATGCATATGCTCCGACTGCCAAAAAAGGAGGACACACTTCGCTTACTTATAGATATGATTCATGGACGTAGGCCTACTTGCCGACTTTTGGGGGCGAGAAAGCAACTGCTGAGTTATGGCTGCCGTCACAGTTATGTTTTTAGCTCCCCTGAACGACGGTGCTCTCTAGCGAGATGTCAGTGCCATCATCCGTGCTGTCATTGAGGAACATGAAAAGCATATCAAACAAATGCCACAGTTGTCTGAGCTGCCAGATCTTCAATACTTGAGGGTCAGGATTGGCAGCGGGGCTGTGACTCACAGTGACACGCACTTGTTAGGCCCAAGCAATCAAAGCAGATGGAGAGTGGGTGCCTGCCATAAAGGCACTTGCCCATGCCCATTTTTTCAGACTGTATGGGGTTTGAGGCCAAGACAAGACCAAGACATCGGAAGGTCAAGACGTGGACCAAGATGATGAATACGTTTGAGAGGCAGAGGCTGCAATCTGGATGTAATAATAAATCTGCCAATGATTTGAGGGTATTTGTTGTTTTACAAAGGAAGGTACAGCCTAAAAGCTTGGCAGCGGTGGTCTCAAACAGTCTTGTTAAAAAAATCCCTCAGTCAAAATGTCTACTAAGTCCAACACAGAGACAAGAATAAACCTTTGAGTTGGCGATGAGATCAAGACTTTCATTAAGTAATTCTGAGACAATCTCGAGTAATACAATACTAATAGACTAATTAAATGTTAAGAAAACGAATAATGCAACGTACATGAACTACATTTTGCCCATAATAGTTCTTGTACGAACAGGAAATTGTATATCATAAATAATACCTTGTCAGGACATTTTGCACCAGATTGTATATGTTGTATTAAAATTGTATTACATGTCAGTATGTGAAAGAATAAAACTTTTTTCTTATTGAGTATAAACAGAGCAGTGAGGAATGCAGCTGGGATGAGGCTTTCACAAACCCCAACTGCTCTGCTTTGTAAACCGTGCCGGAGGGCACACATGCAGCATTTATAGGAGTTCTATTTCGTATTACCTGTGGAGACAGCAGCCCTCTGATATGTGTGGTCAATAATACCCAGGAACTTGCATACTCGGTGTGTTAAAAGGTTACAATTGAGCAATTTCAAGATGCTAACAGCATAGTACCAATCATATCGGTACGTAACAGCTGTTTTAGCACACTGAGCGGGTTATGGCTTCCTCTGCCAGCTCATCAATCTGATGAGCAATTGATTGAGATCTAAGAATCTTAAGATGATGCCAAAAATTACAAAATGTTTTTATAGGTGACACAATAATGCATGACTTCTGTTCTTACCTGCATGCTAACACATTTTTACGAGTGATAACCATGAAGACTTTGGGTCCTACATGATGTCTGTTTAGATTTGAAACTTGCTCGAACAATAATAAACAAATGTGGTAATTTGTGTGAATCAAGTCTCTGCAAACTACAAAAGGACAAAAAATAAGCCAACAAAAATAAGTAAAATACACTATCGCTCTGCCACAAAAAAGGTGTTTGTGTTTGGTGTTCATCTTAAGATACTGGTATGTTCTGCCTTTGAATTTCATAAAAAAAAAAAACAGTAAGATTAGACGACTATTACGAGGCCTCTGCGGTGAAAACACGCCGACTGAACCTGGACCCAATGCACGAAATAACACAGTAGTGGACACTTTCAAATAATTACATGTTATGCAAATCTCTCAAGCAGTCCACCCGGAGGAAAAGTACAAGGTTTCAGCAAATGTGTGCTATTTTTCAGAGTAACTCACACCAGTTGTCTCTTTGGGTATGGGGGGGTGCATAATTGATATAAACTCTAAGTTCTAAGACTGTTTTACATGGTGATTTGCATGCATATGTGGCAGAGTGTGGAGGAAGGGGGAAGTTGTCCAACAACACCACCTGGGGAATTGCACCCCAGGAAATACACTCACACCAACAGAAAATACTGAAAACTAAATATTATAACCAAAATACAAATAATCAAACACAATTTACTTGAAAAGAAACAACAAGAGGACCAACTCTACCAAAATTCGGCTGTGGGTGGGGACCAGGCGTAGTGATAGTCACTGACCACCCCACAGCTAAGTAACTCAATCAGAACACAAATTATGTAACCAAATAGCCCAAAAAGAAATAATCAAATCATTGAAATAACGATAGATCGTTAACTCAAAAAGGAAATAAATTAACTAAGAAACAAAGATGTTGTTTTAAACAGCTGGCCCACAAGGAACCGAACCCACAAAGAAACTAATCAAAAGCAACACAATCATTCAAACCATAAACATCAAAACCAAATAAGTAGCAAATTCAATAATTAACCCATATAAACTAACTAATTAATCAAACCAGCGAGAGTTGTGGTGGAGCTGAGAGTCCAGCGCTGCGTGGACAGCAGCCACAGTGAACTGTGGGAGAAGGACGTCGTGAAGACAGAGCAGAAGACGGAGCGACTGCACCAGGGCTGGAGGCCGTGAATGGTTTGCGTTTGGATCGCCGCTGTGGTGCAAGTCACTGGGCGGTGCAGTGCAGCCTCACACAGAGCGCAGGAGGAGAAACAGAGGAACCGCTGTGGCTTCAACAGCCGCACGAAGAGAGCTTAAGCACCCCAAAACCAGTCACAGTCTGCGGTAACAACAGAGAGCGGACGCCACCTCCTCACAATGCTGCAACCCCACCAGCACAGCCAACAACACTGAAAGTGACCCATCACGGCAGCTGTCACACTATACTGTGCCACAAAGTTGCATGAAGTAGCAGCACCCACGCTTACCTTGAGAATGACCACAAAGGAAGCACGCCAAACACACCAAGCAACCCGCAGCACGCCAAACAAACCGGAGCACACCAATAGAGCCCTTCCAGGTGAACGCCAGAGAGAGAGTGCGCCCCGAGGGGATGCAGTATTTAAACAGGTGGCACCAATGCGCAATCAAGCCCTGGTGGTGCTGATTGAGTGGGCGTGGAGCAGAGCCACCCTCGACCTGCCACACATAGATGCTACAGAAATGTATTTGAGATTAACTTGCGATTTGACTTTTGTTGGTTGTTGGCACCACACGCTGGGTTGCAAGAAGAGCTGCCATAGTTTAAAGGGAATGCAATGAAGTAATTCACATTCTGGAAGACAAAATCAATATCAAATGGTTAAGGCGACCAAAAAGGGCAGAAAAATAAGTTTAACATGAGGGGAAACACGTTTGACTAACCTGTCGATCAATTCCAGCAGAATCATTTATTAAATAATTACACTGAGAACGTTTTTTTTTTCTTTGCGATGCTGGAAAATCCACCTGTCCCCTACATGTGTGTAATAAATATAAACATCAAATAAATCCACCTAAAAATATATATTATTGTGACAGAATGCCAACATTTGAAACAACAAATTGGCTCAATCTGATTATTAGATCTTATGATATGATAGAAAATATTGGTATCGATTGAAAGCAGTCCCGGTATTAACTGAAACACTCAAAATGTTGAATAATTTGAACCTCCAAGGTGTATGAAGTCCTGCATACAGTACGCTCACACAAATTTACAACAGTTTTCACTCAGCGTTGCTTAAAGCAGTTCAATGGCAGGAAGTTCTTAAAGAAAATGTTGTGTGTGGAAATGAGCACTCCTTTTCCATGTCAGATGAGTTTGTCAGATGAGTACAAATACTGTGTTCAGCGTATAGGTGGAACAACTGTTTGCTGAAATACACCCCCTGATTAAAGTTCCGTCGGCCATCAAAGTAAAACAGTTTGAATATCAAGAAAACATTTAATTGCTTCAGTAGAGCTCGGGTTGGAGATCATCTCTGTCAATTTCAACTAAAAGCACAGGAAGAGTAATACGATGGAAACTGATGTTGTGTGGTGCAATGGACTCGGGTGATCTATGAAATCTGAAAATGCAGTGTTTTTGAAAAGGGTGCAAGTGGTTCAAACTTGCATAAAAGCCAGTTTGACCCAGCTGACCCATGCAGCCAAAAGACTCGCAGCAATATGGATAGAGAGAGCAAAACCTGTAAATAAAGTCCTTCTTTAGATTAATGGCAAATTTATTAATGTAGAATGTATATAAAAGAAACATATTTTGCTTTCATGCACCTCAACAGAACACAACAGCATCTGGTGGCAGCCATGTTTGTCACAGTCAGAAATGGCTTTCATTCTTCATACATAATTCAGAGGTGCATCACCAAAGGCGGCAAATGCTCCCAAAACATCTGGTTTATCTAATTAGAAAAAAGTTTTCAGTCTCTTCATCTCTTGTCACTCAGCTTTTACAGCAGGAAAACGGGACTGTCAGGACTGTCAGTACGAGAGGTTTGGGGTGCATGATGGATGAGATGATCTGGACGGCATGAGACAAGTTTCCTGGCGGGAAAGATGGCTGCTTTGGATCCCGTACTGTGGCTCCAAGCGAGAGCCCCGCCCGCCCACCCACAGGGACTGTCTGCCCCTGGCAATGCTTCAAGGTGACTCAATTTATTCCAAAACGCTGATACATGCTTACCACTTTGGAGCAGTGAATAATGGAGAGACAACCTAGTGCTGTGTGTGGTGAGGTTCTGTGGATTCCAACATGACAGGAAGTGGATTTCGATTACATTTCTGTATAAGTGTGTAAGAAGAAGAAGAGGAAGTAGTTCTCTTCTGTGCTTCGACAATGATAATGGTGGATGCACTGCGGGGGCAGCAGGGAGAGGGTCCCTCAGCGTCTGTTGGTTTTCAAATGGTAGATTTCCCCAAAACAGCAGCATCATACGCCTGACAGTGAGACTAGAGGTGATCAATTTGACTCATGTCTTTCATTACTTATTCTGTTCTGAACGTATTTATGCTGTGTGCCTTGGGAGGAAAAAAAATATTTATGATGGATCTTTTTGAAGGTAAAAATGTTTCCTTGTTTTATTGTAAGCCCACATGGTGGAGGCAGGAGCCTTGCAGCTAAGGAGGCAAAATAATCGCCGTCAAACTGCTGCTTGAATCCCTTCAGGAGAAAAAAAAGATCACGCAAAAAATAAAGAGAGGTACAGAAACATTTTCTTGCATGAAAGGATTATGAAGGACATAGGAGATAACGTGCCGCAGAGCCAGAGTGTGCTTGGCATGTAGCAGCATGTACATTTGTCTCAGCTGTCTGATTGGATTCCCAACTCGCGCGCTGATGGTTTTTGGCACAGTCTGAAGTTACAGCTGATTGGAGGTTCATCTAAGAGGCTTTCAAATTCATTACTAAACAGTTCTCAGCAGCACTGCTGCACAGATAGTTACCCTTTTAAAGATGCACTCTAGTGAAAAGGACCTTTTCCGTGCTGTTAACAAGTCGGTATGACTTGGACAATTTATTTTTGATTTGCTTTGCACAGGAGAAGCTCACCTGTTTTACATTGGGGAGGCAAGAAACTAATGTTGACTATCAATTGCAAAGCTGCATGATTCATGTCAAGCACTCACAGGGTTGATTTTTATTTTGGAGACGTGGCAAAGCAAACTTGGAGACAACTGACTTGCTCAACATTTCCCCATGTAGCTGAACAAAGTGTGGACAATAGCCAATAATGATGCATGGTATAAGCTTGGGGAGTTGCTAGCTTTGACTATCAGAGATGCAAGCTGTCTTAGCAGACCCACTTGCTTTCCCAGTCAAACACAACATTTTGAATTATACTGAATACGTTTTTAGTATAAAATCACAGTTAATTACTGACAATTTTTTTCATGACTTTCACAGTAAGCTTCACAGTTATTTACTGCTAAGTATCCTCACAGTAACTTCTTAAATCGCAGTAACTATTTTCACAGCCGTAATACCGTAATACGGCCTGTCCTTTTACATTTTTACTATGAAAGTAATTCAATATTTGGGCCTGTAAATTTACACTAACATATGTGAATGTGAGTTTACCATTTACCAGTTTACCATTTTAATAAATCAGATCTTTCCCCTCTCACACTTTTTATAAAACAAATTATAAAACATGAAAACATTCTAGGGAATACTTTCACACGCAACATTTTTTATTTTTTTGTTCAAACTGTACAAAACTACAAAATCATATTAACAGTCTGTGTAAATATCTGTTTCCAGGAACCTGCTCAACTTAGAAGCAACAGAGGTGATGTTTTTGTGTGTGCGTATGAGTGTGTATGATGACGAGTGTGTGTTTGAGAGGGAGAGTGTGAAATGCAGGGTGTGTGTGTGTGTTTGTGTGTGTGTTTGTGCGCATCTACCATCTGCACATCATCTGTCATCTATGTAGACCAGCGGTTTTCAAAATGTGAGGCGGGCCTCCCCTGGGGGGCGCCAGAGGACTTCAGGGGAGTTATGTCGTGAGAAAAAATGAACCTGAAAAAAATCTTAAACATCTGGTTAGCTAACCTTGGTACGTGCAAGGGGCAAAATGGATCGATTTTTGGTACCTCAAAGTGAAAGTGAGAGTTAGACAGAGTCTGGGGAGAGCAGAAAACACTGATTATTTAAAGTTCTGCTTTTCATGAATTGGTCCTGACGATGCTGCGCTGCCACAGTGTGATAATTGCAAAGAGGTGCGAGCTAACCACAGAATGTGACCAAGTAAACTATGGCATCATATTGAAACCAAGCATTACAACTTCACCCTCAATTGACAGCATCCATACTAAAGGCATGTGACCTGAAATTAACAGACAGGCTTATAGTGTCAGCTGACTCACAGCATGCAAGTACACATGCATTCATGTGGAAATCCCTATGGTTGAATTTGCCAATACCATTTGCGATAGCATTAGCATCTCGAATTATAGTGCATGGTGTTGACTATAGGAGGGGGTATGGAATATGATTATCTATCAGCCAGAAATATCAATGAAATACAAATATAAAATTGCATTACCTTGTATGATCAAGCATGGTGTGGTTGGACATCAGATGTAACACAATGGCATTGTTTCAACATGATGGAAGGATGATGAGGACCATTCATTGACCTGACTGAATTGGAGGTAAATCATAGAACCATATATTTAATTTGTCCTCCTTCTGATAACATAAGACACATATGACATAAAATGGTGTTTGTCAAGCACATTGCCTCTGTATGAAAGTTTCTACAATAAAAACAAGTTATTTTCATTTTACATGCTCATCATCAGCTTCTGGATCCGACTGACTGGGTTCTGGCAATGGCTCTGCAGTAACACACTTGTCTAGTACAAAGTCATCTAAAAAAGAATCCTCTGGCCCAATATGTTTCCCGGAAATATGTGAAGCAAAAGTTGTCACATCTGTAAACCTGTGATCACAACGTCTATATGGACATCTTGTTTCCATTTCCCCCTGTGTCTTCAATTGCTTAAAGGCCTCCTTCTACTTTACACAATTTCATTTGGTTGCCGGAGGTCCAAAAACATTATTTTAAAAGTGTTTTTCCCTCAAATTCAGCTTTGGTACTTAATTTCAGCCAGTATAAAAGTCACTCTAGTGAGCTCTCCTGAGAACGGGTTGTTTCTGTATCTGTACCTTTAAATGTCAATGAGCTGTGTCTGGTGACACCCACTCCATGCCAAGTTCTGTTTGAGCATTTCCAGCAAAAATAAAATCCAGCCATTGGGTCCTAAGAGGTTCAGCTGAAGGTAGTAAAAACATACTTTAGTGCTCGTTGATGCAGCCAACGACACGGCAGCGCCATAGCTTCTGTCCTCCCTCTGTCGTGTTTGTAGCGATGGTTTGCGGAATAAACAATGTTGGCCGCTCTGTGATTCAATGGGGGAAGGGGGGCGGGCTCATTTATCTGGGAGGCTGGACTGTAATTGTCGCAAGCAGGCAGCATAGTAGCTCGCAAGGAAGATCTTATCACTTTATGCAGTCTGTATGTGATGCCATTTCCTGTGCGCCCTCAAGCAATCAGGCACACCACATAGATAATGAAAATTGGGAGCATTACTGTGCCGCTTTGTATGCTGAATGAAGCTGTGCACATTCTCAGACACATGTTGACAACTAATACATTTACAGTGGAACACTGTCATACAAGACCGACCCGTGAATCAACTAGGGATGCACTCAGTACCCTGATCTTATAATCTACCTCTGGAAGCGGAAACAGTTGGCTATGACCTAGAAAAAAGAGAGACCGGAGAAAGGAGTAATTAGACAAAGGCAACCAACAACACTGTTGGTAGGGGAAGGAATATATTTCAGAATCAGAATCAGATCAGAATCAGAATCAGAATCCCTTTATTAATCAGAGAGGAAATTGCTTTTTCTTGCAATCAACATCTCCATCTCAAGTATCCAAGTAAAAATAAGTATAGAAATCTAAGATATAAGAAATATAAAAATAAAATAAAGATAGAAATAGAAATATATGAAAAAAATGTTAACGTATAATGAAAAAATAGAGGAAACGGCAACAATGAAGTTGTTGAGTGCAGTATGAATAGTATACAATGGTATATGAATAAACAGTAAACAGTTTCAGTTTGCATAGAGATTATGAATGAGCATATTGTACAAAATATTGTGAAATCTGCAAATAATATTTGGT
>CAESWR010000804.1:14150-24674 GCA_903171835.1 Mullus surmuletus
TGCAGTGCAGGTAATTGCTGTAGTGCATGCATTATTTTTTTCCCCTTGCTAATGATGAGTGAATTAGCTGCTGGTTTCCACAATTATATGTGGTGTTAGTTTGGGTGGCTGGCTGTTATATGGCGCATCAGTGTCATAGGGATCAAAAATCATCACAGTACCCCATCTGCTTGCCGGGTGACTGGCAAAAGAGGCAATACAATAGTTAATTACCTTGACGTATCTAGTGTTGCGATTTAAATGCAGGGCCTTGAAAGGGGGGTCCGTGACTCCCTCGCACCTATTACTTGTTTGATGCCACACTAAAATCCTTGTGTGCTATTTTCCAAACTCCGATTGCCCCACTGTTTAGGTTAAGTATACAGCTAGGTAGGTGTACTCGGTAAGTACCTCGTACCAGGTACCTTCAAGGGCGGATTAGGTAATATTTGGTGAAGTGGAGCCCACTGATGAGATGGAGATAAATAGCGTGCATGGAGTATACATAGCGTGTATGGAGTATCCATAGCGGTCAAAATACCACTGATTAGGGGTGTCCTGGTACAACTTTTTCACTTACCGATACCGATATTGCAGCCTTGAGTACTGGCCGATACCAATTTTGATCCGATACAATATCGGCACGAAGCATATATACTTTCATTACGTATTTTGCAAGTATAGAATGTGTGTGAATAGTGTGATATTACTCAAACAGAGAACAATAGTCAGGAACAGTGGATATGACCCATTTATTATTAACCAATGGGTTGCATATACATATTACATGAATATTAACCTTAAACTTAAGACTATTCTACAATTGATTGATATCGGAGATTTTAGATCCAGGCTCGTTTTTTTTGCTACTATTGGACCGATATCCAATGTGAATATCGGACCAGGAAACCCCTACCACCGATTTGTGTGACTACATGCAGTTTTTAGCTCTGGTTGCATTCATTTCAAACACAAGATTAGCTGCCGGCTACAACAAACACAGTTTAGCTGCCGGCTACAGATGTGACCACGTCACAACTACGTCGCGGCCATGTTTCCGCTAACCTGAGTTGGTGCTTTCCTGCAGCGGAAACACACCGTTACCGTGCGGTAGTGTTGTAGTACTCAAGATCGGTCTTTTAGTCTCATCAGTCTTTGGCTGGAACACCTAGAGTTGATTACTACTCTTTAGCAAGGGCAGTGTTTTTTTTAAAACTTGCTGTAACATGTAAGTGATGTTTGGGCAGGGGGGATCTTAAAAAAAAAAACAAAATCATTCCACAGAAGTTGTCTGAAAGTTTGTTTGAGCATTCTGAACTTTAGAGTTTAGAGATTTGGATCAATTAAGTACACTGCACCACAAAAAATAAGTCCTAGAAATTTTAATAATTACAATTCTAAACAAATGTTTTAAGTATAGTACACTCTGAAAATGTAATTCTTTAAGTGAAAATATGTTTAATTTAGGTGGGTTTGTACTTAAAACTTTTGCTTATTATTGCTTATTACTCAAAAACTTTGATGTACTCAGTTTCCACAAACGTTTTGACTTTTCTAAACTTATTCGGGTTTTCAGTGTAGAGTTGAGTCGAGTAGAGCCTGTACTATGTGGTGGAAACGTGCCATTAGATGTTGGAGCTTCTCTCGCCTCCCTGAAGCTCACTTCTTTCCCTGCACTGTGGCGCCCACTCTATAAGCTTGCCCGCTCGTCTCACCTTCCCCCGCTCTCTGAGCTTCCCCGGAGCATGGAACAGCCACAGCACTGAGCGGGGAAGTGAGGAAGACCAGCCGTGCCTCAGCCTTTTAGGCGCAATCAATGTAAACATGACCTCTAGGTTTTGGATCCCACAGACTGCTATTTGCAAGGTTGTAGTTTGTTACAGAAGCATTGTGTCCTCTTATCCACTCAAATAATGCCAGTATGACACCCACCCTCACGCTCTGACCTGAGTGAGCGCTGTGAAAAACCAAATGTGAAAGTTCTTGCCAACAGCTCAAGGGCTAGAATACCTTATGGAGCATCTTTAGTGTCGGCATGGTAAATCCTTAAAAAAATGCTCTCAAACATTTTGTTCCTTCACCAAACTGAAATCTTCAATCAGACTCCTAAAGGTTTGTAAACATACTGTACATTAATGTGCAGAAACCCCATACAATATAATTCTTTATTGATCACACAATGGCTTACGTGTACAGTGCCCCAGCAGCATGCACAGATAAAAATACCAGAAAACCATTTAAAAAGAAGAATGATAAATAATAGTAAAAAAAAAGACATGGCAAATAGCAAGAGATAAAAACAGGAATTAGAAAATATTATAAATACAATAAATATTATATGTACTTATAGTTAAGTTGGCTTAAAGCGGATGCTGATAACTGAATTTGTGTTTCAAATGCAGAAAATATGACAGTTTATGCAAAGTCTCTCTGCAGAGCCAAGCGCATTAATTAAAAAGGTAATTTCTAAATTCTAAAAACTGAATACAATCTCACTGTTTGCAGCTTGAAGAGCCACAGAAAGTAGGCTATCGCAAAAGGGGTGACATCTGCATTGTTCTGGCTTCACTTTCAGCGAGTCACAGTCAGGGCCACTTCAGAAATTCATCCGAGCCTGATGGATGAATGAATCAAGTCGCCCGAGGGCTGTTTATTTATGCAGGAATAAATTAATAGGCATGAAGATCACTTTTTACAGCTGTATATTCTCTTCAAAGTAAGATTTCTGCGACACTCACCCCAGCTCTGCACACAGGAGAGCATATAAATTATAATATTGGTATTGTTTTATCTCTCAACACCATGCAGTATCAAATAAATTACACAAGTGTGCTGTAAAAGTTGAATAAAGTGCTCCCAGAGAGGTTTTATCACTCGCCTCTGATTCACAAGCTTGTCCGTGTGTGTTAACGTATGCCCATATGCATGTTTGAGTGTGTTCCGAAGAGCAATAGATGTCACCCGCACTCAGCTGTGTGTGGTTTGACAGAGGCTAAGGGGCCCTATTGTGGCACGCTAAAAGCCAGGTTAATGCTTTCCATGCATAATCTGAAAGCCAGGGCAGTGGCAGCACATCTCCTCACATTTAAATCTCACCTGCTTGTGTAACATCTTTTATTCCTTGAGTGGCGGCTCTCCTTTGGTTTTTCCGGTTTTTTTCTTCCTGCCACAGCAGCTGCTTCCCTCCACGGTCGTGGCGATAAGAGTGTTTCGTCTCACAGTGGGGGCTAACTGCTGCGTCAGGAGGTTTACCCTACTCTCACCAAACACTGCAGTAACATAATGGCACCGCTTTGTAGACAGACAAGTGCACGCTCATATATTCCTGCTTTGATTTTGGCCACAGTGTTCGCTCAGATTACAGTTTAAAGGAAGGAGCCACACAACGTTCCAGTTTGGCACCAATAAATCTGCATTGTCATGCTCTTCGAGTGTGCAAGTTTGTATGATTTCTTGAATAATATAAATAAAAAATAAATAAAAAAACTCTTGTTAAAGAATACTTTCTATGTATTCTTTAACTTCTATTTCTATGCTTTCTTGCTTACAGCAATGCCCCTAGCTTCATCAATGGGTATTTTTCAGTTTATGTATATTTTTCATGATTATGAAACGAAAACCTGGTGCCGGAAAGAGCAGAGCATTTCCACTTCTGGAAAACTTAAACTTAAAGAAAGACACTTTGAATTGAAGTTACAACACAAGAACGATGTGGACAGTGCATGAAATGAACAAAAATAAAAAAAAGTTGCAAGGAGAGAAAGACCTCTATCTTGCTATGAAGAATAACATTGATCTTTTGGCCTTAAAAGCGAGTGGGGATTAGCTGTCACCCCTGACCAATATGGCCACCAGAGTAGCAATCTGTGTTTTCTTATCTATGAGGGAGGGGAACATGCCTGAGGAGTAGGTTTACAACAGGTTTGTTTTTACAGCTATTAAAATGCTCCTCTCAAGGGCACCTCCACACTGATTGGGTTCAGGTGGTTCAGGAAATAAATGTTTTTCACAGGCAGAGCAGGCCATTGTACCATAAACTGCAAAAGTATGTATTTAGTTGTTTTGCCCCTCACGTTCGCATCAGCTGACGTGAGCATTTGCAGAGTGTATCAACATCCGCGCTCAAATTAACGGCATTCTTATGATATTATGTGCCAGTGACTGGCAGCCTAAACAATGAGCTCAGTCACTTAGGTACGTATGTCTCCGTTTGTCTCATCCCGCCTGCACTCTTTGTGTCAGCAGTTCTTCCTATCCAGGCAGATCGGTGGGAGGAAGGCGATCACATGCTCGCCTGGGTGCAGTTTGATGCCTTGTCAAAAGTTGTTCCTCATGAAAGTGTAATGTCTGTTTTGGACCAAATATGCTGCCAAAGACAGCAATTCCGAAAAATTTAGCTGTAATCAGAGGCAGGGTTGATTTGAAAACTGATATAAACTACAAAAAAAAGAAAAACATGCAATTTTTCCACCTTGACAAAGAATGCAGAGATGATTTGTTGAGCCAAAGTGGCAAACTTTTACAGTTTTTTTTTGTTGATTATAACGCTCGCTCAGAGGAATACATGCAGCCTAGTGTCATAAAACACGGCCCCCCGGTTAGTAATGCAGTAGCGTTGGTATTGTTTTAGGAGAGATGGTGAGGGGGACACAGTGTTTCTGGCGCACTTTGGCTGGCTTCATGGCGGGAGGTGGTTCAAGGCGAGATAACACATCTGTACATACTCAGACCACCATAGATCATTTCCTCTTTTCAAACACTGAAAATTAAGATGTCTAGAAAAAAAACTAAAAAACATTTGGCCTCTGATGCAGAAAAACATTAAGAGTTGAGATCGTGCACACTGCTTTATCTGCAACAAAAATGTTCTGTCAAATTTTATTCTGGAACTTGCTTTTATTTAGGAAGATTAAATCTTGATGCCATTTTTAGTTTTAAAACTATTTAAACCATTGAGCAACACACAATTTCATTCATGTAGATCATTTAAGCCCCAGGGGGTGATGTGGATATATTTTTTTGGTGTGGTTTCCATTGGATTTGACTATTTTTAGTGCATTAGCAATGAAGATCATGCAAGTCAATTACAATGGTTTGTTTTTGGATTCATGAACACTGCTTAAAACTGTTAATTTGATTGAATTTGATGACTCACTCTCTACCAACGTGAAAAGAAGATACAGCTCTACGGAAATGTTTTATTTTTCTAACAAAAGTATCAGCACATTGACAATTTCATCCAGAGGCAGGGATCTTTCTGCTCTTTCAGAATCCCCTGAGATCTGACTCAGCTCTTACAGCATCTCCAAAACTGCTTCAAAAAAAGGAAAAATAACCAGACGTTAACCACAGTGATGACACATCACAAAACTTGGTTGAGTCTATGAGCAAAAGATTTCATAGTATTTGCAGAAAAACTGTGGTTTGGTTTCAAATGTGCACTTTTGTTAAGGTTTGCACTTAAATTCACCATTGATCCTGCTTTGAGAGTCTTTGTGGTGTTTTTGTACAGTGTTCAATAGTATGCCTTTAAATGTCCATTCAACTGATTAAAAATCTCCTTCAAATATGCTCCCCAATATCCACACTTGATGGAAATTGATCTGGTAGTTTGATCTTGCAGATAGTTCTGGGCAAAGGCATGGAAAAAGTCCCAGCATGTCAAAGGGACCCAACTGTTTTTTTTTTTTCCTTTGTCGTCCCTGATAACTGTGACCTCCAATGACGGAACTTAACACCCTTGTCGGCCTCCATCGCAGTTGATGTTGCTGCAAATCAGCTTTGTGTTGTTATGCCCCGCCCCAGGTGTCGCCTCATGTGCCGCGCCTTGCCCTTTTTTATCTGTGTATTCACAATGCAGTGCACTGAGATCAGACAACACTGTCCGAGCGACTCCCCCTCACAGGAATGTGAGCGCTCATAAAAGTCAACGAGTAGCCATGTGAAGGGGGGGGGGGGGTTGGGGGGGCATCTCTGCAAGTGCATTTGCATTTCTGGTGTTTCGAGGGAGGCTGAGCGTGTGTGCGAGAGTGCCCACGTGTTAGAGCTGCGACTTCGGAGAACAAACACTGCTGGCAGCTCTCTGTAGCGATCAAATCACACATCACAGCGCCAGTGTGGATCAGCTCTGAAGTTCAGTCAAGTTCAAAAATGGGTTGAGTGTGAACCCAGTGACGGGAAGATGTGTGTGTTTGAACTGGGGTCACCGGGTTGTCATTCATAGTCACAGTTTGTGACGGGCGCCTGACAAGCCCCAACGGAGACGATGTGATGTGCTGATACAGACAAAATATTTCCTCAAAGTTTTGAAGGCGCAAAGAAAAGCACACTGGTCAGGAAATGCATGCTCGGGATGCAGGGACGTGCAGTAATGCAGTCATTGTCTAGCCACTGGATATTACTCTGCAAAACTTTTTTAAGTTATAAAAAGTCAGGACTGCAAAGATAAAAGAATAGAATAAAAGTCAGCAAGGGCCTGATAAATTGCAAACACGCACACACCCACACACACAAAAAAAGGAAAAGCTGATAAAATAAAAATAAAAAAAACATAGCACCAAAACTAACTCGGGGATATCTCTTCCATGCTATCATAGTTATCACTTTATTTGAACCTTCCACATTACCTAACATTTTTTTCATACTTTTCTCTAAAGTGAGGCGCTCATTTAATCTGTTTTATACCAACAAAGACAGATGGTGAATCCTGATAATCAGATTGTTGTGGAAGGTTTTCCACTGGTGATTCAAGACATTCAGCAGGTATTTTTTCAGCTTTTCAGCTTTGTTGTTGTTAAAAAAAGCTCAAATATTCACCAGTGCATGTGGGTGCCAATCAGATTAACTGCACATGCGGAGGTCATCCCATTATTGCACTTGTTTGCTTGGTTATGCAACAACGGGCTGTGCTGTGTGATGCTGAGTATCGGTACTATTGTCCACGTGGAAAAGAAAAACACTCCCTTAAAGCCAACCAGGAAACACAAGGCGTGGGTCCTCACGTCGAGAGAGCATTATTTCCTCGATGTAAATAAGCAACCCAAGTTTTACAAAGGCGGAACTGGTTTGGGCGACACACTATTAAATGCTCACTCCTGGAGCAGAACTCTTTAACGTTGCATTATGTCATCTGTCACATCAGAAAGATGACACTGTATCATCCACAAGCAACTATAGCAAGTAGATTCACTCCTTAAAATAAAGACTGAATATTAGCTATACTTGCCCCATCAATAAAGGGATGCACTGATACCGATACTGGTATTGGGTATCGGGCTAATACTGTGCTAATATAATCGTAATCATACTCGTTAAAGTTCACCAATACCATGAACTGATCCGGCGCCGTGCACCGGACAGCTGCGGACACAAAGCAACCACAAAGGTTGTAGATTTCCTTCTCCACCATCCTGACGTGACTCCAACAGCGATCGAGTATTCTGTTTCATCAAGTACTCAGAACAATCACGCAGCACTATTTTCATATCGCGGCGAGCACTGTCATCAGCTACTTCACGGCGTTTAGATGCATGTCTTCTCTTGCGTCTCCTTCCACCTCCTTCAGCGGATGGAAAGGTGCGCACAGTGATATGAACGGAGGGAAAATGGTGCCAGGGTATTGCGCGGTCAGACTTTTTTGCTGCCAAGAATTTGTGATGCAAAAGGATTTCTCTTCCTCTCTATCCCTTTAAGGTGTATAAAAAAGTGGGTGGGTGGGGGGGTGGCATTGTGAGCATTGACTGGGGTTAAAATTCTTCTGTGTTTGTTCATATCTAAACATTATGGTTGTCCGTTTAGGTGGCCGGCTCGGTCTCGCGTTCATGTTCGTGAGGCCCTCCCCTCCTATGTGAAGACGAGCAAGCGTGGGGCGTGAACGAACACTATGAGAGCCCAGTGGATGCGAACGCTGCGGTGCTCCGTGTGGTTTCCGAATGAGAAAATATGTTCCATTTCCAAACCAAGTTCTAATAAAGAGAGACAGAAGCCGATGGTCAACATTCATTTGGCGTGGAGACCTCTACCAGCTGCTAAGGCTAAAGCTAAAATGGAGAGGTCCACCCCTTTGTTTTGGTCTGAAATGCCGGTGCTCACTGAGACTAGTGGCCCCTTCAAAAAAAGATTGAGTAGGGAGAATTGATTGTTATTATTTCAGATCTTTCTGATAGTTCCAAAAAGTTTAAGCGCAAAGAAATAAAAAAAAAAGTCAGTCTAGTTATGGGCATTGGATCTGCTCTAGAATCCCGCAACCTTCGCACCTTGTGGACCCCTGCCACAAGCATAATTACCAACAAACCAACAGAACTTCCTTGAGTTGGGGAAATAATCTGCACCAATGGCACCAGATAGATTATTCACAAAAACAACAAACATCAAACAACCTGTGTCTTTGAGGCTCGAGCTTCGAAATATTTAGCAAGATGCGCACAAAGGAAGGATGCGAGGTGAGCGGAACAAAGACACGTTGTGGAGGCAATCATCGTCTACGGAGCAGAGGCAGAAATTTTGTCTAGGTCTGACAGCTGTCCCACTGAAAGCGCCTGTTGTGAACTCGTCATTTGCAGCGTTTCTGCAGTTATCCCGGGGAACAAAGGATGAATGAGCAAATACTGCGGAGCGGAGAGGAGAAAGTGCCTGTAAAATGAAATGTAACCAATTTTGTATCGCTAAGAGCAACAAGTCTATTTGAGTAATGAATGGAAGCGTTCCACTGGATTCATCTGCCTTTTTGCTGTATTTCACACCTCACATTTGTGTGTGTGTGTGTGTGTTTCTCCTCTGCAAGCCCCCAAGCTAGGATAAATGAGTTTAAATGACATAATTTGCATCACTGAGCAAGATTTTGGATGAATGAGCCCACAGCCCCATGATAAGATTCTAGTACAGGCCTGACTGTGTAATTTTAATCACGTGTGAGCCTCATGCAATTTAATCATTCTTTTGGATCGACCCCCGCTCGAGCCATCAAATCTACATTTGAATGCAGATGGCAAGAAATTGCGTTATAGTGACGCAGTCAGATAAACAAAATTAACCTGTGTAGAATGTGGAAATTTGTTTAAGTATGCATGGTTTCGGAGTGGGTGCAGCCCAGCCAGTCAGAAACGGTCACCACAATGTATGTCAAACACTGTACACATCGTGACAGAGCCGGACTTGGCCCGTGTTTCCATAGATCCATTTTTCGCTTGGGCGGTCAATAACGCTGTTGACTGGTAGCTGAATAGTTTGAAAAACCATTGGTGAGGACCACAACAGCTGTCCCTCGCTGAACAAGAAAGAAATGTTCCTACTTCTTGCGAATCATGATCACGGATAGTTTAGCAGAGCACAAGCAGGTATAAATAGTCCAGATGTAATGCACTTTGGTTAATGTTTCCGTTGTGTGTCTGACAGTCAAACTCAAGGACATTGCAAACATATATGAAACTTTTATACTGTACAGCAGGATGGATGCCATTAAAACTGTGCTCCAACGGTTTGTTTCTGTGTTGTTAGTACTGTTTGTGATCTTAATCGCCCTCTTATCAAATATAGATGTCCTGAAATAACATTCCAAAGCTGTACGATGACAGGAATCCAAGTTTACACAACAATGTCATTTTCTTACCTTCCGTTGCACCTTTTTCCTGGGAGTACTTGTTTGTCGAAAGCAGTTTACCTTTCGCTTTATCTGCATTTACTTTGCCCCTCGAGGCAATTTCTGGGGTCACACGAGTGATTCCGAAAAAGCTCAGCTCAGCACAGCCAAAGCGGTGAACTTTTGAACATCTCCGGAACTTTTATAACCAATTTTTTTCGGGGGTCATCGCACAAAGAAGGAAGAGCGTGTCGGAGTCTGCCGTGCAGGTTTGGGCCATGTCCCGGAGGATTTGATATTCCATTAAGACTATTATTTCAAAAGTAGATTAATCCCTGTCATTTAACGCTTGGCTGATGTCCATTTGAAGTCATTATGAAGAAGCCCTGACATTGTTTCATAAATTATTCACGGCACACACACAACAATGCCTGGGACTCGAGCTGGGCCGAGGGCTGGATCACTTGGCACCGGATAGAAACCTCCTCACCTTGATGAATTCAAAGTGTGTCACATCTCCAACATACCTGCTATTGAGTATCAAGGCGACCTCACTGGGGCGATTGTGCATTGATTTATCAGTACATTTTTGCATTTATGATAATAAATGTCCTCCAAACTACCATTGAAACAGGCACCTTGTTTATATTATTCATAGTCTAATAAAGTAGGAAGCTAACCATGCACATTCTGACACCCATCCATCGAAGATCTTAAATAAAGCCAAAGTTATTCATTTGCTGGACCCGTTAGTGCCATTAATTTGAATACACCATATTTGATCTATTCTTATCTGCGTCTGTTCCACAGTGCGGCAGTAACCCAGTTTACCCACAGGGATAATTAAAGTTTCATCTAATCTAAATTGGGAGGTGGATTTCCTTTAAAATTCAAAACACACAGCAAAAAAAGAAAGAACAGAAATAGGGAGAAAAAGTTTGAAAATGCAGTCCATGAAGTAATGGTGA
>CAESWR010000804.1:28384-42290 GCA_903171835.1 Mullus surmuletus
AAAAACAGCGGGTGCGCGACCCGGACTGTCTCTATCAAGGGTTTGATTTGAGGCAAAGCTATCCAAGCCGTTCAATCAACAATCTGAGCTGCAGCCGCTCAAACAAAGCCTATCTCGTGTGCTAATCAGATAGGAGCTTGTTGTGCCACCAGAAGTCTTAGGTGTATTTCCTCTGATCATATTGCTGCTCTCCTCCACTGCAGCTGCCCGATAATTTGAAAAAGCAGAAATAAAAGTGAGTGTGCCATGCCACTGTCAGTGTGGTAATCTTTTTCTGTCTTTTTTTTTCTCGTTTCAGAAATATCCAGCACAGTCCGGGCAGATATCTGACAGGCGATGGGGGCCAAAATTGCCATTTTGTAGTCAGGGCCACATGTCGCGCTGTGTACCAGAATTGTGAGTTTGTATTATCCATGGACCTTTTCAGGACATATAGATTCAAGTAGCATGAGAGGTCAACGCAGTTTAATGTTATACTGACTCGGGGTGTTCCGATCCGATATTGATATCGGATATCAGTCCGTATCGGATTATATCAGCCTTCATCTAAAATCTCGGATATAAGCACTCTGATACAAGCAGTCCATTCCAGACTCCAGCTTATGTTGAAGGTTAAAATGTATGTAAGCCATTGGTTAATACAGAGAATAAATGTTTCAGTTTTTTTCATACCTACTGTTACTGACTGTTTTTCTCCATTTGAGTAATATCACTCAATCAAGCCTTTTCTAACATTACATACTACAAAATAAGTAATCAAAGTATGTAGGATTTGTGCTGATATTGTATCGGATCAATATTGGTATCTGCCAATACTCAAGGTTGCAATGTTGGTATCATATCGGCAGTGAAAAAGTTGTGCCGGAACACCCCTAGTGCTGAACCCAACACAAATCAAGCTAATTGGGTTTTCTTTATTCAAATAGAGCTGGATACTTTAAACATCTGGGGGAAAAATCAAAGATTCCAGTCGTTCAAATGACAGGTACTTGGAGGTGTTTAAATATTTTCAATTAGATAGCTGCAAGTTGTTGGCCTTGATTCGGTTCTCTTGGGGTTTTTTCACCCATGAGAACATTCACCAAAACCAATTACCGTGCGCCACTGCGAGAGGACTATGCACTTGTGCTGTTTAAGGCCAAGTAAAAACATGTCATACCGTCACAATTTTACTTTGTAATGAATGCTAAAATGCGACAGGAGTGTGTTTTTCACATTGTTTCTGCATGTCCACTGAAGCTCTTGCCATTTCCTCGACTCTCTCCTGGAACTTGCTCACCCACTTCCACCTGACCGGGTCAGGAATCTAATGAAGTGACCTTAATTAAATGGCATCCTTTGACAGCAGCGCTGTGTTGGTCACCAAATCCCTTGGCACAACCTTTCCACTATTACTGGAAATTTTGTATTTATTTATTTATCTTTTCATTTTTGCAATGACTGAAAACTGAAGCAGATGAATTGGTGGCCAATGCATCCAGTGGCCACGGTTGATCATTTGAATGACAGTCCAAAGCGACACTGGTGGGGATCATTTGGTTTCTCTTGGCGTTGCACAAAACAAAAAAAATGCAGAAAAGCTAATAATCAGTTGATCTCATTATTGCATTTTCTGTGCAGTTATTCTTCAAACCCACCTTTTTCTCTGCTTTCTTTTTTTTGTTGATTCAAGGACAAGCATCCTTTGCTTTCATTTCCTCACAACAGCTTGCCAGTGTCATCTCAACATTGTTTATACAGTTTGAGCGCCACATCGGGGCTCATTATTGATTTCTTGAAGTGGCGCATCTCCATCTTGCCCTGCCGAACGCTGTCTTTTTTTTTTGCGTGGTTTTCCTTCAAACAAGTGGCTTCCTGTGTGTGCAGCTCATAGAGGCATTTAAATTATATATTTATATTCAGGAGCAGGGGCTTGAAGTCAGCCTCCCTCCCTATTAGGCAGGGTAACCTTCCTCTCGCTGCAGAGCCTCTTCCCCAATTATGGTGACGACTGCTGATGAAATGGCGGTGCAACACGGCAACTTGTCATTCGGCCAATTATTCTTAATGAAGCGCCACAGAGAGAGGGATAACTGTTCCGTGCCATGCTGTGTTTGTAATATCTGCACAGGGACAACAGCGCTGGTGCTTCAGTTGTGACAAATCCATCATTTTTAGCATTTTTTAACTGCATCTGGCACCCACTGATCATCCAGTCAGTGTTTGGATTGCCATCATTTATTTATTTATTTAGTTTCATTAATCATCTCACGCTTTACTCTCACACTTAGGGGTTTCAGTGGAAATTTGTGGATGCCTTGCTTGTCGGAGCCTTGGCTTCATGCTCACAGCTGGAAGCTCCTAGTCGCCTACCTCTTCTAGTTTTACACCTCTGGCCACTGAGCAGCTCCACTGGAGCATTTAGCAGCAGAGAGTCCTCTCGACAGCACATCCAGAGGGTACAGAGGCTGTTACTTACTTGCTTTAAAGCTCAAATTGCTCTGGTTTCACCATAGCATTTGCAAATCAATCACATATGTTTTGCAGAAATGTTCAGTTGATGACCTGAAACGTCTTGATCTTCACAAAGTGAATTCCCGCAGGACATGTTTGACAGCTAACTGGAACAAATTAAATTCAATGACAAACTCAAGACAAAACACAGCAGGCAGAGAAATAAATCAACAAAACAACAAACGAAGTGATCCAGGTGGAGCCATGTTGCCGGTTTACAGGAGGTTACATCAGATAAACTATACTTTAGACCAGACAGTTGAAACAATAACTGGATTGCAAAAGAAACTCATCCTCTTATCACTAATGGATCAAGAGAACTGCTTCTTTTCAGCTCCGAATGCTCAACAGGAGCTCGGGATCAGAAATGGCTCACACAGTGCCATATAAAAACTCAATTTTTCCCTCCACATAAGCTGCCACATCAGTATAAAATCTTCCCCAATAAAAAAACACTGCAATCTTGGTCTCCAGCAGACGCTTCACATTTCCAAGCCGGCTGCTGACGGAGTACAGTCTGTTATGTTGACATCTTTCACCTCCTTGTTTTCTGTGTGAGCGCTGCCTGCAGCCCATCAGTGGTGCTGTTCGGGAGACTTTCCACTGATGTAGCAGGTTTTTGTGGTGGTGAGAAGAAAAATAACATTGCACAATATGAACATATCTGATGGCTGTTATTTTATATATTAAAGATGTCTTACAAATGCTTCAGATTGTGTTTCTACAGATCAAAATATGTATATGGAGGCAGCATTAGTTTGCATCAGGATGTTTCTTCCTGTGTTAGATTACAATTCTATGCTCAGTTATTTTGTAATATTTTACAGATTAAACCAATTTAATATTACGTGAAAAATAAATGTGTTAATTGGAGTGAGATACTCTTCCAATTTTTCTAACAGGCTTTTTTTCATGGAGAGAATTTTTGTGTATTTTGTGTTTTCATTAGTGTCACACTTTTCTCCCTCCCACATCTTTTTGGTCATGCAAAGTGTAAATATGCACAGCTTTTGTCATTGCGAACCACCATCTAGGAATGAGTCAACCAAATAAACAACCAAGCTTACATTTGTTGGTAGATAGAACAACAATCTGACAACTCAAACTGGCAACAGCTGAAACTGTAAACTAGAAAATATTGCAATAAAAAAATCATGTAGTTGGGTGTACTTTTGGGTTTTTAAGAGTTCAAGGCTATTTTGCAGTGCATTGATAGCCCTACAGTAAAAAAACGATTTGAAATACCACGATTCATTGACACGAGCAGTTCTGAGTTCACTTTTTCACTTGTACAGAATTTGGTCTTGTTTTCGTTTGTCCAGAGGCTCAGAAAATAACAGGTCGTGGGCTCAAACACATGATGCAACCTGAAAGTGAGGTTACTTTTTTCACTTGCGCAACGTAGGAAGAGTTTAAATCAGGTTGGTAAAAGGGAGAAGGCAAAATGATGCTTATCAGCAGGGTCAGAAGGCTCAAATACTGCAACAGCGACCGCAGTGAAACAAAGGGGTGGGGTTTGGTTCATTGACTGAGCCAAGAGCACAAGGAGGCAACAGGAGAGATCAGATGTGCACAAGATGACCTTTTGAATTAATATTCTACTGACCTTTCCACTTGGAGCCATGGTTCGTAGCATCACATTTATTATCTCTAATGTTTGATGATGATATGTGATATCAGCCATTATTATAAAATCCACCAACTTTCTGCTTTTTTGCATCAGCAGCCAACAGAAATCTGCCACAAGCAGGAAAAATCCTTCATTCTTTTTCTTGAATGAGCAACTCTCCAGATCACATCGCTGTAATGCATACAAATTGCATTATGGCACATTTGCGGAAGAAACTAATCCGTCCTAAATGGTAATTAGATTTCCTAAATCGCATTTTGCATCAAAAAATGGGAGTGAATGATTTTTCCATGTAATGAGACTTCTCCAAACTCAAGGACAAACACCATTATGAGCCGGCCTTGGGTGTTGCTTATAGCTGCACCTCTTTGTCCCGAAGAATGAAATACTGTAAAAACCGCACAAGCTGTTGTTAGCACTCGCTTTTTTAGAGAAGAGTCTTAATTAGTGTGCATAATGGAAGGAGACAGTCCAATCACCCGGTATTCCCACAAAGACATCTTTTATTTCAAGGCGAGGCGATTAAAACTTCCCTGTAGAAAATGTGAGTATAAAGTCAGGGGGAAAAGAAAAAAAAAGAAAAAAAGAAAGCTTTTCAGTTCACTTGCACGACACCTCTTGAAAATTGGTTGATTTATTCCTTCCAGCTCTACAGTCTGCAACAAAGATCGGCCCACCCACGTGCCAATGCACAAAAAGCATGAAAAAACACATTAGCACGTGCTCACACCACCCACCGCAGTGTACACACTCAGACAGAGCTAAACAGATGCACAACTTCGCCCACACGCGCACATGTACACACACGCGCACATATATATCCATACAAACAATCAAGGGGAATTGTGGGCATTTCTCTGCATCTCTCAGATGGATTCCTTTACATTCGAGTTGCACCGAGAGGACAAACGTGTGGGCAAAATAATTTAAATAATCATCTCATTTTGAATATAAAGTGATCCCACATGGCGATCCATCACAACCTTGTGCTGTGTGGCGAGAGTGGTGTCATTTCATCAACGCATTTGAAGAAATTCTGTCCACATAGGAGGTGTTGGATAAGGGTGAATGAGATACATGCTTTTTATGGAGTTCTCTCTTTTTTCTTTTTTTGTTTGCCCTTTGTGCTACATTTATCTTCCAGGAGACATTTACACAAGTGGAAGCATCTTTATTGCTCACAGGAAAAGTGTTATTTGCCTCACCCCAGGGCTCTTTTAAAGGGTCACAATATTAAATGCTTTGCAGGTTTTGGCTTTATGCATTCCAGCATCACCAAGCGAGTTAACAGGGAGTATTTTGTTTTGTGTTGTGTTGTGTTGTGTTGTGTTGTAGCCATTATCCCTGCAAATCAGCTGCATTGGAATTGATATTCCTCTAATAGTTTGTGATCAGGTGCAGATAAGATGTTTGAATAAATCCAAGTTACAGTTTTTAGTCTGTAGAAGAGTTTCAAATCACAACCAAAAGCTCCCCCTTTGACTGACACACAGTTTATCTCAGCCTTTTGTATTACCTTTGTATCATTAGAGATGATCTTAATCCGTTCAAAAAGAAATACCTGTTTATTTTATTTTATTCTATTTTATTAGATTTCATTTTGTATGTGCATGTTGTATCATTATATATATATATACACACACCAACCCAAAGGGATTTGGGAAAAGTGAACAAACAAACAAAAGAAATATGTTCTGTGGGCTTCCTGTGCAGTTTCTTAGAATCCTGACAAACTTTAACTTTTAAGGAGTAAACTTCTTTTTGTTTTTTTGGCGATATCCTGACGAAGTTAGATCGATATACTTGCGAATCAGCATCGTTCACTTCTTGGCAACCAAGGCACGGAGATGAAGGAGCATTGAGGGATGTTGTAAAATGGCACAATGTGTCTGCCAATGTAACATGTCTGTATTTACAATGTTTACAATGGGAACACAAATCTTAATCTAATTTTCCTTTGTCTGTCTATATGTAACGCATAGTGAGCTCTAAAGGTGTGGTAGTGTGTGGTAAGATGAGAGCATGACTTACTTGTAAACATCCAGGAAGTGTGACGTTGACTTGGCCTATACGTAATCTGTCAAAACAGAAAAATAAAAGTACGGCACAAAGAATAAACAAAATTCCGAGAAGTCATTACTCAGCAATCTGTGCCACGCTCCCACCATGGGAATGTGAGTTTTTGGGGTGGGGTTTGTTGTCTTTTCCCCTAAAACTTCCCTTTGATATGAATGGAGCCTGGGTTGTTTTGGTTCAGTCTGCCCAGTTCACTGTCTTTCCTGAGAGGAGTTACACACCTGTGCGCCATCTCGTTAGTGGGCTGCTGCTGGAGCACACCTGCTACAGATCATCATCATCAGTAGATGCAGCAGAACTTCACAGTTTTTTGTCTTGAGAAGACGGTCAGAAGTTTACAGTTTCAGTTTAAACTGTATTTTTGCTTGATACTGTAGCCTCTCAGTTGTGTTTTGCTTCATTATTTTTTTGGTGTGAGCTTGAAGGCTTCGAGTAAGGAACACTGCAAAAGAAACCTTGCCTTTTCACCTTATGTCACCCCTGTGGTAAAACTGAAGTTTATTTGCAGAAATGAAAAAAAAGAAAAAGTTTTCCCCGCGTGATGGGTTTGTTTTCGCATTTTTCCAAGATAATCACCTGGGATCTCATATATAAAGCAGTGTGTGGGATCCATACTAAAAGTGTTTGTGCGCGCAAGAGCTGAAAATGGCGTGTGCCAGAAAGTAATCAGAGTTGTAAAACCTTGTGTACTGACACCTGCAAGCAATTTCCCCATAAATCACAATCCACGTGGAAGCGCAGGTGGATCTGCCTCTTATACCCTACCCGGAATATTCAATGTAAAGCAGCTTGTGAATATATTGGCATATAAATAAACCCACTGACCTTTGACATCTTACACTGTATCCTGGCAAACAAGAGGAAAATAGAGGAACTTCACAAAGACCATAATGGAGGCGTTTGTGAGATGGAGGTCTGGAAGAACAATTTTTGCGGCAGTGGGGTGGTGGAGACACTCCCGTCGCGCCGTCTGAGCGTGTGTGCTACAGGTGTGGGCAGGGGCACATCTGAGCTCACACTGCAGAAGGAAGAAAGAAGGAAGAAAGAAGTACCAATGTGTCGGAGAGCACAGGTGAACCAGGTAACGCTATTTTATTTTTAGCGAAAGATAAAAGTAGTGGTCCAATTTGATTTGTCCTCAGTTCCCCTGCACCGTTCCAAGATGTCCCAAACCTTTTTCGCCGGGGGGGTGGGGGGGGATGGGTCAGGGTCCTCATGCCTAGAGGTGAGCAAGTCCAGGGCTGTGTCCAAAATCGTTCACTCACTCACTCATCCCTACTCCCCATTTAGGGTTTCACTATATAGTGAGCTTATTCACAACAGCTTTCAGACACTACACAACACACCGTTAATGACATCACTGCTGTCACACCGTTACTCACTAGTTATCGTAACCCTATTATATAGGGCTTTATATAGGGGTTACGCCATTTTGTAGGGCTCTATATTGGGGTTAGGGGCCGATTTCTGAGACAGCACAGGTGAGAAAGGAGGGCGGCCATTCCTCAGTGCCACGATTTGCTATTGTATGTACTTTTGTTGGGTGTTATAAAAGTCTGCCCCCTGAGAAGCCAATGCCTCAGGGGGCCGCCACTTTCACCTGTGAGTTATAACTGAATAGTGGATTTCTACAAAAGGCCATCACACGATGCGCCTATAAATCTGTCAGTAGAATGTTGAAGCAACATTACTCATTGTCTGCACAATTGTTTTACTCACATGGACAAATTAATTTTCACTTTCTAGCCAATCTAGAAATTTGATTACAGTCAATTGGACATTCGGGGATAACCGGACATTGCTGCAGATCGCTTTATAATGTCGGGCTGTTCACCAGCAGTGTAAGGAAACCTGATATATTGACTTGCCGTTTAAATAATGCCTTCCAAGATGGATGGTGTTATTGCGCTCTGTAGCGGCTGCCATATACCAAAACCTAGGAATAGAATTGAACAATTACATAATGCCAAAGGCAGAAAGATGAACATTATACATTTGTAATCATTTCAAAGCACGTATATATTGGCCAATTCTCACTGGTAGATACCATTTGTCAGAAAATTGCACTAGTCGGGCCTCAAAAGTGAGGTTTGGATGGGTCTGTCTGTCTGATAGTGGACTGGAAATTCAGCACCTGCATCCAAGAGCACTGCTTGAAGGAATCTAAATCAGCATATTAGCTGAATACACTTTCCCACCTGATCACACCATTTGCGTAATCCTCTGTCAGAACCAGTGGTCCCATCATGCAGTGCTGCGCGCATAGCACTCGAACTATTATGTTTACACAGCAATCTCGATAATTGCCTCACACCTTCACACAATTACCCATCAGTCAGTGCTA
Source organism: Mullus surmuletus (assembly GCA_903171835.1). NCBI lineage: Eukaryota > Metazoa > Chordata > Actinopteri > Syngnathiformes > Mullidae > Mullus > Mullus surmuletus. The sequence continues at coordinate 36,928 of CAESWR010000804.1, forward strand.
CCCAACACTCAAGTACAACATTGGATGATGGGAATGTGATAGGTGAGCGTACTGCGCTGCATTTAATCTTAGAGTAGAGCCTATAGACTATTAAAGCATGCAGCAGGCTTGGGTTCTTTATGACATGGTGGAGTCTGATATTAAGTGAAATTAAATGTGTGAGATGAATCATCACACGATCTGGCTTCGTTTCACCACCTCAGCATCTGCGTCGCCGTTTCTCCCTGCCTCCGCAATGTTTCACGAGAAACAGAGTTTACGGACAGGTGCGCACATTCACCCATCAAGCTTGCTTTTACACATCAGAACATTTGCGGGGGAACTTGGGGTTGTGTCATTTTCAGTGTCCATTTTGAAAAGTAGTCATCAAAGAAGTAGACAGTATAAAATCGGTCAAAAGTTTCATCTCTTTCAAGTGACTGGACAGGAAAATGACAATTGTTATTCATGCCACATGTTCCGAAGGCTGCAAAGTGAACTATCATTTGTTATAGTGACAACAATTATATTTCATGTTGGAAAAAAACAACAAAAAGAAAAAAACATTGGAGGTATACCTTAAAGTATATTTGTCTCTCCGAATACTAAAACAACTTAACAGCTGTCTAGAGTCGACTAACCACAACACTGGAATGAACAAATTTATAGATTAGATTTAGACATTAAGAAGTCAACCAACATCCTCATATATGTTCTTTTTCAGTGATTTTACTTTGTGTTGCATTTGAATACAATCGTGATTTCATGTTTTGTTGAAATTGGTAACTAATGTGAGCTGGCTGGAATTATACCACACCTGTCTACATGTTTTTATTTTTCTTTATGTGTCTGCATAATTTCATTTTTGTACACTAAAAAAAAATTATACCACATCTCAAGCGTCACATGGTGTCAGAGCTCAGCAGTGCTGAGATACTGTGGGAGATACCACCCTAAACAATCAGAATTTGTTGACACCTGGAAGTCTTTATATCAGTGCATTTGCAATAATCTCCAGACACTCTTAGTGACCTTCACAGTACCATCGCTCCCTCGCCACTGACCAGTCGCCCTCACAATGCAGCATTATCTTTTATCGTGATTTTTACAATGCATTTTTTCAAAAATAATCTGCTTTTTTTCCCCATTATACAGTACTCCAATGTTGTCTTGCATGGACGGCTCTTAAGAGATGGGCCAAATATGTTGACATGCAAAGATTAACAGTAACTCATATATTACCAAATGTGTCTTGAGGGCAGATGGAGGGTGAAGTGCAGCCCATTAGAGACCATTTGCTCTTCGTGTATGTGTCTGTTTTACTTGTCTTTATTTCCCACACAAACAAACTTTGATTGGACTTTTGCTTGTCAGGTTCAAAGAAGATCTGACATTGGTGATGTTTTTTTTATTCTTTTTATCCTATTTCAAGTTGGTCTTCAAATATCATTCGGTACCAACTTGGGTGTTTGGTTTATCAGAATACAGCAGCTGTCAGATCTACAATCAGCTGATTGTGGAACTTGCACATCCTTAGCAGCATCTTGAGTTTTTTTTTTTTCTTGCTTTCCTTTTTTCTAAATATTCCACCCTAATGTGCGGGCAGGCTTTTATTGCATGCTGCCTTATTTCAACACATGCAGCCTTTGAGGAAGCCCAAAACAAGACTGTGTGTGTGTGTCTGAAAAACAAGGCTGCACTCCAGCTGATTAAGTTGTTGCTTACATAAATCATGAGTACATCTCATAACATAAAGTAGGGGACCATGGGAAAAAGATGCACAACGAGTGTTTTGGAGTTTGTTTCTGTCTGGATTGAATTCTTAATCTTCTCGTTCACCGTTTCATCCGCTGTTTTGGGAAATTACGAATCGCTCCCTGGATGACTTACTATAATATCGTTCTCCAGTGTGAGATCTCTCTCTCTGCAGAGTGCAATTAACTCTGATAATTAAGAATTTCTTTGCCGAGCACCCATGCAAACACTGAACTGCATGACTAATGTGTGTTTGTAGACTCGAGCTTCGAGTTGTGTGTGACAGCAATATGGCAGATAACAAGGTGATACAGTATTCTTGGAAAATGACACATCACCTTCAGGCATGTTTCTGCCTGACTGCTCTCCTGAGTCACATCATCCTTTTTATATATTAAAAAAATGTCCTTTACAAATGAGAAAGGAAGGAGAAAAAAAAAACTGAGAGAGAAAGGAAGACGTGTGTTCCTGAAGCTGTAATTTTAACCATGAATCATTGATGAGTGGCCCACATCCAGCGTCTGCTAGTGGTGACACATGGTGGCACTTTTTGGATTGAGCCTGCACTTTTATTTTATCAAATGAAGACATATTCCTGATGTTGTGCCTGCAATACAAGGCTCCGATGGCCCCTGGATTTCAGTGTAATTGCAAAATGCAGTCCGGCATAATAGCGCTCACATGCCGAATGCTTTTTGTTGGTCTAAGAGCTGTTTTAGCCGCTTTCTTTTAGCTTTGTTCACAGCAAAAGTACCAAACGTCTGCATTTGACCTTGGGATGGATCAGAGAGTGGAGGGACAGAGTGAAACGGTTTTATTTCATTAATTTCTTTCATTAAGCCAAACTCTCGGGGGCACCGTAAAACCTCAGTGTGAGCGCTGTCGGACCATCCAGCTGATGTGTGAAATCTCTCTGTGAATGCACATCTGCTCTCATAATTTGACCCAATAGTTTTCTTTTTTTTTCTTTCCCCCACTCTGTTCATACACTGAAACTAAAATATTTATTTTTATTTAGAAAAAAAATCCCAGAGATGAAGATGTCTTATCAGTCTTTCAAGTTTTGTGTTTTGCTCTAAGGGTTATACCTAACATTCGAGTGTGAAAAGAGGGAACACGAGCCCCTCAGGCAAACACTGTACGTGTGTCACTTATTTACAACAAGGATGAAACAACCAGGAAAAGTTTCCATAATATATCAAAACTTTTTAAGCGAAGTCGTTGTGAAATGTCAAGCAAATTGTGATGCAGTTTGCTATTCATGGGAATTGGGCTACAGATGTTGATCTGACCCCTGTGGCTCGTCGATTCACTGGCCGGTTGCTGCTTCAGCTGCTTCATGCAAAATCACTGACATACCATTTTCAGTTGTGATGTTCTGTTGACTAGATGTCTAGTTGTGTGTATTTGGTCTTGGGTTAGTCAAATGCTGCATATTTGTTTAATTCCTTTTTTACTTAGCAAAAGGAAGGTCCTGGAGAAAATGAAGGGCGGTAACGGGATAGTTCAGATTTTTTTACATGAAATTGCTTGAGATCTTCACCATCAGTGTCGTTCAGCAGCAGTGATTTTTCCCTCACTGAGTCCCGTGAGCGGAGTTCCGGCCTGGTAAGTAGTTAAATTTATGCCGATACCAGGCCGGAACTCCACTCATGGGACTCAGTGAGGGAAAAATCACTGCTGTTGAACAACACTGATGGTGAGGATCTCATACAACTTCATGTAAAAAAATCTGAACTATCCCTTTAAAGGTAGGGGAGCACATGAAATCACTGCACAACAGCCATTTCCTAACCTGCCGTCAGCTGATATTGATGGAACTAATTGTTGCTGAATTACCAACTGTTGAAAGGTAGAGGGTGGGTGGGTGCGTACTTGTGCTTTTCACAGAATTCCGTCTTGTAAATGTTTTTTTATTTCATTGCCCTTGGTTGTAGCAGTGTCCGTTTTCAAGCTGTTTTGCTGCATGAGTCAAGTGCATTGTGATGCCTTCTGGAGAAGAATCCACGGAATTTGGCTCAGGGGTGAAAAGAGACAGAAAGAAGCGTGGGTGGGGGCTTTTTTTTTTCAGTGTCAATACACTTAATTCAACCTTTTAGCAATACAATTTTGCTCCTGTAAAAAATAGAAATATATACGGGGGGGGCTCATGATTTTGGTCAAATCTGTGCTGCATCAGACCTCTACTCCAGGACAGTGGGGGGTGTTGTGCACAAAAGGGGATTAAACAATTGAAAGCTATATTAATAATAATTTTGGATAAAAAATATCCATTATTCAAAATTGATCAATATTTATTATTGAAATTAATAATTGGGAGATTATCACTTAATTAATCAATAAACAATCAATAAATGCACCTTAAGGGTGCGACGGGGCACCACCCCAAAACTGGGGACTATCAATTAATTTTATCAGTCTCATTTATTGATTACTCAACACACCTTCAATATTCCTGACTTCTACAATCTAATCTACAATAACAAACAAGCAACAATCATTCAAAGCAAGGGAAGTGTGTGTGTGTGTGTGTGTGTGTGTGTGTGTGTGTGTGTTTGTGTGAAGGGGAGGAGCGTAATAGAAGGTGTCTCTTCTGTACCGTCCCCCTTTTGGAGGTGGGGTCTCTCAAGATTTGAATGGGGAAGGAAGTCTCGTCCGCGCGGCGGTGAGATCTTGAAAGAAAGATGGCCTTCACGTGTGCGTGTGAGAAAGGGAGAGAGAAGGGAAGAAAGAGAGAGAGAGGGGAAGAACCAACGAGTCGCTGGCTCGGCGATGGAGTCGTGGCGAAGGAGTAATTACGCTTAATCACGCAGTGATACAGGTCAGACGTGGATCTGCCTCTGCGAGCACTGGTTTCTCTCAGATAGAGCGCAACATACTCACTTCCAGCACGAAGGCACAACAGTCAGCACGGCGGCTGAACACAAACTAACGGATCGCTCGATCCGCGTGTAAACAAACATATAAACAGAATCACGTGAATACTGAACTAACTCTGTCCAGACGTAAGCCTCTTACTTTATGAATGGGGGAGCTGGCTACTCGATCTGGCTCCGCGGAGCGGGAGAGTCGAGTCTTCGTCTCCTGACGGAATTGGCTGCGGTCCTCGTTGTGTTTAATGGGGCAGAAGATGGAGCTCGTCTCCCTTCCATCGCGTCGCTTCCTGGCGGAAAACGGTGCCGGTCCTCCGTCTTCTGTGACGGGAGCAGCAAACGAGGAGCTCGCGTCCGGTCCGTCTCGGCAGAACTCGGCAGGGGTCCGTTACCTCGCCTCCAGGCGGGATACGGACAATCGGAGCTTTCTCCGATAAATCGCCTTCTCGATGTCTCCTTACGACACGATACTGCTTCGGCGGCGGGACACGTGATGCAGAAATGGCAGAAACCTGCTGCTGGACCTCACGGTGGTTCCAGTATCTCGGAATGCGTCGGAGAGCGTCGTTCGGAGGTAGCTACGGTGTTTTATACCTGGCGGTGACGTGACGTACGGGGATTCCCTGCTGGTTGCGGGGCGTCACAGCCAAACTGGCGGTTGTGATTGGCTGTGAAGTGGGCGCGCAAAGGATGCTGGGAAATTACAAAAGATACATTACAAAAAACCCTGTGAATTTTATTTTATTTGTTTAACTG
>CAESWR010000804.1:123702-137453 GCA_903171835.1 Mullus surmuletus
TAAACTTTTTTATTGTCATTTTTCCTCTGAATGAAAGAAAAAAAAATGAGCAGGATTGGTTTGATTGTCATGCACCATTGTATGGCATTGATTAGTGCAATGCATTTACAAGTTGTGTATATAATTGTACTTTAAGTGCTCTATTTACTAATTTAGAAAAGAAAAAGACTCCACTCTGTGACTATCAGCAGTTTGTATAAAAATAAATAGGTTCTATGACTGTCCAGTGTATAGGGTCTGGTGAGAAAACCATCAGGAGAATATACCACAACTGTACCACCAATGTACAGCCCTGCTGACTTTACGGCACGATGAGCATTCTGGGTACTGCCACTCAGCTGGCTTATGTTGACAGAGGGTGTAATCAGGTCAAAACCTAGAGTCAGGGTAGACTGATTAAACAGCAATTCTGGGTCAAGCTGTGATTGAAATACACTCACATTTTTGTTCTTTAACCAAACATGTTTTCATCCTGTCAGGGTGGGGGTTGGGGTGGGGGCTGTTCATATCAATTCATTTGGCAGCCATTTAAAATTGAATCGGTTCTAAATAAAAAAGATGAGGAAGGAAAAACAAGCCTGCTCAACAGACTGCAATAGCTTCTTTGAGTCACATTTGTCCAAAAATATCACACCTTTCACTGGCTACATAACATGGCTGTAAATAGATAACAAAGAGAATTAGCCAGTTACATTCTGTGCTACAATTAAACTCAAAGTGATGTGCCCATTATACTGTATGTTTCACACCGTGGAAAGTACATGAGGGCAAACGGGGCAAGGCACTTGGTTCAAACCATAATACATATATTTGTTTAATTATTCTGCTTAGTTGAACGCAGTTTGATGCTCTAGAACTTCCAAGTAGTCCGGCTCAGTATGCAAATTAGCCTTTAGCTCAAAGTACTCGTTCTTAGTTTGCTCCAGCATGACCTTGCGTGGTCTTGTGTACATTATTGTCTCCATTAACTTTAACTCCTCCTGATGGCCCGGTACCTGCATCTCAACCGCCGACTGCAACTGGGGCATGTTTTTCCTCAGGTACTCTGTTATTCCGAGCTGCTGCAGCTCCTTCTCCCGCTCCAGAATATTCCTGTACAGAGAGTTGGGGTTCCCGAGGGTGACAAACTCTGCTGGGCACTCTCCGGTCATGGGTCGGAACTTTGAGCCGGGGTTGCCCGTGAGCGGCGAGGTGTTCTCCTTCTCCATGATGCTCCGGCACATGTGTTGCTTGGCACCGGGATCATCCAGGTTGTAATCCAGATCGGCGTTGTGCTCCTTGTGCTGCGAACAGTAGGTGGGGTTGCGGCAGATCTGCACAATGGGGCTGTGCGACCTCTCCTCGTACAGAGTGGCGGACCCGGCCCTCTGCGTCAGCGTGTGGTGCGTTGTTTTCTGCCCGTACATGCTGTAGTGCAAGTGGATGGGGCTGCTGCCATTGTTTTCTCTGGGATGCTCCTCCGCCACTTTTTTCTTGGCCCTCCGCCGCCGCCGGTGCACAACAAACACCACAAGCCCAGCTGAGCAGAATATGATCATGAGGACGAAAACCAGAAGGCTGAGGATGAGAACCGAGAGCGGGATGGTGTCGGTGAGCGAGCTGAACAAGCCCTGGCTCCCGCCGTCCGGCCCCAGCGTGGCGGTCACGCTTTCCTCGCCGTTTGGGGGCAAAGAGTAATAGGTCCCCAAACCCGGGCACAGCACCTCGTGGCGAAGGCTCCTCAGCTCTGTCTGCATCACTTTCTTTGGGGTGTGACACAAAATGGAGCCCACCACTGTGTCCTTCCTGAGTTTCTCCAACCATTGTTTGAGGCTGAGCAAGTCACAGCTGCAGTCCCAGGGGTTGTCTTCTAAATAAATCTGCTCCAGCGAGTCAAGTTGATCAAGCACGTTGCTCACTGGCAGGTGCATAAGTAGATTTTTCCTCAAGTTCAATTTGGTGAGGGGCACGTTGCGAAATATCTGTGCAGGAAGAGCGCTAAGCATGTTGTTATTTAATGACAACAGCTTCAGGTTTGGCAGGGGATTAAACGTGCCTGGAGCAATGTCTTTGATAAGGTTGTATTCCAGATACAGGTATTCAAGGTTGTGGAGTCCGACGAATATTGTGGAAAACAGTTTCTCAATCCTGTTGCCATTCAAATACAGTTTCTTCAAACTGCTCAAACTGAGGAAAGTCTCATTGTCAATGTAATCAATTCTGTTGTTTGCCAAGTTGAGCAGCTCTAAACTATCATAAGTAACAAAGTCATACTTATAGAGTTTCTGAATCATATTTCCCGTCATGACCAGTTTCGTTGGGCTCTGCTGAAGTATTCCAATATCTGACACCTTTTGAATTCCTCTGTCCTGACAATGCATCAGAAAGCCCGCCACTGGGTGATTGTGACAAGAACAGTGCTCCACACAGGGGCTGCCAGGAATTTGAGATGGAGTCGGGACCTTGGCGTCATCTTTGGTGTTGATCAGCTTGGGAATCTGAGACACTTTGGAGGACGGGGTAACAACCATATCCAACGACTTGGACGGCTCCTCCAAATTAATGTCTGCATGGGACGGGCAGAGAACATCCCGCTTGACTTTAGCTAAAATGGTCCCCTTGAGGTGGTGTGGGGTGCTGCAGACCACGTCCCCAATGGCTGACTGCGCCCTCATGTTCTCCATCCAGATTTTTAAATGCAAGATGTCACAGTCACACACCCACTCGTTGTCCTCCAGGAGTAGTTCCATTATCCGGCCAATATGCTCCAAAAAGCCGACGTATGGCAGCGTCTGGAGCTTGTTGCCACGCAGGTCCAAGTGGGTGAGGGGCACAAAGCGGAATATGTTGCTGGGTAAAAATTCGATTGAATTATCATTAAGGATGAGAACCTTGAGGCGGATCAGTTTGTTGAAGGCTCCTGGCTCGATGACCCGAATGAAATTTGTGTCCGCTTGGAGGAACTCCAAATTCACTAGGCCTTGAAAAGTGTCCTCTTTCAGAGTGACGAGGAAATTGCTATTAATGTGAAGTTTTTTCAGTGAGCTGAGAGAGCTGAAGACCCCTGGCTCCAGTTCCTGTATGCTATTACCCCCAATGTGCAGTGAAAGGGCATTCTTAAGCCCTTCCATTTCCTCGGCGCGGAGCTCAACCAAGTCATTCTTGTAAAGGTTTAGGTGGAAGGGGACACCTGCCGGGACTTTGATTTGGGAGATTTTGCTGATGTTTCTCTGCTCACAGTTCAGATAAAAGACGCCGTCCTTGCCCTCACAGGAGCATAAGGAGTCACAAGACTCACTGAGGGAGGATGATGCCTGCAAGGGCTGGATATCTTGGGATCGGGTTGTGTGGGTCGTGGCAAGAAACAAGAGGATAAAAAGGATACGGGGCAGCATTTTTGGCCTGAGATATCTGTGAAGACACAAGAGCACAGAAGGGGTGTGGAGAGATTAAAAAAAGGAACATTCATTTTACTTTTAATTTTTACTAGACATGATAATGTTGACACAAATTAAACCCGTTGCTTTGAATAATCACTGAGTCTGACATTGTGAGATAATATTCAGTCCCAGATGATCCACATGTCATACAAGATTCATGTGTTACAGTACATAAACTTCACTTGTAAAAGTGTAACCATAAAATGCCATTCATGGGTGGATTATATGCATGATGGGAAATCACGCTAATCTTGGCTGAAAGGGGTTTAGTGTGGCATTGTCTTTATATGGTCAAAACTCATTAAATATATATTACAGGAAAAGGCAACTCCAGTTACAACTCCTTCGAAAACGTTGGAAAAATACTCTGAATATATCCTCAACAAGTAGTTGCTTAAATGTTTTATCCTAGTGTGACCTTTAGGGCAAAGTAGCCAATTAAAAATCCTAACAGTCCAATCCAACATAATCTATAATTTCTTCATGGAAACCTAATTTTACCAATGAGTAAACCCATTTCACAGCCTGAGCAATGCCAGGGAGGCAGCCATCTATTACAAATCACAGCGGGATAATGGTGTATTTAGAAAACAAGAGAAGAGGGGAAAAAATAATTTGACTGATTTTTCTGCCCTTTATATGCAGAGTCTGTAGAAAGCACAACTAGATACGAGTCATGCAAATGCAGAAGTCACCTCAGAACAGTTCAAGTCAAGACATTCTAGGCAAAGCTGAAAATGAAGTAATGAATCTTCATTACATGTTCCCTCCTTGTCCCTCAATATAGTGGGTGGGCGAAAATTCTTGTCACTATCCAATTGACTGTGAGATCAGGCTAATTTAATATAATTTCACACCATTAATAGCATTTATTTTTGACAAAACCACTGACAATAACATCTTTCTCCAACTCCTTGCTCGCCCTGAAATGAGTGGCTGCGCCCCAACAAAACATTATCACTTGCACGTCATTCTCCACCATATGTGTCTCTGTATTTGGACATCATCAATCAACCACATCAAAGTTTATTGGGCGTTATTGAGACTCTTTGGTTTTGAAGACTTTATAATTGAGGTGTCATGACTCATGTCTCTTTTAGTTCTTTCAGCGTTGACAACGAAAAGGTTCATATTAAATTAACCTTGAATTCCAGCCACTGCCTCTGAACTTGGTTAAAAGTAACCATCCACATAAAACCACCCCTAAAATGAGAATTCAGTGTATAATGTGGTGCAGGACTTGCAATGAAAAACAAGTGAACCACTGAAACGTTTGCATGGTATGCTCTATGTTCTGCATTTGAATGCATTGCATCAATCTGTCTAAAATCACAATGGATCAAAGGCTGTATCATCCCCTGGGGCGTCGAGGAGAGCATAGACATCTTCCAATGATCGAGCATGACTTCACATCCACTGTTAACAGACTTCTTCAAAGAGGTACAGTAAGACATGGAGAGATCATGGGGAGGTACAGCTGTCCTTGTTAACAAATCCAATTAGCATCTGGAAAGCTTTCTTAGTAAGAAGACTCTGCAATCCCTACTCAGCCTGCCCTGGATTTCTGCTTTGAAAATCCAATACAATCTTAAAATGGCACCTAAACCGAATGTACCTCATATTGAAAGTCAATGTGATGTAGGAGACATTTTTGAAAGGCCTTGGCAAATTCGAGTGCCCTAGAGCATCTAGGTGGTTTGGGACGCAGATTCAATCACTATGACATTCTGAAAGTGAATTGTCTTTTTGTGTCATGACCTCATTAGATGGGAATTCAGCATAAAACGTATAATCATTGCCTTGTGGTTGTACAGTTCTGCCAGTAACGGCCAGATTAATGTTTTTGCAGAACATTGTAATGTCTAAGTGAAAATGACCTTTTGGATATGGGGTGTCACTTTAAATAACACTTTTGGTTTAAAAGTTGGAATAATCATCATGTAAACCGGCCAAAAATGGATCTTGTGACCTCAAGATTTTAAATATGACCTGCTGAATCGAAGTTGGGTATGTAGTCAGACTAGTAGCACAACAAAATTTGGCATAGTCATTTTATCCCTTTGTGTGCTGTGGAGTAACCCACGTACTACAAGAATAAGCCAAAAAAAAAAGAAATCTCTCTAAGGTCTTAGTTTAACCCCCGTTGTGTATCCCTTTTTGCCTCTTTCAGTGGCGCTGAATACACATTTTCGATGTGCAGTAAAGACAGTACCAATGAAGAAAGCCAGGTTATCTTTGTATATACACATGCATTCCACGGTTACTGAGCCTTTCAGCTGCAATAAATATATCCCCACAAAGCTGAAAAGGGCAGAAATATAAAGAACTTATATCACAATGAACCAAGGCAAATCAAATACAGACACACTAGATCACCGGTTATCCACCTCACAAATTAAATAAAGAAACAATTCTGCTTGCTAATTTCTGCAGGGAATCACCGCTACATCAGAGAAAAACAAAATGCAGAATAATGTGATTGCATGTCTTTACCTTGAGGGCACCCAGTCCTGTCAGATTGCACAGTAGTACAACAGTACAGTAAAGGAACGATTTATTTATTAATCTATTTTTTGAGCAAGTCATTATGCCATTGAAACCGTAGTAAAACCTGCATTTTGCACAGAGAATAGTCAGAAACTACTTCTCAGATAGGAAGCACATATTTTTTCTAAGTCCAATTTAGCATAGAGATGTTCCCATACTGTACAACCGACACTGTATTATGATTCGACAACTCTGTGTTTTTTATGTTGCTGGGGAGAAAAAGGAACAGCTGTACATATCACTACCCCAGATGGTTGTGATGTGATTACTATCGTTGTTGTATGGTCTGTCTTATTTAAGCCCTTTTTAAATACACAAACTGATACAAATAACGCATTCCATTGAAGTTAATGTAACTTTTTTTCCACCATAGCCTGACGTTTTTTTTTTATTGTGAGCGTCAGTCATACATTCCTTTGAAAACTTTGCAGCCGCATTTTCTTTCTTAAACAGTGATGTGACTAATACATTTGAGTAGCTATTTGCCAACCTGCTTAAGGCCACGTGGGAGAAAAGGGTGTGATCACGGCTTGATGATGCCGACACTTCAAAGACGCCCTTTCAATGAGGCCCTGAGGAGCACCAGTGGAGTGTGGGTGTGTGCGCATTGTATTTTCTCCACAACAAAACAATGGGGAAGCGGAAGCAAAACTCGCCTATTGGTTCTTTGGGATTCATTGGCTGCTCGGGCCAAATTTGACTATGACGAAGTGGCGCTACCTGCAACTGACGCAATCGTGACTGACTCTGTGACAATTTGGTGACATTAAAAGTGAATATTTTGCTACATTCACTGTTGCTTCAATCAGTATTATCAAATACATCAATGACTATATCTTTGTGTGCTATCTTGATCAATAAACTGCATTGACCTCAGAAGCTTGTGTGCAAAGAATAATGCTACATGTAAATCCAAGAGCTATGGCAGGTGTCTTCTTTCTTAGTCAGTACAATACATGTTATAGCTTGAGTTGAACATTTTTACATTACATACTGATTGACACCCATAAAATCATTCATTTTAAAATGCATCCTACTGTCATTTATATTGTTTGAACTATTTAACTTAAAGAAACAGACCTAAAATACAAGAAAAGCAGCTGAAAATGGAAATTAGATACAACCAATGTAAATTTGCCATTTTGACTCTGACTCACTGGAAGCTGAGAACTGTACTGGTGATAGGAAGACAATGGGGGAAATACGATTGCCTGTCAGCTCCAATTAACCGTGTTTATCAATCAGAAGATAATATGTTGAATCCTAATTAGACACAAGAATTTAATATGTCAAACCTATTAAACATGCAAAGTTTAACCAGTGATAACATTCAAGTCCCATCTCCCAAACCCAATACTGGCCACTTCCTTTCAATTCTTTATCTGTATTTACTTGTTCAGAGGCAACGGTGGTAATGGCACCCAAGGCGACCCCCTCTGAGACCCCCTATGGCTTGACAAGACAATGTTAAATGAAACAGACTATTAACAGATTTTATTGCCCACCGGATGCTAATGCTGCTGAGAGAAGATATGGAAAGAAATTAAGTTCCGTGCACAGTGTTGCCTCTGTATTTCAAACATACTTTTCAGACTGATCAATTTTTCAGGCAATCAATGTTGCATGCGACACATCTTGATGTGTACGAGGAGATGAAACGCTTTTCCAGCGCCAATCTCACCACTGCGCTGTTCCCCGGATTCAAATATGCATCTCTTGCTCTTCAGACAATTCAATTAGAGATCTACTGAAGTCTCACAAGGTTTCCCCTCATGCATGCAAGTGGAGTCAACCCATGGGAATACGCAGCAGGCTGCCTAAAAGTAAATATATTTACCTTAAAGTATTTACTTTTAAAGTAAATATATTTACTATATATACATATATATATATATATATATATAAAATATATTTACTTTTAGGCAGCCTGCTGCGTATTCCCATGGGTTGAATCCACTTGCATGCATGAGGGGAAACCTTGTGAGAAATTATTTATATATATGTATAAAATATAATAAAGAATATATTTACTGTGCAGTTTGGTGATGGTGATTATCCCGCCACACCGAATCGCTCTATAATATCATGATATGCTAGTATGTTTTCATACAGAAAAAGAAGCACTGAGATACCACCACCTTTTCACTTTAGTAAAATGTTATGTTAATGTGAATGAATGTGAAAAAGACAGCAAAAAACACTAAACAGCAAAGCATTTTAGGATCTCGGGAGCAAGGCAGGGACGCCGGGCAATAAAAGATGAATAACTTGAAGTAAAAGACCTTTCAGGGATTGTAAGTAACCAGCAGAAACTTGTTCTAATGAGCAATTTCTCGGCGAGGCACTGAAGCATTGAGATTTTTTTTCCCCCAACCTACTTACTGGTATCATATTGGTGTCAGAAGCTCGTTTTCATTATGGTATTTTGGGAGTTTAAAAGCTTGATTGAAATTCAATTGTCCAAAAACATCTCAGACCAATGAATTACATATTTTTTCTTTTTTTTTTTTACATTGAAGAGGTGACAACACAGCTGGCAACAACAATCTGTGTTTTGATTTGGTTTCCAATCAACTGGAAGGAAAACTGGCATCACACATCACTATTTAAGATCACCAAACTCTTTTTTAAACTATTGAGTAATCCAAAGGACATCTGCAACAAAACAGCAGCAGTACAGCAGATGTTTACAGTACCAAAGATAAAATGCAGAAGATGCACCTCAGCGGCTATGTGATGCTGTCCACGACTCAATTCCCCTCCTGCTAATGTTCATGTTTATTTTATTCACTCACTCCAATCATTGTATTTCTTGGCTGTCAACCAGTGTACCACCAACTGGCAATGGCTTATGGTATTAAATTAACTGGCACTGTGGGTTGGTGTGTTGCAAATAAACAAAGAAGATTCTAAAAACAGAGCACTAATGCCAAAACCATGCAGCTGAGCAAGCTAAACTCACACCGCGGAATATTAAACAAAAGATATCCCCGTCATGTTGCTTCTTGCGACTTTTTTTCCTGTCAAATCTATTGATGGGAGATTTCGAGTCGCATGAGGCATTTAATCTCTAGTGAAGAGCACGACACACAAGTGCCCTGGCTCCCCATTGATTTCGCACGGTCCATGAACTCACCGCACTGTGACTTATTTTCAACCGTTATGCATTTGTCATCGTTTTCAGCAGATTGACACACAATGCGGACTCCGCGCACGGCATCCCGACATGGACCTTAATCTGCAACGTCTAGCTGCCAGTTTCGGACATTATTTTTAGATAATATGAACACGGCTGCAGTCACGTTCTGTCCTCATCAATGTCAGAGCAAGTAAAGCATGCTGAAATCACAAATAGCCCATAAAGCAGCAGCCTAATTCCTCTTCCTGTAGCGTGAGGCAACTCAAAGCATGCAGGGTCTGTTATCCCGAGTGGCAGCCGGCAGATAGAACCTTTCTCCCAACTCCATCAAGACTGATAAAAGTCACTTTGGGTTTTTTTTAAACACTGATCTTAAGTATATTCCACAATTTCCGTGATTTTCAGAAACCCACAGTCACTTTGGTTCTATACATTTTATGACCTCAGTCCAGCTGATTATCAGGCTACCTGCAGACGTAGTGATTTATGGATCTTGACAACAGGGAGGTTGCGGGGGTAAATTTTAAATTATGCAAGTCCGAGGTCCCTTTGAGGGGAGTGTAGTATGCAGCGCACCTGAGTCATCTTTACAACTCCATGCAATGTACTTCGTGAGAAAAGATTGTACGCATGATGCAGATTAGGAATCCTACATCAGTCAGAATCTATCTTTGACTGAACGATCTCAAAGTGACATGGGGTTTCAATATATGGCTGGTTACAAATAAAGGCATAAATGAGTGGTGAAATGACAGGAGGGATGACTCTAGGGTTTGATGCAAATAACAAGATGTGGTGACTGCAAAGGTCATTGCATCTGATTCACAACCACAATCCTACACAACCTCGATACACTATTCATTATGAACTGACCTCATTGAAGGAGGTCTCCTCCACCGACAAAATGAGGGAATATCTTTTAGAATATTGAATTGGAAGATCATTAGAGCTTCCACCTAAGTTCTGGTGGAAGTGGTGGCTATAACACCTCAGAAACGTCTTTTTTTTAGATGCATGATGAACAAGAAGGATTTGTTTCAAGAGCAGACACAATTGGATTTGAAGCCATTAGCACCACTAACTCTGTGACAGACCCGCTAAAGTAACAAGTGAGACACGGGAACAGAGTTTATAGTAAATTGTTGCATTTACCATGGAGCCTCAAATACATCTGTGACTAAATTTAAATCCTGCTGACATCATTCTCACAAAATGTGGCTGTTGTTCAGGACGCAGCTAATCGCTATAATTGCTTAACATAATGGATTCATCCAGGTAGTACAGCACATTTTATAACTGCACAAAAGCACTATTGTGAGAACTAAATGCTGCAAAATAATCATATTACTGTATTCATGATAATCAGGGTGCTAAAATTATAAATCAAATTGAAATAAATAACTTATAAATAAATAATATTTATATAAATTATATTTCCCAGAGCCCTGCAAAGAAGCCTCCTCTTCTCTAGGTGGGAGAATGGTGCATATATTTTCCAGGTTCCTGAAGTATCTTCAATATCGATCGATGTTGAGCACCACTTGCTGCTCATTGTAACACCAGCCTGCTGTGTGTGTGTGTGTGTGTATGTGTTTGTGTATATGTGTGTGTGATGTGTGTGTGCCTTAAATGTTAAAAATCAAACCCACATTCTCCACCTCGGTAGGAGTCAGGCTGTAGCAACCCACAGCGCCTCCATCCAGAAACAAAAAAAATCCTTTTGGCAGCATTGTTAGCATGCAGCCTTTGAGAGCGGAGACCAAGGGAGCGAGGATCATACAACCCCCCCACCCCCCCCTCACACCCCCCACCCTTTCGCATGTCCCCACGCTTGACTGGCTGATTTGAGCGTCTTTAGAAACATCATCGGTGGCCTGTTAAAAAGCCCGATCAGCTGTGCACTTTTTTCACGCCGTGCAGCCTCTTCCAACAGCTGGCAGCTGATCATATAGCACGATGTACGCAGCTTGACAAGCCTGAACCACTTCCCACGTCACGGCATCCACGGGTGCAAGGACGCAGCGCCGCTACCTTGCGTACTGCCAAACCGTCCACGCTCGCCGCTCTCTGCCGGTGGGCCTTCGTTTCTGATAGAAAACATATGCATGATAGAACTAATAATAGAAGCACAAAGAGTGTGCGCGGAAGGGAGGGGGATGCGGAGGGGGGAGGGCAGCTCGACTCCCCTGGCAAGTGTGATTTAGCAGTCTTGCATTTCGAATGGTCTGTTTAACTAATGCGCGGTAATTAGTTCTCCAGAAATGAGCGGGCAGATTACATTATCGTACGGTGACATCAAGGTATATTTTGTAAGGCGAGCCATCTGCGCCAAACAGATGCATTCCCCGACCTTTTCTGTGCATTGTCCCTTTTTTGAAAGAGGCATACATCTGATTCAGGAGTGACTCACCACAGCTCAGCAGGGCTGGAAAATGATTGAGAAAATCATTCCCGTATCCAAGAGGGCTGCATCTCTGAACATCACAAGCATGTGGGAAAATAAATTTGATTTTCTCATCATTGTTGCACAGTAATTTGGTGCAGAATTAAAGCCTTCTAACGTTGGGTTAGGCAGCAATTTCATATTCTACCTGAGGTTAGGACGTTCTTAATAGTCATGCCCAGTATATTCTGTCTGTTCCCAGCCATTTCATTTGACCATTTAAATGTTGTACCCAACCCTCGGTACATTAGCTACAGGCCACTCCTAATGACAGTCTTATGATTCCCTCCATAAATAGGTGGCGATCTGCAGTCTGATACACAAACTTTGGACTCAAAGGAAACACTCGTTATAGGTAGACAGGCCTGCTTACTGAGAGCAGTGAGAATGTGAGAGCCGTACCTGGAACACGCCGTGTAAGGCACCACGCACAAACATATGAAAAATACATTCAATCGACAGCTTTAGGCTTAAAGGATTGTCTTTCAGCCAGCCAAGCAGAAACAAAGTTCCCTCAGCTTTGTGCCGGAGCGGAAAATAAATATAAAAACAGGAGTAAAGATTAGCTGAAAGTCGCGGGCTATCTCTTAATGTCGGGGAAACATGCACTGGCAGGTTTTTACCTTCGACAGAAAATCACTGGCTGGGTCGTAAAGCTCTGTCCTCTCTCCCTGTTTATTCTGTAGACACTTCCATAATTCATCTCCATGTCATTCTGGGATCAGTTGAAGTTGCTTTATGATGCAGAGACCACCACAGCACTAAAACGGCACCCAGGAATCACAAATGCATGAAGGAAAGTCAGCGTACAACCAAAGTAAATTAGAAGACTGGAATCTGGCGTCTCTAGGTTTTTAAATCTTGATGAAATTAACATGGAAATTGAAGTCTGCAATAATCATGGCGACATGGACGGCCATTTCACCCACGTTTGAAGATATATGAAGATCATGTGATGATCCAATACTACAAAAAAATGACTAAACATTCTGAATATTAATGGCACTGTGTGTAATCTCTCATTTACGTTGAGATTAATAAAGTATCCATCGATCTGTTTGCCTGCCGTCTGTCTGTCCATCTGTCAACTGCTCAACTCTTTCCAACTGTTCAAAAAGTAAACACAGGGTTTACAGGGTAATGTACACAATTCCTGTTGCTTGATAAATCATTCTGCCAAAGCGTGCTGCCCAAATGGCCGACGCCAACATTGCAGTTTAACCAAGAACGGCATGTTGGTTTTTACTCCACTGCAAAGTCATATTTTTACATTGTTTCTTCACTTCACACATTACTGCTGTTCTATAATATGTGGTGTTGGGACACAACATATCTGGATAAGAAAGTAATCATAAGAGTAGCAGTGGATTCTCACCAAGAGCTGCAAAAACTTGAGCTACACTGTTCTTAAAGAGAAACTATCATGCTTCAAGCTTCAATTTTAAAAATTAGTCAATAAATAAAGTAGAAAATGATGATTATATGGCAAGACAGCAGCTGGTGTGCTGCAGTCCCAGTTTGGGATTCAGCCTGATCTGATAAAACAGAGGTATATTTTTACATAAAAGTCTAATCTTGAGTAGCTTTAAATACATCTATTGCGAGTGGGAACAAAACTGCAATCCTGTCTTTAAATAGCACGTCAATCACGCCTCCCAACAAAAAACTCCACTGCGACAAGATGTGGCTACGGAGAGGCCAATATGAAGTTAAAGCGCCAACTCCGGCGAGAATTACTTTGAGGTATGCGGTTTTGTCGGTGTGTTTTCCTTTTGCTCCCCTCAACAAGGAAAGTGTGGCCGCAGTTAATTTAATGTCTGATGACTTTAACAACTACTTGAGCCGACCTGCGCCGTCTCGCTGAACAAGACCTTTCAAGACCAATTAAGGAGAAATTCGGCAGCGGGCAGCTAAAAACGCCGGACAACGCTCTGCACCTCCTGTTAAAACCTGTTAAGAGAACAAAGCTGACTCAGGGGCCGGTAATTCCCTGTTTGTGTTCCGATTCGACACGCATCTCAAAAAAGCCCCTCATCATAAACAGAAACGTGAGATTAAGCGCATTTACAGTCAACAACGCACATGAGGAGCGCACGTCACACAACAGCGGGGAGTACTCAAACAAACGGGAAGGTGTTTATCGCCCTAAACAATCAAGTCACTGGGCGTTTCATCAAAGCACAGATACTATCCCGCCGCACCC
>CAESWR010000804.1:139570-156180 GCA_903171835.1 Mullus surmuletus
TTACACGTATTTTAAGATAAGGGAAAGTCGTTAAAAAACCCCAAATATGATGTAATACTTTAAAAAAATATAACTGAAAGGTCATCAACTGCTCAGCTGCATATTTGAGCCGGTCTCAACCTGCACTGAATGGACACCTGGCTGGCTGCTTTCCTCCTTCCAGAAAAACACAAAAGTGAAGCATCTCACTGCAGATATTCCGAGAGATAAGAAGACCTCCCCCCCCTGCTGGGACTTACCGATTAAAACCGGCGAAAAAACGGGGAAGCCTGCTCCAAATCCCGCCGCGCTTACTCCATCCGTGGACGCGCGGAGGCGACGCATGAAGGAGGACACTTTCTCTCGCGTCCGCGGGGGCTCCGTGCGTGGGCAAAACTTGTGCCTCCCCCCCCCTCCTCCTCCTCCTCCTCCTTCTTCTTCACTTGTCCTACACAGTCTTTGAAAAACCAGCTGTCACACACACACACACCCAAACACACACCCACACACACACACACACACTGCTGGTAATTATTCCGATCTGGCAGCGCGCCTCACTCCGGTCCTGGGATGACGGTTGTGATGATGAGCGCTCCGCCTTCCGCCAGCAGAATTAATGAGGGTAAAAGTTGCAGGTTCGAGCCTCCGCGTCAGAGGAAGAGAACGGAGAAGGGGGGGGGGGGAGAAAAAAGAAGCGAAATTATCTCCGTGGTGTTTTATTGTTGTTCTTTTGGAGCCGGGAGTTCTACAGCCAGCGCACGCCGCGTCCTGCCTCAGTGCCGCGCCGTGCGTAATGTGGAGTTAACCAATCTACGACGCGTTGGAGGCGATCTCTCATTTGCATGCGGGAGAGGTGGACTCGTGAGGCGATAGGCGGGGTCAAGTTGGCGGGAATACGGTAAAGTAGTTCCGGTAGATTTCTTCCAAAATAAAAGCCGGGCTTGATAAAGCGCTGCGTTTCTCCACTTTGTTACGAATCTGTCTAATTTTTAAATAATCTCCAGCCCCTCATTTTACACATACTCAAAACTTTATCATCTTACACACATTTTACTGTCCTAATCTTTTTCCCTCTTTGACTTTTCTTGCTTAAATAATGGAATAAAAAAAAGACCCATTCCTTGCGAAAAACGCATTTTGTTTTGAAAGGAAAAACTCCCCACATCCGGGATTTTCACCCGCCCAACGCAGTTAACTCTTGACACAGACGGAGAAGTCAGGGCTCCTCTTCTTCAAATGTACTAACAGCTGTGTGTATATTTCGTCATCCTATCTTAAATATTGTGTTAATTTGCAGTCAACTTGCAGAGCTCGGTAAATAAGAAGGATGGAAAAGAAAGAAAGAAAGAAACTCCTAGTGGTGAAATAATCTAGCTGCAGCACCGAGCCAGAAACATAGTATGAGTGATGATTGAAGTGTAATGCTGTGATGAGCACAAAGGCAGTGAAAGAAAAAAAATCATCAAAAAGGCACAGCTTTAAATGGAGATCATCTTGGCATGTTTACAATAGACTGCAGTGAAAAACTGCTGAGCAGAAACATTTCAAAATACGTCTGCAGACCACACATGTTGTCATATGTGTGCATCACATGTCGGTGGCATTTTCCCAACCTCACATTTGAATGTTCATTGTTTTATCCATATTGCATTTTTTCATTACCACCCACACACTTTTTGTTTTGTCAGCCATGAGCATCATCCTACCTCATCCTGTGTGCTTTTACATGGCCTCACTAGTGCTGGGTATCGATTCACATTTTCCAGATCAATTTGATTCAGTATTACAAGATCCCGCTTCAAGATTTGATTCGATTCGATTCCATATAGATTCAGTCAAGGATATTTCAGTTAAAACAATGCTGTAAATTTAACAAGGAACCTTTTGACCTGGTTTATTATTAAGAATTATGTTTACATTAAGAATTTAAACCGAACCAGTTACGTTAACCATGTACTTTTATTCAAACATGACCGCGTGACAACACAAAAAAATGATCTGATCACTGATTACACGAGACAAGCTGGCTTGATACCACAGGCTGCTTCTCTGCACGTCCCAAAAAAACCCAACTTGAATTAAAAGATCGATTTTTGGATTTTATGAATTGATTACAAACCATTTAAAGGAAAATGTATTAAAATCGATTACATTGATTTTTTAAACCCAGCCCTAGGCATCACGGTCATGGAGAAACTCACCAGTATGACCTCAGCAAAGTCCAAAGTATCAATGATTTTACAAATAGATATGTGGATAAATGAGGGACTTTTTCATTTTTTTCTGAATTTCTATATTTTGTTTTGAATAAAACAAAGATTTCTTTTATTTTCATTTTTGCACATTTTTTGCTACATGTCTACATCTTATTCATGTTTCTACTGGATATTTTGGTATTGTGTTTACATGCTTCATTACTTATTTATGCACATTTAATTGTTATGCACATTTAATTGTACTCTTGTGTCATTTTCAGCACAGAAAGTGTAGCTTCTGTGAGTGGAGCGCATGGCGAAAAGAGGAAACCGTGCCGAACATCTACTCAGTATGGCATGCAGGTGTGGAGGTTGTTTATGAGCCCTGTGTCTGATAGGTCATGGCCTCCTGCAGAACAAGCGAAGTTAGAATGCTGTGCAGACAGAACCGGCACATCAGTTGGTGGAAGAGGCCGGTGTGGGTGCTCATGTTTGTGCCACCGGCGCCCTCCATCACAATCCGGTTTCAAGCTGTTTCTGTGTCCTTGAACAAGGCACCGGAGTATCGCCTATTCTGGATGAGTTTCGGCTCGACCCGACCTCTGACCTTCCTGGCGTCATCATTATTCCGGCCCATGCGTCAGTGCGGAAGCCGAATAGTTTGATACATCCACGAGAGCAGAAACTGATTCATCTGCGGCTGTAATTCTCAGCAGCTTACTGGTTGATCACTTTCAGATGGGCCCGGAATGCCTCCCCTGTGCTGCGGCTTCACGCATCTGTCGCCCGAAGCCAAGTGGGTTTGTCATAAGATTAGAGTTAATTTGACTCCCATCTGGAATATCACACAGCCAGTTCAAGTCAATCGCCTGACCCCGGCAATGACCCCGGCCGGGGTGGAGCTCCCAGTGGCGGTGTGGGAAGTCTGGGGAAGCAGAAAAAGTGAGAATTTACAGCTCGTAATGGGGCCGCCACTTTAGACCATAGGAAAACATCACTTGATATATCACTCACTGAGCTATTCATGTAACATTATATAATCTCAAAGCATGTTTCCCACAAAAATGCAAGCACTTTGATCAAATAAAATCAATACTGAACCATGTATCTGTGTAACAGCAGTGATGGTTTGAGAACAAGCGTGTGTTTGAGGGTAACTCCCAGATTGAGAGTCTCTTTCACTTTGAGAGTAAGACCAGTAAGGCTACTATAATACTGGCGGATTAGTTTCAGGTATGTGGGATTGAGTGCAAATATATTGAGGCAGACGTAGCTGATGTACAGGTCTGATAGAACAACGAACACATGCCATCTACTG
Source organism: Mullus surmuletus (assembly GCA_903171835.1). Lineage (NCBI taxonomy): Eukaryota > Metazoa > Chordata > Actinopteri > Syngnathiformes > Mullidae > Mullus > Mullus surmuletus. The sequence goes on from CAESWR010000804.1 coordinate 143,063, forward strand.
TTAGCCTGTTAGTTTAGTATGTTATCAAAATGATCAAATGATTAGTGACATTGAACAAAACCAGCTGGAAAAATCCGACTTTGCGTCATCATCTCCCAAAAACATCATTGCATCAAAAATTGTACATTGGGTGCTGGTGAAGACGTTCTTTTATCCGATCATAAGTTATTTTGATCATCAAATCCATCTTGCCTGCAGAAGAGCCTGTCATTATCAAAGTAATTATGCACCGAGATTTATGGTCAAATAAGCGACTTTAAACTCCAACATAGAGGACAGCAGAGTTGTAAAAACAGCATCTGTGTGAATAATTGGAGTCCTCTCTATGATTCAAAACAGGCGCTCCTCATCGCACGCTCTAAGTCATTACTTGATAGCGGCATTACGTGTTTGAGAAGGCTCATGTTGCTGAAAATATACCCTTTTCCTTCTTTTAGAAGGGGAGAATGTGCTGAGCTACAAAATTATGTAACTCGGCAAAAATAAGTTTGTTTCCATGCCAGCAAAACACACCAAACCCAATTAGTGGCGCCACAGTTTTGCCTCTAATGCATGTCAATATAGAGGCTGAATTAATTATAATCATAGCATGTCCTGGTTTTTCATGGATTTTTTGTTTGTTTGTTTGTTTGTTCCCACTACAGCTGTAACTTCCCCAGTACGACACAGAACCAAGTGCTCTCTGCTGTAACATTTTGTTTATCGAACGCCATCATTAACAGAGAGGCAGACCGACTCGAAGCACATCATCCACTCTATTTTCATCATAATCGCTGCATACTTCACAGCAAAAATGAGCTCATCAGCGCCTCCTCCCCCATCGGTTACCATCATATATCGGGGGGAAAATAGGGGACACAGCAGCTTTTCTATCAACGCAATTGCTTGCCTCCCACTCGTCTGATGGAGCAGCAGATATTTGAGGAGATTGCTCAGAGATATTTAAGGGCAGGGAGGTTTTGGCAAACGTGACATATTCTCTCACGCTGGAACGTTGGTTGAAGATGCTTGAACACTCTCCAAGTCATTACACATTTTGAACAATGCAGAAACAGTTATCTGCTTTCTTAACGATGCATACATTTATGGTAACCTCACTGGAAAAACACTCCCTATACTTTGTAAAATTCTTTTATTTTTTTGTGAAAGTCTGCCCGAGAACCTCCATGCTGTTGAAAAAAGAGTTTTACATAATATTTTACATAATGGCTCGGTAACAATATGCGCAATTATCATCTATGTATTCAACAGCTGTTTGCCTCAAGGTCATTTTCTCAAACTGCATTTTAGGTTTAAAAAAAAAGACCCCAAAAAAAAGACATAGATGTGGCTTTGTTTGGACCCAGAGGCAATGTCCTCCTCATGGAGATAGTGACCGAATCGGAGCCGTATCCTCCACGCTGCGACTTCTAGTACTTCTGATGTCACTAGAGGTTATCCTCACGGTGCAACACAGAACCAAAGAAGCCAAAATGAGAATATGAAATAATGACTACATGATGAGATTCAAAAGACAAGGCAACTTTTGCTTATCAGCAAAAATCTCTGAATAATGGAGGATCCTTAGTGTGTTGTGGCCCGAAGGGGGGCTGCCCGCTCCTGTCCAAGGCTACACAGTTTGAATGCCGCAGCCTGAGACATCTCACATGCTCTGCATCAGGGATTCTCAGGGATAGAAAATAAAAAAGAAAGAAAGAAAGAAAATCAGCTTGCCAGGACCCGGAATGGGGTAAATTTAGCTTCCTTCTTCGCCGTGTCCCCTGTCAGAAAGGAGACCTGTCAGAAACAGGCCTCTCCGAAGAAAACTTTTAGAAGCCCATCAGGTCATTTACACTGTTCGCTTTCCGCCAAGCAGAACTGGTTTAGTCCACAGGCAGACATTGTGCTGGATTATTGTCAACAAACACTTCCGCGAGAGCCAAAAATATCCAACGTAAAAGTTAAAAAAGTATACTGGATGAGAGTGGGGGAGTTGGATTTGCACTCAACTCTCTTTATTTTGTCAGCTTGTCGAAAAGTAGGCTATGCAATATTTACACCAACTTCATATAACCACATAATTTAAAGTCCCGTTTTGCAGAAAATCTGTACGATATATGTCCAGTAATGCACATGATGAAATTGACATAATTAACCTGAAAACTAGCTCTTGTTTTGGGGGAGATTTCGCTAACATGCAAGTGCAGTTTTGTGAGGATGTTTGTGGTGGTTTTGACATTTTGTGTGACTTGACACACGTGACAAAGTTAACACATAGCTGCATAATTACATCAAGCAATTAATTATGAGGAAAACGGTGTTTAGAGAGTTATTGCATTTTGAGAGCACCACAGGATACATGTACTATTAATCAGAAACAAGGTCTAGGTAGCTTTAATTAGACGGCTCTCAGTCGCTGTGTTTACATTTTTTTTCAATTACTTTGCCATAGCAAGCCAAAATGAGGAGTTTCCCATCGCTCTATTGTTAAATTACAAGTGCTGTTCTGTCGTTACTGTGTTGGTAATATTTTATTATCTGTGACTGGAAATGATGAGGAGCAGAGAGCTAAGCGTAATGGACACTCCCCATTTTGACACACTGTACACCCAACAAGTGAGCATCCATCATGGAAAATCTGACAGATGACAAAAGCAAAGTGTTTGTGTGATTATTCATGACAACTCACAAGGTATATTTGCAAATTCTGTCTTTAAAATGTCACTGTGCTCGATTAGTCAGATTAGTCAGAGCGAGCTCCAGAGGGAGGGGACGGCAACACTGACACATGAACCCAAAGGAGCGGAAATGACAGATTAACGGATTAACAGAGATTTTAAAATTAAAAAAGTCAGAAAAAAAGTCATTGTCTGAAAACATTGTCTGAAAACAATACAACATGGACTTTGGGATTTGAACTGATAAAAACAAACATTGGGCACATGTGTACAAAAAAAAAACATTCAAAATTGACTCTTTCACCCACTACTTTGCGATCAAAACTGCGTATATCTCCTCTGTGACATCATCAGTCATCTTTCCCTAAAGCCAACTGAGCGCCCCCTCAGTGCTCCACTAATCAAACCACTTGATTCCCAAGTGCTCCTCTAGTTAGCCCAAGTGCCCCTTTAGTCGGCCTAATTGCTCTTTTGCTTGGCTTTAATATCCTAACAAGTCCCCAGGGTTGCTTGTGGTCAGGCCAAGTGCTCCTGGAATTATCGGTAAAGCTGTTAGTATGGGGTCAAAATGACCAATAAAAGGTCTGAAATCAGAGGATTTCAAATTAAAAGCCACCCTTAATTGGTACCCTATCCATCCAAAGTGTTGTTGGTTACAGTGTGAGCACAGACAGGTCTCGACTTGTCGGAAAGATAAAATAAACAAAGAGGGTGAGCCAAGGATGGGTTTTATGACCGATGGTGCTGAAAGACGCCATCCCCGCACCGTTGACAGGTCACATGACATTTACACCCCCAGCGATGGCTGTCAGCGAAAAGTAAACACGTGTTTGATATTTGCACATGGTCTTAACTCTGAAATCTCCCGACGACAGCCCTCTTCGTCACGCCAAGCAGCACCACGAGGTTGGTCGCTTTGTGTTTATTGTTTGCTGTGCCGCGACAGAAGAGGGGTTCCTGTATCGGAGCTCGCGACCCGGCCTTTTAGACAAACACGAACAAGGCTACGTGCGTACTGATGAGAGGAGAATGTGAGTTTAGCACATTGGCTCAGGCTTGAGTCCAACCCTCTTCCCACATTGTTGCACAATCCTGCCACAGTGTTTACATCCAATAATATATGCATTATTTAAACACCACAACACCATACACTTTCAAACTACTTTTTGTTTTTGTTAAGAACTTTAATGTACATTCATACAGAGGTAACAGGTGACGGCCTTTTTGGGGGAGCCTGGTCCCACAATAACATCACCCCTAAAATCTCAACAACAAAAAAATCCAATGAAGGGTTGAAAATCTGAAAATAAACAACTATGAAATTAATCATGAAAATGAACCACGTCATTCAGGGGGGGAAAAAGGAAGACAGAAATACACTACATGAGTATCTGGCTGAAATGGGAAATACAGGCAGGGTATGTACAGGTCTCTCTTGAAAATGGGTCGCCATGTCTCAATGAGATTAAAATGACATCTGGAAGAATTTTATTCCAATTAAAATTATGTAATAGTTTCACCCATTTCACCCTAAAACTGTGGTTCCAATCATCAAATTTCAATGGATGTATGAGTTGTCACGTTATTTTTGTTTTTTTAATTTCCTAACTGGCATATCTGACAAATAAGCCCAGGGCAAACTTGGAGGAAGGGAATGATTGTCAACTGTCACCATGAAACACTTCATTGCCAGGAAAGACACTGAAAAATTCTGGGCGTAGCTGAGTTGCGTGGACAGGTAAGGTTGTTTTCTGAGTCAGACCGCTGATCACTGGGTCAAGATCGGTTAAATAACCCATGTCATGTCGTGTGAGAGGAGACGCGAGCAATTACGGTCTAAAGCCTGTGATTTTACCCAACAAGCTACGACACGCATTTTGTTTTTAGGCCTTCGTCGACATGGTTTGTTTTCTCCCTCGCTGCTCACCGTGCGGTTAGCAATGATTTATGGTTTGTAATGAGATAGTTTGGCGATTGCTCAAGTACTGCAGCAAAGGGAGCAAATTCAAAGACGTAGGAGAACAATGCTGCAGGGCTCTGAGCGCTTTGAGCACAGCAGGAATGACAAAACTTAATTCCACAGTCTTTGTTCATACTCGTTGCACACGAGTATTGTTTTCTCACATGCTAAAATGTCACTGCTGGATTGGAAGCACAGTTGAAGTGTTGTTTTTTTCCCTTCTGTTTAAAATTATGATTCATGTGGTTTCTTTTCCTGTTTTCAATTTCGGTTTTTACAATCTTATTTTGGCAAGGGGGCAAAGGTGAGTGCACAGGAGCTAGATGCAAAGGCCGCAGCTACACAGGAAAACATGGCAGGTGTCAGATTTGATGCCGCTCCCCTCTGGGCGACACTTCATGCATATGACAAGAGTGTAAGAAACAGGTGCCAGTGGCTACCTGACTGAAGATTTGATAGAAAAGGACATAATAAAAAGACATCACTTCAGCATTATTTCCTGTTGGCAGCACAGAGGTGAAACTGTAAAACAAAAGGAAGTGCTGCAAGGCTTCTTTAGCCAAAGCAGGGAGGAGCTAATTAAAGCCGCCCCACTCACTGCTTTTTATTCAGTATAAATGGAATCGATACCATAACAAAGTCAAAATGTCTTGTATTTAGAGAGGCCACCGTTTGCTGCGGGAGACCACTAATACTTTAAAAGTGCACCAAATTGAATAAAGTTGGTCTACAGCATGCAAGGGCACATGGGTAGTGATTGATGGAGTCACGTCCCTGCACTTTTTTGCGACTTACAATCTTTTATTTTAGAAAGTGTTTGTTAAATAATCAAACAGTACTGTGAAGGACTGATTTGATTAGCTTGAATAGCAGTAATTCTGCATTTAGATTTCTAAGAATCTTTTCAGGAAATTGGTTTTCGGAAAACTGAAGGGTCATTTTAATTGGAATCCCTATTTTCTGTTTCTGTCTTTGACCAGTTGAATAACATCACCCCCAATCCAACGTGAGAAGTGCAAACGATTAACTTCCAGTGGATACCTTCCCCTCAAATTCACCTTCAAGCAGGGATTTGATCAATATCCCCCCCAATCAATCCCGACATACCTGGAGATCCGACAAATAGATCAGAGGTATAGGTAAAGTAAACTCTGAGCATGCCCTGCCCATGGAGACCCTTTGTCCTCGAGTTGAAGTCATGCACGAGTACATGCATTACTCATCCTGCATGAACCCCATTGATCTAGCATTGAGCCAAGATCTTATTAGCAATCCAATCTCATTCGTCATACAGTGTCCCTCGGCATCAGGCCTCTTTTACCTGTACAGCATGACTCATCAGGTGTAATATGAACAATACTGATAATGTTTCTCTTGTAAATTTCCATACCTCTCTCCCATACCTCTCTCCACCGAGAGCTGCACACTTGACACCTCTGCGGTCATCACCATGTGAGACCCCCCCTCACACACTGTGATAAAAGAGGCCAATATCCTGTTTATTGTTCACCTGGGACAACTTTTAATTAAAAGCTAATGTTAGCTTTTGTGTTTCCGACAAAGCCATTGTGAAGCGGGGCGGAAGGCACCTTTTGTGAGAGAGCACTCTTTGGCTTCCTTTATTGACTGCTGATCCATGAGTATATGCGTATATGTGGCTCGGCCAGCGGTGACCCCGCCTGACCCAGAGGACTGCCCTGGTGAAAGGCAATGGCTTGTTTGGCTGATGAAGTGGTTTGGGGAGACATAGGGAGAGCCCATTGCTCTGTGATTTATTTTGCTCGGAGTGGCTGTCACTTTACATGTCTGCTGTCTGTCTCTCATGTCCCGCATTCTGCAGACTTTTAGGGTCACTGTGGACATTTTGGCTCAGTGGTCCTAAGAATGAGAGGAACTGCAGTGGTGCATTAATTGCTAAAACATGTTCACACAGAGTATTCAATTTGTTCAGACATGGACGGATCCCACATCCTCACATTTGATCTCAAATGTGTGGCTGTGTTAGGACATTTGCAATGCGGATATCCATGGCTGGCTTTATTTTATGAAAAGAAGTCTCAAAGGGAAACGGTGATCATCTTTTTTCATTTTGAGATTTTTTTTTAACAGCAAAGAGGGGTAGAGCATATTTTAGCTCCCCTGAAACCCACCATTGATGCAAAAAAATTGTGCAGAGGATGTGTGGCAATAACTGCTAGTATTGGAGGCCCTCTGCTGGTGATTCCGTATAAGAGTGTTTGAGTGCAGTGTCATCTCAAGAAAGTATGATTTTTTTTTAAATTGGCATATTTTTAGTTTTTAAACAAAGGACAACAACTTGTCATGTCATGTTGTTTGCGCCATATTAACATATAATATGTAGTATTATATAATATGAATATATAGTATATATTCCAAATACATCAGCAGTGTCTGCCATTAAATATGCCTTTCCCGGATGATAATAAGCATTTATAGCCAGGCTTAGAAACATCCTCAGGTGATAACCGGACCACCATAAATCTAAGGTTTAAAGATTTATAGTGCTGTTTCAAGAGATGAGGAAAGTGATTTCAGGAGGGGTTTGTCTTCGAGGTCACCAAAGAACACAAAAGAACTCATCCATGAAAAGTGCTGTAGCGTGCCACACCCACTGTGGCTCGACGACATGTATGTCAGTGCCACATCGCTACGACGGGACTCTTTTCGAGGGGAGGGGGGCAGTTATCATCATGCGGCAATGTCAACGAGACATGTGTTAATCAAACCGGATTTTAATCACTCAAAGCAAATCAAAGCGGTATGTGTTTGTCAAAGCTGCCATGCATGGTGTGTTGGACAAAAGCAGTAGCCCAGAATTTTATGCACACACATCACCACACAAACACACACACACGCTTTGGGTCTCAGCTGCAGGTTGCCCTCCACTGGCAATTACTTTCATCCACAGACTGTGACCAGGAACTGTTACCCTTGGGGTTGACGAGCACTCACACAAGCACACGCGTCAACCTGCTGAATGCTGATTCTGAAGCCGGCGTCTTACCTGTGCAGCTTTGGGTTCAGACTCTGGCCCTGATCCCTTCCTATGCGGTGGCAATCCTCCTAAATGCACCCCAATGGCCACGTGTTCACTGGGCCTTACCAGAGTGTGCTTGTCGACTCTTGCACGCACACAGACACACACAAGCCCTTTTCAGAGCCCCATAAGGAAGCAATGATGCATTTATACACCCTTGGATCGGTTAATTTGATCATACACAAAGGACACACATAGGGACAATAACCTGCAAAAGCCTTGAAGTGCCTGGAAGACAATTATAGTGAAAGCAAATAGTGAATGAGGACTTTGGGGAGCGGGGATTAGGGCAGCAGTGTTTGGCTCCAAGGATTAGTTCATGGGTGCAGGGCGCTTTAAAAGTAGCAGATAAGCTCTCCAACAACTAAAGGTCACTCACCAAACAGATTGAGTGCTTAGCAAGGATGAGAGGAGATCTTTAGTGGCAGCCAGGTGAAACTCAGGGGAGAGGAACATGTCTGCCTGAGGGCACATGTGGAGCCGCTGTACATTTTGCATAGGTAGGTGTTTCCCTGACTTCCCTGACTCCAAGTGATGACGTCCCTAATAGATCACTGAAAATTGTTTCAACATTTTCATAAACAGCGAGTCTTTCATCATATAAATATGAATGGTAAATGGGCTGTATTTATAGTATGCCGCTTTTTTCTACCCGTAAGACACTTGAGTTACTTTACCCATATTACCTCATTCACAAACTCACACACCGACGGAGAAAGCTGTCTTACAAGGCACCAACCTGCATATCAGGAGCAATTAGGGGTTCGGTGTCTTGCTCAAGAAACTTCGGCATGAGCTCTCGTGGCTGGGGGATCCAACGGCAGGTGAATGCTATATTATCCTGTTGAAAGCTGCCTTTTTCCACAGGAAAACAAATGTGGGCAGTGATTTTGTGTTTTGTTTTCTCTTTCTTTTATTCGCATAGACATTTATTTTTTTCCCCCTCAATGCAACTTTACCTCCCAAGTTTGTATAATTTGTAACCGCGAGACATCAGTCCATTAAACTTGAAACATCAAACATTCACATACTTATGTTTGTTCACTCAAAGAGGTGCACTTCAATGAGACATCTCAATTCAAATTACAGCTTGCAACACCTGCCGACTCGCCCGCCTGCCAGGCCCCCCACTGAGACGCAGCTCAAGAAGCCCACTGGGTTTGTAACAGCCGGCCTTGTTTAGCACCAGGGACAAGGTCGTTTAAGTGATAATGAAATCGTCTCATTACTGTAATGAGACACATTTATAATGAAGGTGATTTGCCAAAAAAAAGTGCGTACACACACACACACACAAGCACACTCACACACACAGGTACATGTGAGCTGACACATGAGCCAAGAGCTGAACACTTGCATAAACAAATGCGCAAAACAACATGCGGGCTCTCGCCGTAAACACACATGGAGGCTTCAAACACAGAAATCTGCCACCTAATTACCAGGCAAGCAAAACATTATGTACAACCTCTGTTCAAGGAGGCACTACCCCCCCCCCATAATTCATGCCTACCGCTTCCCGCCACGGTCCAGATCAGTCAGCCTGGAGCTCTTTATAGCCGCTGTGTATCTTTGTATTAGCTTATCTGTTTACTTTCAGCCACCAACTCCAAACTAATTATCCCGCAATGAAGTCTTTGACTGTCAACAGTGAAGCTCTGGGTGTTATTGTTCAGGAGAGGTGGCCGTACATGTGGTAATTGGAAGGAACGCGCCAATTATTTCTTGCTTTTGCCGTTTCTAACGGCATCACCGCCCATTGTCACCAGGAGTTTAAGCAACCTTGAGTCTGTACATGATTGCATAAGATCTCAAACAGTTTCCATCTCCATAAACTTGGCTGAAATCGGTAGATAAAAGGCATCTCAAGAAAGATATTTGTCTTTAATGTTAATAGTTGTCAGTCCAAAATGATCCAAATTGTCCAAATTAATTTAGCCTTTAACTTTGCTGAAACTGGCACATTTTTTGTTGCACACTTTGACGGTCTTGACAGCTGATTTGGCAGTCTTCCTCGGACCTGTCACGCAATCTTGCTGTGACATAGCTGGCAGTTGGCGTACCAACTGGTAGAATGTTTGGCATACCAACCCCCTAGCTCTGCTGACTAATGCAATCAAACAGGGAGCGGGAAGAACAAAATAATCTGAAATCAGCACTCTCCACTGTAACAAGGAGAATCATATTCATATCATGTTGTATAGAATCGAGTCCGGTCCTTTGATGGACAAATGGAGGTGCGGACGCCTCATTCCCAACTACGGAGCAAAAAGCATGATGATTGCAGATGTCCTGGTTTGATTATCATACTGCAAAAATGAGAAATATAACACAGTCTGAGGGTTTGGGAAGTGGGGTTGAGTCACTCTGCAACCCCCATCACCCACACCATCCCCATCAGCATCATAACAATAACAATAGAGTTGGTATGATCCACAAGAGGGCACTGGTGGCTCTCCGAACCAGTACTGCAAAGCCTCCTGGCGAGTCAATCATGGTGCAATGCCCCCTGGAATAAGCAGCCCATTCTCAGGTGCTTGTTCATATATAAATACTCCCTCAAGGTGAATAACCTATAAATTGCCTGTCCGTGAGTAAAATGGATCCCAATTAGCTCTGTCATTGAAAAAGATGGAGGCCTGCTGTCGCCCTGTGCAGCCGCCACATGACCCCACATCCTTTGCCACCATGTGCATTTATTGTGCACCCTGTTTATATCTTCCCCTCGCCGGTGACGGGGGCATATCAGCTCTATAATTCAGCCTCTTCCCTTCCTGCTCTGCTCGTAATCCTGGCCCAATGGCCCTCTATCGCTCACCAAGCAGCCCCCCTGTTAAGTGGGGGGGCAGGGGGCGGCAGACCACTCTTTGAGGAGCGTCTCGGTGGTCACAGCTGTCTTGCCTGTTGCATGTCGGATGAGTTGCAGGCCGAGGGGGATGAAAGCGCCAAACTGCCGTGACAGACACAACGGAGTGAACGATGGGAAGGGAACACCGCAGCCAGACCCGAGGAGCGTTTTCTGTGTCTTTATACAGTATTGTATTGCATTTCTCCGTATGTAGCAATACCTCACTGTGTGTTTGCGGACATCTGTGTATGAACGCGCCGCCTGCAGACTGCTGCTCATCTGTGGTTTATTCATCCCTGTGGATAGCCAGCGTGTATTCGCTGAAAGGATACATCAATCACCGGGGCGGGGAGTAAAAATAGATAGGCTCGCTTGAATAAAGACATGTTTCTTTAACTCCGGACGTGAGCAGAAGATATTTAGAAAAGGAATGAATAAAAAGACAGGAGGATGAATTGTGCCCACATTCACAGCCTGACGTCAGCCTCACTCCAGGCCACCACCTTCTAATCCCACACACTGCGAAGCTCCCGCTGTCCATATCAATTAGCAGCATTTAGCCGGTTGTACCGCTGCGCTACAGATGACTACATTTCCCACATCTCGGCGAGGCAGATTGCCTCCCATTATTAATGGCACCGCTGGGAAGGAGATAGTTGCTGAGTGCTACACTGTGAACCTGCAGTTGAATTTGTGCCATCAGAGTGCTGCAGAAACCTCCTCCTCCTCCTTCTCTGTGCAAAAGGTCAACTATTCAACTTTTTTTTTTTTTCCAGTTGCTGCATGTTCAATCTTGCAACTTTAAAGAGAGGGCAAAAAAAGGCTGTAAGGCTGAGTCACCTCAGAAAGTGATGTCAACTGTCAAGCAGGATCCAAATGTATGGAAAATAGGATTCTGCATACTTGCACATAAATGCACCCACACACATACCCTTGATAGGCAGGATCGTGTGGGAGGAACGGGACATGGGGGGGGGGGTTGTAGAGGAGGAAAACCAAGGGTGACTGATCGATCTTGGCATGGTGTTAATAGTTTCTATGACGGAAGGCATGACTCCAGTTTGTGTGTGCGCACGCTGCCATGCCCGTGCGTGTCTCTCCTGAGCTCTTATTGATCATGTGCCAGGGGGCGTGCGTTAATGCTCAGCGTTTTCAAGTGCTCGTGACAGACCGCGGCCAAAGTCACTTCATGAAAAAGTGCCAATGGCGAGGGCTGCGCACTCTTAATCCTTAAATCAAGAGGAAGGGGTTAAATGTTGGATGTCACCTTCATCTAAAGTGACTCTTTGAGTCTGAGAATGCTCGGAGCGACACTGCTGGTGTCTGTCACTGTGGAGAGGCATTTAGAGCCCATTGAATTGTTACACCCTAACACACTCGAACGTTCGCAAACACACATACACCACACACACAGTATCACCCCAATGATTATTCAAGAGGAAGCAGATCTTTTGTTCTTGGAAAATGCAATATAGCTTTTGATGCTAAGCGTGCCCCTTTAATGACAGTTTATGTAATTTCAAAAGTGCATTTGTTGAAAGGCGTTTTCTTTTAAGCAACTTTCAAAACAACAAGAAGTTGAGCTAAAAGTCATCAATGCTTAGACAATTAGAAGTTCTAGAGCAGAAAATTAGATTTTGCTTCATTATTAGTCCACAAATAGCTCCAGGGTGATATACAGTTCTCAGCAATGCCCAGAGATAAACATTTTTCGGACGAGCGGTTAAATGTAGGTTTTTGGCCACTGCTGAGAACAGGGTCCTTATTTCCTGAATTTGAAAAAAATATATATTTTTTGTCTTCAAACTGGCGAATAAAATGGAAAAAAACATTTAATTGACCTTGAATTGCCAAAGCCATCAGTCTGCAATAGCAGTCAAAAGAAAATTCTGATATTCACCAATCATATGTTGGTGAATAAATATATATATATATATATATATATATATATATATATATATATACATATGAAGTGAGCAATTTCAAATCTTATAAGGACTAAATAGGCTCCCCTTTTTTCCATATAAGATTGTCAATAATATATGTGACATCACAGATCAGACACACCATGTAATGTATGTTACTTGATATATGCTATCATATAAATACACACACATACACATAAAGAGAGATGTCTGCCTCCAACTTGGCCTCCTTAAAGACCAAAGAGCTGGATATATGTTGAGTGATCAAAAACGAAGTGTGCATCTCTCCTGCTCACTCAGTGCAAAAATAGTTCTACTGCACCTATTTGGCCACATGATAAGCAACTACAGTAATTATTTTCTTGTCTCTGGGCAAGTACAAATTCAGTGTTGTCTTTCTTCTTGCCCCCCCCCCGCTCTTTATTCTCTTTAATTCTCTTTAATTCTCTTTTTGTCAGACTTTTTATGGTGGTTGATTATCACTGTAGTGAACGTGCATTTCTTTGATAACTGACCATAAATTGTTGAGCAGGCCCATCAATGCTTTGTGAAAACTCTCAAATTAATAATGCTCACCACAGTTAAGACACGCAATCACAAACACATCCTGAAGTCCTTTTATTTGTATGTGTGTGTGTGTGTCTCTGTGTGTATGTGTATGTGTGTGTGT
>CAESWR010000804.1:166063-181653 GCA_903171835.1 Mullus surmuletus
TCTCACATTTGTCCTCTTCCCTTGCCTGTTAATTCAACTGATTCAGTGTGATTAAATAATTTATTTGACCCACTTAAATTATTTGTAGTAGTTCACATCTACACAGCCAAGAGAAACCACCATTGATGGAAGCAGAAGAACTGGCAGGGAGCCAGACCTCAGTGGTTGAGGCAAAACATGAAAACGCATGTTAAAGGTGTGTGCATGATTACATATTAACAGTTGTTTTCTATTGGGGGGAAATAAGGAAGACCACATAAAATGGTCATATAAGATAAAATATTTTTATACATAAACATTTTGGGATATGTCACTTGCACTCTACCATCCTTGAAAACAGCTGAGTGGGACCGAGTGTTGCTCTCCTCCAATAATGGTAATATTCTGGAGAACAACAAATGCTACAATAATGTCATACACCCTCTCAGTGGTGACCCAGCGGTGATGCAAACGCTAAAAACATTTTTTAGGCAAGCCTGTGGTCATTTCAAATGTAGTTGTCAGCCTGCAGTGGGCCACGAGTGCTGTTGTGGGGCCTGGCTGAGGGTCAGTGGGAAGGGTCAGCAGAAGTCAGATATATGGGCACCCCGCATCACACATCAGAAGGCCCCACAGAAGGTAACATTTATTTATATACTACTTTTCATGGAGAAGTATCATCATCATGGAGAAAGTGCTTCATTGGGGCAGAAAAAAGTGTAGTGTGGCTATAAAAAGAGTGGGCCAAGTGAGATAGGACAGGGTTTTAGGCTACTCAAGAGGCAACATAAGTTTGAATAAGCTTATTGCCTCGTACGGTCCAACCTGTTGCTCCGGCTTTGACCAGCAATAGATTCTTGGAGAACATGTCCGTATTACCTGTTACCTTTCTTCTGAGACTTATCAACCAGGAAGAACGAAAGTACGATTTAATTAGAAAGATGTCTGGAAATTATGATTCAGTTATGGTCCTAGAATTAACTCAAGGAATGTTTTTGAATTATGTATGTATTATTTATTATTATTCTAATCTAATCTTACTTCCCCCTAACATTTTATGTAGGTGCTCTGGTCTCAGTTATAGCATTGGAGTCCTGTATCGCCTGTGACCTCACACTGTTGGGTCTGTATTCTATGAACTGATGTTATTGCATGTTTTAAAACATTGTTTGCTGTAAAGCGCTTTGTTAACAGTTGTTTTTAAGGTGCTATAGAAACAAGAAAAGAAAATGAAAATGAATAGCTCATTGCAAAGTAACGCAGACTCCCCGTCTAGCAGAGTCTCTACAAAAGGACATGGCATGTTCAAGGCAATCAGATCTTATTCCGACAGAGGGTGGCACTCTACTACAATGCATATCTATATATCCGACACTGATTTAATGGATGACATTGTTTGTGGTGCATGTAGTTGTCCCTCCTATGTTTCATTTAAGTACAACAAAAGGCTGAATTTTCCATCTTCAGATTCAGATTCTTGCAATCTTCTTGCTCCAAGCAAATGCATTTTAGTCAGGACCACCTCAGCATCTGGCATATTACATCCACAAGATATGTTTTGGTGGTGTGGCTGTGTCTTGTGTCTTCATCCCTTTCGCGATAGCAGTAGCGGTACAAGATAATCCCAGGACAGAGCGAGCAATCACCGGCACAGAGTGACAGTGACTAAAGTCAGTAAACACGAGGGACGAGCAGCAGAGGAGGTGGGTTTCAGCGAGCATGGCGGAAGGAAGCAGCAAGAGTAGGCAGGCTGATGCAGGTTAAATAATGCGCGGGTGATTCTAAGGTGGGGTGCGCTGGCTCAACACTGAGTAGCTGCGTTGAAAGCTAGTTTGACTACAGGGCCTGACATAACTAACAGTGTTGATTTGTTCTGGTCTATCATGTTCATACGTGTGACAGACGTGCATTTTCAACCAGGAAGTCCAGCGTTCCGAGTTGTCTCAGCATAGCAACACAGTTAGAGGGATATCAAAAACCTTTTCCTGTGTAACCATGCAAGCTTTGCCCAGTATCACTCTTGTTTGGCTGAGTGCTTCATCCTACATCCTCCTGGACGTCAGATGACTCAAATTGGCACTCTTCAGGTACGTCAGCATAGGCAGTAATAAAATAACCAAAATAACCCAAGTCCTACCAAACACCAGTTTGATTAAAATTCCAACAACGGAAAATACATTCAATGGTCCGCAATGACATTGAGTGATAACAATGACATTTCTCTCTTGATTCATGCATACGTATGGTGTGAGGAGGTTCTAAATTTCTTTGCATAATAGGAAGAAAGTTTGGTACAAACAAATGTACTAATCCAAGATTTGTGTGTCACACATGCGCTAGTTTCGGCCCAGATTGCCATGTGGCAACTCACTGTTCGTGAATGCGGAACAATGTTGTTCCAAATGGATATCTCAATTGTGATCTCTGCAAAGCTCCCTCACTGATTTACCAGACAACGAAATCATCTTGTATTGATCAACTACATTGTCACATAATTCCGCCTCTTTTGGACAACATTAGAGTTGAGATCGAAGCCTAAATTGCTATCTGCTGCTGTCATTGATGGCCGTATGTGCAACGTCCAATGTGCATTGAGAATCAGGTACAACATCATTTGTGACCCAGATAAACTGGGATTTCTGTTGGTTGGTTAGTCATCGTTGCATTGTGACAAACTACATTTCTGATACTGAGGGAAGTCTGTCTGTTCTGTAAACAGAAAAACAAAACAGGCCCAAAACAAATCTGTGGCACTGAGAGACAGGGTCAGTCAGATTTCCAAAAGGGGACGTTGGGTCGTCATAGGTGTTTTCGTGTATTCTTCACTGAATGTTTGTCCTATGTAGAGTATTTGCTAAAAATCAGATAAGCACTGCAAAGATAAAAAGCTGACATTTGCTCATGTAATATTTTGTATTGCAGGCCTACTTTTCAAACTCCAAGTGAATAGCCATGCTCTCAAGTCCGTCCAAGGGCACCAGTTTTCACAACGGTGCTTTGTGCCTTTGACAGAACGATAAGCAGCACTTTAAACACACACTCCAGTATCATGACAATGCCACGCATATAAGCAACCCCGCCGTCCGTTTCACAGTCTTTGGATGAATCCACCAACGGAGAGCCCCTCTCAATCGTACTGCTTCCATGGCGACAGAGATTGTTGTTTTAGCAGGAGATCCAATGTGCAGGTGTTGAAAGGGCTCGGCTTAGAGGGTCAGATGTGAGTGAATTCCCGTGTTCATTTAACTGACCCATTTATGATGTGCTAGATTTACCCGAGCACAGATACCTACCAGCCTCCTGAATTGTTGAAGAAAATCAAATGGACTTTCCTTCCATTCACAAACACATACATGTGATATAATAATTTTCAACCTCCTCTCCCGCTACTCTCTCTCTCTCTCTCCGCTCAAGAATTCCTTCCATTTAGAAAACAATTTCAGATATAATTGTCATCGGGGCAACATCTCAGGTGTAAATGCTATAGCATATTGTCCATAATTGCCGCCTTATTAAATCCCATCAACTCTCGAACGCCATTTGGGAAGTCATTCCAAATGTCATCAGGCAAACTTAAAATCATGGCATTTGCGGATAATTTTCCAATGCAATTAGCTCCACACATGAAGAGCAAAATCAATAGACAATTTCTTCAAGTTTTATAGTATCTCATTAATTGATCGTGTGTGTGTGCTGCCCCCCCCCCATACATTTTCATGTCCTCAGTAATAGAAAACTGATAATGTGAGGGACATACTATTAATTTTCTCCATTCAAGCAAATCTGATGTCTGACGAGGATAAACAGGTATTCTAAATTGCAAAAAAATCATTCACAGTCTCCCCCGTCTTAACAAGGAAGGGTTTTTTTGTTGCTGTTTGTTTGTTTTATCTCACACTGTCAATGGTACGCTCCTAATAAGGTGGCATGCATAGCACTTTTAACACTTAGTCAGGCCACCTTGGCTTTCGGTGACCTGCTCCATCTCGACTTGTGTGAGAGATTTGTCATGTGCCTAATTTAGATATTCTATATTCCGGGTTTCCGGACCCACAGGGAAGGACATAATTGAATAGGCTGTGTCAAAGCCTCCCCCACTCCACAAAAAAGCCCTCCCAGGGACGGGCTAACGTTAATTATCTCCCATTGCAATATGGCCTAGTTTTATAATTACTGGTCCTGCCAAATATATTATAACATGCTAAACCTCTCACTAGACGGCTATTAATTTAGCATGTGCAATTTGAAGATGTGTGCTGTACAGTTTGCCGCTCACCTTATTTACAGACCGGAGGACGATGATTTGCATGGGGGAGTTTGATGATTTGACGCTGATGAGGAGCTGTTCTATAGTGTTCATATCTCATCAAGGCTGTGCTCTTTTCGGTGTTAAAAGGCCACTCACTTCCGCTTTTTACGAGTGAGATGAGTGTCATGGCCATGGGCGTGTGAGTCAGCCTTAGAAGCAGTTTTCCTCGTATTTGGGATGGTGTTGTATGATGCGATATGCTGTGTTCTGGGGATTAAATGCCAGGATATCTCAGGCTCGGCTGCATCATTTTAAGACCTTTCTGTTTTTAATCGGTCCCCACTCAGTCAATTTCCTGAATGTAAAATGTTTTGCTGTGGAATGCTCTTCCACAGCACCTCGCCCAACTTCTGCTCTCCTCATTCAGATTAACTTAAATTGCCATAGCAATTTAAGTGAAGGTGTCAACTGGGGTGGTTTGACATTGCTCAGGAGATACATAAAGACAGATGTCGGGAGCAGAGATTCAGGTCAGTTTGACAAAATGTTATAAGGATCAAATGCATAGTTTAACTCGCTCTGCATCTCTTCAGGATTTTATTCTAATTGATTTATAGGTTTTTACAGAATCCTCGGCATGAACAAATATTACATTATTAACTTGGAAAATCTACACCTCCCTCCATCAACAGGTCTTCATGGACATTTTAAATGGCTTAGAATGAGGGAGAAACGCACACCAAGGAATGGCTACTAAATGTGAAAACACAACATCCACAAAACCAAATTAATTTTGGTGTTTAAGCATTGAATTTATTTACGTATCAAATATATTGTTACTTTTTAGCAGAAGAAAAACTGTTTTAAAAAAAAAAGGTTGTAGACTACTATGACAATGTCCTGGGCTGAACACACATTTAAACACTTTTTTTTTTTCAAACCAGAGATGATGCACTTAATGTGAATACAAACACATTTTCTAACTCTTTTTTGATACGGGAGAAAAAATTGCGCTCTGATGACTTCCTGGACATTTCTATTAAGCATGAAAAAACAAAGGGACACGTTGATTGACAAGGAGACCAAATTGGAAATTGTATTTATATATATTTTTTTAATGTTTTTTTTAAATTCTGATGAGTATATTAATTTAATTTAGAACACAATATCTCATCTGGGAAACTGAAATTAAACACGGGTCCTGGAACAATTTCAGAAAATTAAAAAGCGTTGGACTTCCGGAGTCCAACTTTGTGTAGAAAGCAGTTCGACAAAATTCCTCAAGGGAATTATCATTTTTCGAAACATTATAGAGATGAATGAATTTTCTGAGAGACAGTGTCCTCTGATAACAAGTACCCATTGATTTCTTATCTCGATTACCAACCATTTGAAAAAAAATAATTAAAATCATTACCAAGAAGCACAGGTTGCTGTAAAGTTTGGATTTTTGATTTTGTTTTATCTTCTGGAGCTTTTTGAGATAATATTTACCCGCATTTTCCGTTACTCAAAACCCCAAAATGTCTCTGCTGGTGCTTCAAGACATTCTAATAAATCGAATAATAACATGGCTCATTATACTGCCGCGTGTGTACAAGTTTATCATGGCTGTGTTTGCTGGCGCAATGCAAACACTGTGTGCCGTTATGTTTACTCGCCTCTCCTGGCCAATAGGTGACTCTTCATGAATTTTTGCTTGTTGCACGCTTTGCAGCTATAGCTCTTGACTGTTAGTTCCTAAGTGTCCCCTATATTTTCAGTGACTGAGTCCTGCGGCTCCGGTGGAATCAACCAAACTGGCTCAAGTCCTGAAAGTGTTACCGCACGCACATTGTGCATTTATGGCAGTCCGGAGCCACCTGAGGACACTTTTATGGCTTCAATTACTGAGTGCTATTCTAGAAATTAAGGCTGGCAATTAAAAGGCACACCACTTACCCAAATTATATCATTGACTAAAGGTTAACAGCGAGCACCGTCAAATATAGCTCAACGGGAGTTGAAACAAGAGCTCTATAGACTTCTTTTTTTAGTCCCACAGCACTTGCCTCACATGGCAAGGCCGCAGTAGATTCATTTAACACCCATCCTCTTGCCACCCCCAAGCCATGATGTGTATCAAGGAAGGAAGACTCACCCCCATTAGCATAAACACTCGTAAATGAGAGGAGCGAAGAGTTATAACCCAAAAAAATATGATTTCTCTAACAGAAGTGAAAAATCAGTTTAAGACTTTCTTTGTAGTCGTCGTGGTAGTAGTAGGAGGAGGAGGAGGAGTAGTGTGGATCGACACTGCAGTTGAATTAAAACCATTTGTCAGGGGAGAGTGCTATCTATGTGTCACAAGGGCGACAGAGTATGGTGGTATGGCTTTTTCTGTAAATAACATATCTCAAAGTTCACATCTTTTGAACTTTTTTGAGACATATGTGACATTAGATGCTTTCTGTCACTGGATGTATTTTGCACAATGTTTTGGTTTTTGTTTTTTTCAGTAAAGTTTTCCTGTATGTTTTCTGGTTTATTCTGTCTCGCATCATATTTGGTTTCAGTTGGCCCGCTTTGCGCCTGAACCCTCATGAATTGATGTCAGCTGAAATGACTTTGAAAACCTGTGACGGTTCGAAATGTTTACGATGCTCAAAGGAAATGGGAAAACACTTAGTGTTGTCAAGGTCATGTAATATGTGACTGAAAACAGTTCAACTGGACTGTTTTTTTGATACTTGCTTTTTTCTGCAAAAACATCACCCAGGTACAAATGGGTGAATGAAGTCATCTAGAAAAAATAAATCCAGCCCATTTTCCATTACAGTGCAAAGTGTTTGAATAAGTTTTATGGATGCTCTCTGATTTGGTTACCCTGGTAATACTGGATACTCGGTAACCTTGTAGCCAATGTCATGCTGCTAAAAGCATTACGTTTCCTCTCCTTACCGATCAATAAATGACTGAATGATGAATATAAATGCTATACCTTTTTTCACCTCTGTGCTTATTTTTCTGTGCCAAGTGTAGATACTGAGATGAGCTTCACAACAGGGTTTATTCCTTTCCCCTGAAATAATTGTTGCCCACCTGTTTGTCAAATATATTGATCCTTATTTTCCTCATTATATGCAGTCTTTCAAAACTAGCTTTTCGGATTTTTTTTAGAAAAAGAAAACTGACCTAAAACATTGTGAGCCTTGTTTTTACACATATTTAACAGCATTTGTGATGGAAATGGAAGAGTCTTCCATCACTTTTCAATGCCATTCCTCTGAATAAATTATACTGAACTCTGATGTCACCTGAATGATAAAAAATCAATTTTTGCATGTGCACTCTGCAGCTTCCCTGTCCAAGCAAAAAAGCATCGTTTGACATTGTAAAGATGTGCCAGGTTTGTTGGAGGTCTGGGAACAACCGTAGTATGTCCGTGTAACCTGCATGATGGACATTGTGATCCCCTCAAAACCCTGTCCCTCAAATTGACAACAAGAATAAAAGTTCTAAAAGGAAACATAGAAGTGGATATTGCCCTAATATTTAGACATAAAGGATAGCGGCTTTAGTGAAAAGAAAGATGACCATTGTTTTCCATTTGGGGTTGTTACGTTCCCACTTTAGTCTAGGGGGTTTGGGAAGGTAACAAGTAAAATAAAACAAAGATTCCCGGATCGGGGTAGGGAGAATGAAACAACAAGTAAAAGTTAACAAAGGGATTTATTAAACTAACAAACAGAACTCCGTCTGCAACACAAAGGATTACCCTAGGTAATCTAACAGCTGGTCAGCTAAAACAAGATCCGTAGTGGAACCAACAAGTTGGACCAAGAACACCTCCTCCTCCGAGGAGCACGATACAGCAACACACAACTGCCAAACAGCGGGGAGTGAGCAGGGGCGAGAGAGAGAGCGAGGCTTCCTCTTCCTGCCTTTTATGTCCCGCAGTCTGATTGCCCATTCAGCTCACCTGGGCAGGTACGGGGGATGGGCAAACTGCAGAGGAGAGGGAGAGAGAGAAACAGAGGGCAAGGCCATGCTGCACACAACATACGGCCCCAGCCGTAACAGGGGTACTGGCAGGATCATCCCCCTCATCCTTGTGCTACATGTACTTTCATGCAATATGTGTTATACTGTGGTTATATTTAGGAGAAAGTGACTTAAAGGACCCATGAAATGAAAAACAGGTCAGTCCAGCAGGGCGACTTGGCCGCGTTAATACATGTTAACTCAGCATCTGTGCCTGAAAGTAAAACTGAAGAGGAATTTTTCTTGTGATTCATGAACGTAACAACGTGTTGCTGATCATGTTTCAGCTTTGTGGTTGTTTTTCTCTCTGTGTAAGGTGATTGGCGCTTTCACATTGTGCAATCGTCACGCTGTAAATGCTTCAATGGCAATGGTTGATGGTGGTTTGGGGTGAAAAATTGAGTTTTGTGTGTGTGTGTGTGTGTGTGTGTGTGTGTGTGTGTGTGTGTGTGTGGAAATAGACAACTTATGCAGTGAAAGTCTGGGTCGGTTGGGTTCGTAGAGACAGGACAGCCCATCCCATTAGTTGTTGACGTCACCATGCAGAGCAACCTGAAATCTCGTATTTTACGGGCCTCCATCTCCCAGTGGAGAAGAAAAAAGGAAGGAAAGAAGCTGCCTTGACTCAAATAAATATCAGCTCTTTTTAGTGTGAGGGGTGACTAATATGCAATAATTCCAGGTAATGGGCCCATTAAGGTACAATTAAGCCCAAATGCTGAATTTGAAAACAATGACAACCTTTGTGTTGTGTTTATGTAAATCACTTGGCTGAAACTGTTCAATCACATGTTCAATTGGAGCTTAACTACGGAGGCATAGTGCGTTCAAACGGAAAAAACAGTCAAAACTTTGGAAAAAAAGTAAAAATAAAAAAGAAGAGCCAAAAAACAAAGACAATGCATGTATGTATATGTATATATATGTATATAATATATGTTGAATATTTTTGTTGAAGATACTGTCAGCTGGAGGGGACTCCCACTTATAACCCTTTGACATGAAGATCGGATATTTTTTAAACAATATTTTGGCATAACATCAAGCTTCCAAAATCAAAAAGACAAATGGATGGTGTCACATCCTCTCTTCTGCACTGTCTGCGTGTGGATGAACATTCTCTCTCGCTTCAGAGGCAGCGTCACTGAAATAAAGTCCTAATTTAGTTTTTTTTAATGTTGTTTTTCCGTCGACAAAGAGTTCCCATTTGTTGCCTGAAAGAGCAGGAAATCAATCCAATGTGACAGGCAGGCTGAAATCACGCAAAAGCTTTTTTTTTCTTCTCTTCTTTCTTTTTTTTTTACAGGATGTTTGCTTTGCCATTCAGGCGGCTGGCTCCAGCTTCCCCTGGCCTGTCATTCCATTGTACTCAGGGACTCTGTCATTATGTCTGTGCGCTGAACTCCTCAAGGCAATACAAAGCCCCCATCTTTACGACTCCCAGCTCATTCATTTTTCATCGGACCCCGGACTTGTTAATTAAAATGCTGAATGGCACACTTTAGGCTGCAAACAGAAAATTTTGTTGTTTGACCTTTTCTTGTAGCCAATATGCGGCACTGCCTGAGTATGACGTGTTGATGAATGGATAATGTACGATCCCGGCTGACAGGCTTCTTTGGGAAAATTAATGAGAACATAGCATGCGAGAAAGGCGGTTTGTTGGCAGGGAAAAGGGGGGGTTTCTGTTGCACTTTTGAAGCCTGAATTACCCTTGGTAGATTATGGTGGCTGGCAACTAGTTAATTGATATGATGTAGTTATTTTTCCACATGGACGCATTAAAGGAGATTAAAGGGAAAAAGTAAGGCCATAGGTAGACCATTGTGGATTCTTGTCATCCTTTTAATACCCCCAATGCTCGCTGCCTCTTGCTAGTCCCATCACAATTAAATATGCAAAAAAGAAAAAAAAGGGAAGTAAAGGAGATGAAGGGTTGTCAGGCAGTTTTCAAAGCATCATGCTCCCTCCTTCCCCTCTCTCTGTCAATTTGAGAAAAGAGGGAGAGGATAAAGCAGATACAATCTATTTGCCGGCACAAATTAGTCGAGCCTTCTTTACTATCTCACGAGTCATTACAGGAAAGGTGAAATGATTCTCCAGTAGATTAACATGTCGGTGAAATGTAAATGGTCGTCATCGTCGCTGATGACCACACATGCACGCAGATGATGGATCTCTTTGAGAGCCAGAAAGCTGATGATCCACGTTGGACAGTGTCCATAGATATATCCGACAGAGAGAGCACCCAGAGATTTTTTTTTGGTGATTGTGATAATCATTTTAGATAATTACTGCTTTACTGCATCTGCAAAACAATGCATCGTTCATCTCCAGAGGAATTTCAGTCTTCCAATACAAAAAATGTGAAAGATATGAACCTTTACTTCAGAACAGAGTTAGTGCTCATTCAAACGCCGTGCAGTTGAAGATACTTCTTGTGTTGCTGGGGGCCTTTTTCTGCTTGGAACTTTGATGTACAAATTGTTCATTTGGGTCTTCGGGTTTCCAAGTTTACATTAGCCATGTAATGGTGATGCTGGTTATCTCAAAACAGCTTGCAAATTACAATCCGCCTGCTCCAGGGGCCGTCTCTGCAATTGAGGACACCGAGGTCACGTCCTTGATATTTCCTCAGTGGATTTTTTGGAGTGTGAGACAGAGAAATTTGTTTGAAAGTGTGGCACATTGAGCCCTTTGAGTCAGACAGTTGTCACTTTTAGCTCTACATGATAGTCGGCATGTATTCCGCTCCGATTTCGTAAACAATTTCTACGTATGAATTACTGCATATACTCAGTTGTCACGTTCCATCTCTTGAGATAATCGCCAACAAGAGGAGAGGATAAATGCAGGTAACTTGCAAATCAATAAAAGTGAGCATACTGCGATGAGATGATTATTCAGTATAGGTCCATCCCAATTCCACCTCCTCTCCTCGCATCTTAGCCCCGCTCATGGATGATTTGACCAGGGGAAAAGACTCAAGGAGAGACTAATCAAGTCAACACACTTTCAAAAAAATGTGATCTCCCTGCTTCTTTGCAACATTTGAAGCTGACATGTATTGAATATAAAGTAGGGGCGGAGCTACTTACATCAGATAGCCATTTTTTTATTAGAGCCCACCGCTTGACTTTATAATCCCTGTCAGACTAGCAACTCAATGTTCATGACAACTTTCATTTGTTACGAAACTTTAAGTGATTGTAGAGTGTGACAGCAGTGTACAGACTTAAGCCACATTCCTTTTATATAACACAGATGCCCTAAAAGACTTACAAACATGCTTCAGAAAGTGAAACTGCTGTGCCCTCTTCCTACTGCCGAGAGCATGTTTATATTTTCATTAACGCTTACATTAACAAGTCCTTTTCCTCCCTCCATGCCGGACCACTTTTCTTTAAATCTGCCAGAGAACTCTGGAGCAACTGGGTTTCAAATGAATGATCAGATCAGACAGCAGCTTCCAAGCAATGCAGGGGAAGTGGCTCTTACCCAATACCAGGGTGGAGAAGTGTCCTGTGAATCCATAATAGACTTAATTTGTGCATGTGACTGTT
Organism: Mullus surmuletus; assembly: GCA_903171835.1. NCBI lineage: Eukaryota > Metazoa > Chordata > Actinopteri > Syngnathiformes > Mullidae > Mullus > Mullus surmuletus. The sequence continues at coordinate 177,878 of CAESWR010000804.1, forward strand.
TTGATCGCGTTTTTGGAACCCCTAATTGTTGTTGATGAGCAGCTTAGGACCTCGGGAAAATTGGAACATTAGTCATACGTCCTCATTCACCCCTCAGGTGGAAAGCCATGATGATGTGTCTCAGCTCCTATAACACGAGGAAGAAGCAAATGTCTTCTGCAATGTCTTCAGTGTCTTCTACCTTATATAAACATGGTGACGTCAACAATTTATATAAAAACTATTCACCTATGGTTTCGTTGCTGTTGGAAACAGACAAATTCATGTTTGAGTTAAGTCAGTGTGGCATAGGCAGCACAGACTGTTTAAACACTAATGGTCATTAACTTGTCTTTGTCTGAGGCATCCACATGGAAATATCTGCTAATTGGTTTTGCAATTTCTGAGTGACATTTCTAAATTGTTCAGTGTCAAAAGATAAAGCTCACACACGTCATTACAGTTCTATTTCACTGTTCTCAAAGACAAGTAGATGTTTGAATGCAGGACTTTTTTTTTATGATGATGCACAGAGGTGATTATATCAAAAGGTCCACTTTATATTGTTCTCTTTGATTATGTTGCACCCCAATGCCTCCCCCCCCTAGCCAAATTTATTGGACAACACCGCGTGATTCATTCTGAAATTATATTAGACGCGCAATACAGCAGAGTTTGTGCTGCCCTTGCTGTATCAATCATTTTGTTGTCAGCTCCTTTTAAAGATCATCCTGTGATCCCTTTTGTCTCCGTGAGGGCCGTGGTCTGCAATTTGAAAGATTGCTAGTTTGTGTAAGAAAGATAGAGGAGAGAAAAAGAGGATGGACTGGAGTAGGTGAATGTTGTGAGGTATTGATTTACTATTATAGTTTGAGTTGACCCTGATATGGTGTTCCGAGTACATTTAAGCTTTCAAAGATGAGCCATAGTGATAGCGCTCCATAATGACCAGCATTTTTGTTTTTCTTTTCTTTTTCTTTGTTTTTTTTACATTTTGAAAGACAAAGCTGTGAAAGGAATGCTCTGAGGAGCTTTTAGAAAGTGAATTTTTATCAGAATATTAAAAATGCGTGGGATTACATTATCAGATTGCAGTTCGGTTTGCTGAAAATCTCCCACTTGAGTGATTTTGAAGTTCAATTAAAGGATTACTACCCACTCAGTTGGACTTATTCCACTAATTCAAAAACACACTGACATGAAAGGTACAGCTGATGCACACACACACACATACGATTTACACACGTCTGCTTTGATTGCCGCTCACCCACCACACAGTTTTGCAAGCTCTGTCCCTGAAACATAAACTTTCACAAGTGTTATTTGTGAGTGAGCAGATTTTTCTTTTTTTTTCCAGACTGCTTTTAGATGATGCAATAAATGTTGCAAGAATCAGCAGCTGATGGCTCATCATTGTAGTTGTGTTAAGGCTGTGGTTGCTCTCAAATAAATAGCCAAACAACAGCAGACCTTGTGATTGCTTTGCAACTGTGCTTTGGCAGACAGTACGCAGCTTGCATTTTATTCTTTTTTTTTTTCCTCAGTCAATCTGCACTTCTTTCAGATTTTGTCTTCTTTTTCCCCAAAGGGTTTTGGTTGTGCAATATTCGTATACCGCCCCGCGGATTTTTAAAATATCATATTTTACACTTCATAACTGATTCATGGGTCTGTGTTCTGTAAGAACAAAATGGAAATAAATGTAATAAAGGAAATAAAATGTAATAAATGCTTATTATTCTAAGGACTGTGTTACATCTGGAGAAAGTCTTGTCATTGTTAAAACCCAAAGAAGGCTCAGAAACATTTCTTTGTTTCTTCTTTTCCCATGTAAGCGTAGTTTCAGAGCTTGTTATAACTGCATATTTGTGTGGGAGCAAATTCTGCTTCAGGTACTTGCACATTTGGTAGACTGTCTTACACCAAGATGGGTGTGACGTCACAGCAGGAGGCGGGTCAATGATGTTTAAAAGGCATCATTTTCGTGTAAAAAAAAAAAGTTCCACTGCAATCCCACCAGCCCAAACCACATCCACTCTCCATGCAGTGAAGAGACGCTGAGCAATTTTGGTGGATCTGGGCAGGTGCGCATGACATATCCAAAACGTGGTGGATCTGAGATATATTTCATCCCAATACAAAAGGTTATTTAATTTAATTTAGTTTTACATCTAGTAAATTCATTTCTACTCTTGAGTCTTGTGCATGGCATCAGATGTCAATCAAATGTGGTTGGCACATGTCATGATACTCAGCAAATTGATCCCAAAGGAAATTGTCCCTCAGCTGCTTCACAACAAAATCACAAGGTCAAAGAAAAAAAATACAGTAAACATACTGTTCTACCAGATGTTGTTCATGAAAATAGAGCCTTGAGTGATTGGTTTGGTTGTTGAAAAGATTAGCATAACGACACTGACCTCACAGAGTAAGATACGCAAGTGTAGTCCTTGAGGTGTTCATTGAAATTAGCTCGTTGAGGACGACTGGTAAATCCAAAAGGTTTCTTTGCAATGAGCATTGTGGAATGTGTGAGAATGTGGAATGCTTTGGGTTTTGAAATGTGGAGTAGAATATATGAAAAGCAATCTGCGTCACATGCCAATCCTCGCTTCAAACTGAGTAACAATCCTGTGCATTTGAAGCTTGAAGCTGAATCATTACATTGAATTGAGGCAACTGTTGCATGTTGAGAAACAAGAATTATTGTCTTTGGAAATAAACTACAAACTGCGCAGGAGCATGAAAAAGCTTTCATTGGATTGTGTTGAATACAGGTTAATACAGGCACTTTTGAGCTCCTTATAAGGAATTCACTGCCTGGAAACATACTGTTCTGTAACTCTGGTGTATCGTTGCTACCGAGAGGCCCCTCCGTCAGCATAATTAGCCGGGATGGTCATCCGGTTTGTGTGCTGGGCCCCACCCGCTGGTTTTAGCCATTGCGAATCATTAAGACTGAAGGCTTTGACAATAAAAAAGGACAGAAACTCTCCTGTAGGGGGGTTGCTGATGTGATTGTTTTCATGCATGTGTGCTACATCTTCCATCGTCTCCTTGTTGTTCTTTCCCCCTGGGAGGCATTTTGGTTTTCATGTTGCTTTTTTACCCCTCCCTTCTCCCTCACTGTTTTTATGTAGGACACTGCTGCCTGCTTGATGTTTCAGTTGGGTAAGAAGGGAGGGGGGACTTTAAGACGCTTGCTGCGCCTTCTGTTTTTTTTTCTTTTTTTTTCTTTTGGAAGCCGAGATATGATTCAAAGCACTGACAATTGGATGCCGAGGAGAGGAACAACAACTATTTTGGGTTGCAACGACAGCACAGCAAACACCAGATGTTCCGTGTGAAGACGCTACAGAGCCACAGCTTATTGCACATTAGAGGGAAGAGTTGCTGCAGAGGGGTGAATGCAGCAAGGAGTGGAGAGGTGAAACTGCGGAACATGGTTTCTGCTGCAAAACAAAATCTTTTTTCCAAACCTGACGAATCGGGATCTGGATCTGCTGAACAAGCTCACACATCATCGAGCGAGTCACTCTGATGCAGGTGGACAGGCTGTGGATGAAGCCTGACTGATTCATCAAATGAAATTTGCAATGTTGGCTTACACCCATTACTCTTGCAAAATAATTATCAAGTTGTAACTGGGGTTTTCACCAGCAATCTTGGGAGTGTCTTAGATTTTAAAGCAGGTAAGGATTTAGGTAGTTCCTCCATGTGTCTTGGCCCATAAATCTCCACACAAGAATATGGCCACCATACCAGAGGGATCGGCATCTTCTTTTTCCAAACAGAAT
>CAESWR010000804.1:182426-192484 GCA_903171835.1 Mullus surmuletus
AGTTCAAGACAGGTGATTGGCAATAACATGACACCTGCTAAAAAAAAAAGGGTAGTGTGGTGTCATAAAACAGGAATACCAAAAATATGAGAAGCCTGGAGCTTATTTGAGGAATGACAACAAAGGATGGCAGAAAGCGGGGCAGATGATACCGTGGTGAAAGGAGAAGACCATAGTTAAGCAACATTCCGGGGAAATATTAATGGAGGAGAAGGAGATGAAGAGGAATAACAAGGCGGAGGATAAGAGGATAAACACATCGTGCAGGGATTTGGGGTGAAGGCAGTGAACTTGTTATCATAGTGCGAGAATCCCCTCCCTCACTGTAATTCCTTAGCATGTTACACAGCAAAGTCACGCTTGTTACGGAACAACTGATTAATCTCTACTGTTAAATAATAGCACCCCCCCACTCTTCTTTATTGGTGACTAAGCATTTTGGTTTGGGGTGTGAAGCATTGGTCATGGCCAGCTGGTAGATTTTAAACTACTTAGAGAATTAGCTGGGGCTACAATTGACAAGAAACTGGATTATATATATTTTTTCCCACAGATTTTAAGCCTGCCTTACCCCTGCTGTTTCTCATCTCAGACACACGAAGGGAAAAAAACGAGAGAAAGCATCAGCCCATAAAAAATGTAAGTGGTATTAATGATGTTCTGTTTGTGCAGTTCATTTATTATGGCTGCTCACACAATAGGATTGGGGTGCCACTTCTAGTTTGAGGAGAAATAAACTGACAATGTGAGGTATTAGATTCAACAAAATTGGTTGTGTATTATTATTGGTTGTTATTATCATCACTGTTAGTATTGGAAGTGCCAGTAGCAGTGGCATGTTTTTTAGCAGGTCAGTGTTATCCATGGTGCCTCTTTGGTGCTCAAACTAGCTATTACAAATAGTTTTTGTTTTTGTCATACGCCAGACGGGCAGCAGGGCAGGAATGGGTGAGAATGGACATTCTTTGCAGTAGTTTTTTCTCTGCCAACGATCATTTTCTAGATTTCTAGCTTCGATTTGGAACTATGCCGTTTGAAGCTGACACCCAGGACTGTGTCTAGCTTTGTGTGAGCCCCTATGCAAGATGCTGCCTAGGAGAGACTCCAAACACTTAAGATGATCCACAAAGATGCCACAATCAATTACACTGAGCAAAACAGGCTACAGGCATAACCTCTCATGTTAAAATGACACAGCTTTAATCGAGCCACTAAAGCGAGTAAAAGCAAGCTTTTCAGTTTTTGTCCATGAAAAATAAGTAGCCTTCTGAACGAATGGAATTAACTGTTTTCCTTTGTATGTATCCTGATTTCCTCTTAGATGGAGGAAAATATCATTTCCAGACAGCAAGGATGGGTAAATAAATGGTCAGGCTGTCATGTTGAATATATTTAAACCTCTCGTTTCTTATGTTGCTGTCCTAGCCCATGACTCGTAGAATATTGCCATGCTAATGAAGATGTAAGGGGAATCTACATGACGCCTTTGCAGTCTTCATTATATAGAATTAATCATCCGTTGCTATGGGAACATTTACAGTGACTATTGCACAGCATTAAAACGTCATGTCCTCGCGTGTAGAGAAGAAAATCGCGAAACAACAAATATAACTTTGCATATCACGTTTTCAGTAAAGGCGGATTTTCCCTGCATAAATACATCACAAAAACACTCAGGATGATCGGCTTTGTTGGTGCCCCCTCAGCACCGTGATGCCCTGTGCGCGGTGCATAGTGCATGTTTGCATAGTGGTTTTCTCGGTTCACAAAATTTCACACTTATGTGCAACTGTGGTTCTCAGACAGGCTGATGGTGGACAATATGACTATACTTTTGGAGCCATTACTGAACATCTTTTCAGGCTTGAAAAAAAAAGATAATTTAAATGATACAATGTCATCAGATGACTGTAAAGGAGCTGAACAGCATGTCATTAGGCAGTAGCAATGCAGCGGGTTTTTTCAGGCTCATGACAATCACAATTCCCACAATTTCAGATGACAAATCTTGCAGACCACCAAGTGTTTTGCAAATTCTCTCGCAGATCAGAATTTTAAAGGTCCGAAATTATGCAAAATTAATTTTATAAAGGTTTTCTAACCGTCATATGTGTCCCTTTTGCCTTTGTAAGAGGCACCAGAAGTGAACAAATTATGCCCCCTCTCTCACTTGCTTGCTCTACTTTTTGGCGAATGTGTGCTGAAACGGGTGAGTCTGAGATTCTTCCCTTTGTGATGTCAAGAAGGGAAATAAACACCGCCCTCCACTCCACCCAATAGTGGATGCTGTTCATGACTGTCCCCCGGATAGATGAGCCCACCCTCTAAATTTACTGAGCGAGAGGCAAACATACACAGCGAAGCTACTAGAAAAGCATGGCAGCTGCTCTGTTGTTGCTCTGTTGTTGGCTGCATCAAAGAGCACAGAAGTCTGTTTTTACTCCCTTTGTCTGAGCCAATGAAGACCCAGAGGATCCACATTATTTTTGCTGGAAATGTATCAACAAAACTTCCAAAAGTTTTGCATGTGTGCACCTAGCAGCTAAACAGCTGAAGCTAAAGCATGGGTCGTGACACAACTCCAAAGGTGGGAGCTGGAAGTCATTTCATGCTGTGTTGCTTTACTGTGTATGTATGCCCAGTGGTCGTGTCCACAGCGGCTCAGGTGGTCGTGTGTGGCCCAGTGATGGTTTCCACAGCGGCTTGCCACCGCACACATTTAATGTGTATGTCTGCTCAGCATGTCCCTGTAGCGTTAGCAGTGCTGCTAAAGATTGTATCCTTGAACCATATGCAAGTTATTAATATCTGGAGACATTCAACATCAGGGGCCTCATGTATCAATACTTGTGTGGATCTCATACTAAAAGCCAGCGGTCACAACAATCCCAGAAGTTGCGCACGCAAAAAAAAATCTGGATGTATCAACCTGTATGAGTGCCGGAATCCATGCATGTTTCCTTGATACATCCCACTCAGCATGGAATTGAGCACACATGTTGGAGTGGTCGGGCCCACCCTCATTACGCCCACCTATAAATATGCAAATCTATTTACATAGGGTCGCGAAAATGTCGAAGAAAAAGAAGTTTACGGCATGCGAGCTGGAGGCAGTGATTAAATTGGGGATAATTGGGGGTCAGGGAGAGGAGCAGCTTACACACGGCTCCACCCGCGCTGACTCCGAGAGCCTGGAGGGTAAGTGGCGCGTCCATTTCTTACTCACAACATTTCCACATGCTTTGCCATAGATGTAAATGCAAGAATAACACAGAATCAGGTATTTAAATAAACCATATTTTTAATGCTCAACAGAAATTGATGTGTCGGCCACGTCGCGAACTTGCAGCACTCTGCTGGCAGCCCACCCGGATGCGGCAGCGCATCCTCAGAGCCTCACACAGGCAGTCCTTCAGTCACAAGAGGAGATTGTATGTGGAATCACAGGAACCAATGAGCAGCTGGACCGCATGATTAACGTTCTTGAACCTTTAGGTGAAAAAATATAAATTAATTATATGGCTTCATGAATCATGTAATTGTAATTGCTGCTCGGCCAGAGGGATGCCATGCAGGTTGGCCACATGTGAAGGACACCACATGCTATCACAATGCAGCAGACCTTCTCCGGGAGACAGAGCAGCACCTCCCACGCTGGTCTACGCAGCGCCACCGACCCTTAAACTGGCCCTCTCCACCACTGAGAGAGCGCGGAAGTGGAGGTGGTTGTTCCTCCGCTCTGGGTCAGTGTGGGGGTTGTGGAGAGGGGTCATCAGCCAGGTCCTGAGAGCGGAGCCTGTATCACCTGCAGTAAAAGCACAGTGTTGCACACATTTGGTTTAAGTCACGTCCGTCACCACACCTGCCTGCAGCCTCTCCCCAACAATGCTGTTATAAAGAATGTGCGAGTGGTGCAAACCAGGCCACTTTGCAACAATGTTGAGCAGATTCATCTGCGCATCGCAGATGCCGGCTGAGGGTCGACTGGCTGACCCCGGAACGGTCTGCCATCTCCCGCTGGAAGGATCCAGTGTTGGCACTGGCACACCTCGGCTTCTGGCGGTTCTGCGCTCAAGCACTGGTCGCAGCTCCTCGCACATCTGCAGGCCGCGGTAGCAGAAACCGGCTTGTCAGCCACTCATCTGTATTGTGGAGCAAGTCTCCCGCTCCATGAAATGTTGCTCCCATCTGATTGCGTGGTTTGCCACGTCCTCCAAAAGCACAAGGGCTGCCATTGTTGAAAGTTACACACATTCTTCACAATAGTGAAGGCTCTTTAATAGCCACATAGGTAATGCCAACAGGTGATTGTGTTTTTGTTGATGGCTAATTTGTGCCCAATGTGTGCACGGTTGTCAAATTGTGACAATCACCAACAGGGCTGGACTGGCCATCGGGTATACCGGACAGTTGATCCTAACTGATAGTAGCCTCAGCAGCTAAAGGCTAATGAGAGCTGCTGGTGTACCTTGTGTGTTTGTTGGTTGGTTTGTTTATTGAGAGGTTGTTGTACATGGCTGCAAAGTTGAGCTGATAAAGACTTGATTACTATTACTATTACGATAGCAATCGCCATAAATCCACATTAGCGCATGGCATTGTCAGCGAGAGCCACATCCTCTCACCTATATATGTCTATGCTCTCCCTCAGAGGTGTGTGGAGTGGGCGTGGCCAGACACCAGTCATGAGGATTTAAAGGTACAGGCACAGAAACAGCCTGTTCTCAGTAGAGCTCACGACAGCGACTTTTAGAAATTCAGTACCAAGGCTGAATTTGGGGTAATGCACTTTGAATACGGTGTTGTTGGACCTCTGACACCTTGCTCGACTAAAGAGAAGCTTTGCCACAATGTGACTATTTCACCCATTTTTAACACACTATTTTACCAAAACACATCAAATCCAAATCATCTGCAACTTTCTGCTCCCCTGGTGCCAAAGTCCTGGACATGGTCAGACATCTCCTCCATCCTGAGTGTCCACCTCCACGCCAAAAACATTGCGATCCATATTGGTCCCAACAACACAGTGGATTCTGAAAGTGAACTGTTAAAACAGGATTTTATCAGTCTTTTTAACCTGCTCAAGTGCTGCAACAAATCTGCAACAAACCACTTTTTATCTCTGAGCCAATCCCATCCTTAGTCTCTGCTTAGTCTCAACACCTGGCTCCAGTCAGACTGCTCCTCCCACACACACCTTTTCTGGAGCAGCACAGCATTTTTTAGCAGTGATGGAATCCACCCCAGTCCACTTGGCTCCCATGTCCTGGCTACAAACATCTTTCATGTGGTTGCAACAAGTGATCATGCATGACAGCAACAACAATCACCGGACACAACTCTTCCTCTTCGCCACTGTCGTGCCCCATTTTGGTGATGATTGCCCCAGATCAAGAGTACACCGTCACCTCCCCCACATCCATCCCTAATTACCACCAGACACACTATCAAACGGGCCTCAAGAGCCAAATATAACAATCTCAGGCCTATACACAGACACAAACCCCACCTCACTAATTCACTCCCCAATAACACACTGACTATGGCACTTTTAAATGTCCAGTCTCTTTGAACTTCTCTGTGCAAATGGGGAAATACTAGAGAACTTTGTCCTGGTTGATGCTGAAAAGTCTCCAGGTTTTTAACTGAGGACTTGCTCAGCATTATAAACTGCTCTCTACTGATGGGTGTTTTTCCAACCCCGCTTAAAACTGCAATAATCAAACTTCCGTTAGAGATACAACCTCAATCCAACAGTCCTCACCAACTACAGACCAATATCAAATATGCCATTTTTAAATAAGATTTTGAAAAAGCTTGATTCTAATCAGTTAAATTATGTTTTAACCTCTCATAATATTTTAGAGAAATATCAACCTGGTTTCCAGGCCAAACACAGCACAGAGACAGCATTAACTAAAGTTGTTAATGACCTAAGGTGGAACATGGACACGAAGAAACTCTCTGTCGTTGTCAACCACCTGAGTGCAGCATTTGACACAGTCGACCACGCAGTCTTTCTGCACAGAATCCACACCCTGATTGGCCTTTCTGGTACTGTTTCTACTGGTGTAAAGATTATCTGAGTGGTAGAAAATGTTCTATTAATTTTGACAAATGTTCTTCGGAGAACTATGATTTGAACTGTGGTGTCCCCCAAGCCTCAATTTTAGCCCCAACCCTTTTTAATCTGTACATGCTGCCTCTGGGGAATGTCATCAGGAGACACGGCATTAATTTCCATAGCTATGCTGCGGATACACAACTCAACATAGCCGTGTCTCCTGATGGCACTGGGCCAATAGATGCCCTTAAACAATATTTTAAAAGTTTTTTCCCGCAAATTCAGCTTTGGTACTTAATTTCAGCCAGTCTAAAGGTCGCTCTAGTGAGCTCTCCTGAGAACGGGCTGTTTCTGTGCCTGTACCTTTAAATGTCAATGAGCTGTCTCTGGCCACGCCCACTCCACACTCCTATTGGACACGGGATGCGGCTTTCGCTGGTGTAAGTTCTTAGCGTAAAATACGCAGTTTTTTTATGGCAGAAACACTGTCGTTCAACTGTACCTAATTGAACCAGAATCGGACACAGAAGTAAATGTTCCCATTCCCGAACATGTTCAGATTCTGGGGCTGCAGCAGGACGTTTCAGAATGGTCGGTTAATTTTTTTCTAAATCTCTCTAATAGTAAGGCTCATCTTATCTGGGGGGCTGGTTGACAGCAGCCTCCACTACAGCCGGGGGGAGTGGCCAGTGACTTCCACGTCACAAGTTTTAAACTCAGATGTGCTCGTTTCAGCAAACAATGGGCAGAAAGCGGAGAAAGCAAGTAAATGAGGTGACAGAATTGTTTTCATTTTTGGACCTCATACTCATGCTACGGGGACACAAATGACTGTTAGAAAACCTTCAGAAAATGCATTTGGCTCGGAAGGTGACCTTTAAGGTATATGCACTGGCTACCCATCAGCTTCAGAATTTATTTTAAGGTTCTTTTAATGGTTTTTAAAACTCTTAACGGTCTTGGTCCTGGCTACTTATCGGATTTACTTTTAAATCATATATCTTCAACATATCATATATAATCAACATATGAGCCCTCTAGAACCCTCAGGTCCTCAGGCAGCAGCCTTTTAATAATTCCCGAAAGCTGCAAACAAAACATATGGTGAGGCCTCTTTCCATCACTACGGCCCACGTCTATGCAACAGACTGCCAGAGGATCTGAGGAAAGCAGAGAATGTGGACATTTTTAAAAGCAAACCGAAGACCCACCTTTTTAGCCTCACTTTTAACTGAATTCTGATTTTATTAGTTTGATTTTTATTTATTTATTTATATTTATTTTTTTATTTATTTTATCATTTATCACTATATCCCTTTTCACCTACCTATTGTATCTCATCCATTGTATTCCTATTTTATTCAACTATACCCATCTACTTTATTGCATCCTTTTATTAAAAAAAGCACTTCCTCAAATGCCTCTTTCTAGGTTTCTATGTTTTCTATGTATGTTTGTATTTCTATGTGTATGTGTAATTTATATGTATGTCATCCTATCTGTGTGCCCTGTTTTTATCGTGTAAAGCACTTTGATCTACCAACGGCATGAAAAGTGCAATACACGTAAAGATTGATTGATTGATTGATTGATTGATTGATACAAAATTGTTGAAAAAATGTATGATATGGGACCTTTAAGCATAAGTGTGAAGTCAAAAGATGTAGTGTTTAAATACATAGAAAAGGGACGACAAGGCGAAAAAAACAGTCTGACAAAAAAAAGACAGCCAAATGTGCGGTGAGTCACCAAGCATGTTTTACAAGCAACAGCAACAAGCAGCAACATTCTTTTAGGTCATTTCTGTCATCTTAACCCTTCAGATGGAAGCTTGCTCTCGGAAGTCAGGAAGGTTTTTTCACATCAATCCATTTCTCATTCATGTTGAAGCTTTTAGTAAACTATTTTTGAAAAGTCACAGTGTGGCTTGGTGGCGCATGAATGTTCTTTTTTTTTTTTCTTTTAAAAACGAAAAAAAAAAATAATCTTGATTTTCAGAATAAACTTGAAATATCATGTAATGCTCAAATGACAATCTCTATATTTCGCCTTTTTTCTTGACATGTCCATCAAAACAACTTTGGACAGTGACCGCACCAGAGTACCTGCCAGAGGAGTCTGTGTGCTTCTGTCCACATCACTCCTGGCATCTTTGCATACCAGCAGTGTATGTGTTAAATGCGTTCGCTATAACTTTTGGGTCACTGTTTTGTTCTGCAGGCCTCTATCTGTACAGCACTGTGACTAAAACCATCAATACAACCTTTGATGTCAAGGCCATATGGCTTCAGTTTATCGAAACCATCCATGTGCAACCTCTGTTACAGTAATGCCTGAGTCTCAGATGCCACAGATGCCTGTGCTCCACACCCTCAAGATCAATCAACTTGATTGATTGTCTTAGCGTTGATTGTGATACGACTCTGTTTCAGCGCCAAAGGTTATAGCGGACGACTTCATCACACCCTTTGCTTGTCGCCATGGATATCTGGAGCGACCGCACACTGACAACACTCAGTTATTCACACTGTGGCTGCTACTGTTGAGCAGTGGAAATTAAACTAGAATCTCAAAATCTCAAGAATAATTCAAAATGCTGAGATCAAAGTCAAACCCAACATTTCACCTTTATTCTCTGTCTGCTGAGTTTGTCCTGACATGGGGAAAAAAAAATGTTATAATGACAGTGCATGGCCCATTGTCTTCAGCCATAGAAAACACACAAACACATAGATGCATAGCAGTCTGAGCTTGTTCTTTCAAAAAATGAGATGAACAAGAGATAACTCAGCAATCAGACAGTCATACACAATCATACTTTGTTTATACTGTATTTAATGAACTCTGGCAGAGCTTTCTTACACAAAACTGATTTTCGGGTCACAGAAACACGGTTGACATGACTTGACTGGACATCACTACAGAAATGCTTTTGCTCCCAAAGCTTCTCCTATAAAGCCAACCTGTCCCCTGAAGGGATAGTTCAGTTTTTTTGAAGTGGGGTTGTATGAGCTACATATGGCCACTAAGTGCATTAGATGCATTAGATTTAAAAGTACGCTACATAGAATTGTTGCATTAACTCTTTGGAAAAACGAAGTTTATCTGGAACCAACCGACTCACGTATGTCACGTATTCCTCCGCGCAGCCCAGCAGCACGGCATGTAGGAATCCGGAGCAGTTGAGTGGTTCAGCGTGCTGGCACGCTGCTGGGCTGGGCTTTAAGTTAATGCACTATGTAGCATACTCTTAAACAGTGGTACTATTTTTAGATGGGAGCTCTTGTAGGCAGAGAAAATAGACAGTTTATTTGGTACAATACTTCCCTGTTTGCAGCTGGTTCTATGGCCCAAAGTTTGAGCTATTGTGGTTTATTGAGGGAGAGGATAGAGCTGTGTACTGCATCTAATGTACTTGGTGGCCATGTAGCTTATACAACCCCACTTAAAAAAAACCTTCAAACCTTATCCCCTTAAAAGCTCTTGTACATTCTGCTACATTTTCTCCTCAATTCAAACCATGGTCCTTGCAGTAGCACACAAGGCCAGTTTGGATACACAGAAATCAGAAGCATATGCGGAAGCCAAGTTCTGTTCCAAAAACTCACACAACAACCACGCACTGTTATGTCCGTACACTGGGCATAACACAGTTATGTGAAATGTTCTGTGGTGCTGTTGTCGTTATGCTGCGCCTGGCTGAGAGCTCGGTGATTGATTGATCAAACCTGTTAGTGTGTGGTTGTTGTTGAGGAGTAAAAAGTGTGTGCATGCTACAACGTTGTGTGGCGTCTTCTTTGGACCATTTCCGGACATAATATTGGCGACGAGGATGGCTGACGTTTCTCTCCGACCACCGTCTCCATTTCTGGAGTTACCGGGCAAGCCCACCATGCCCTGGACCCGCTGGCTGCAATCCTTTGAGAACTACCTTGTTGCCTTGGGGCTTGACGGAGTGAGCGACGCCAGGAGGAAAGCTCTGTTGCTGCAC
>CAESWR010000804.1:192763-226097 GCA_903171835.1 Mullus surmuletus
CCGGGCAAGCCCACCGTGCCCTGGACCCGCTGGCTGCAATCCTTCGAGAACTACCTTGTTGCCTTGGGGCTCTACGGAGTGAGCGACGCCAGGAGGAAAGCTCTGTTGCTGCACTGTCTGGGAGCCGAGGGCCAGCACGTGCTGGAGACTTTGGGGGACACGACCTATGTTTTGTCCACTTATGCTGCAATTATGGGACGTCTTACGCCAGCTGCCTGATGAGTCTGTCCAGCAGTTCGTGGCTAACCTACGGGGGTTGGCTGATTCATGTGAGTTTGGCGCGATGCAGGACAAAATGGTGCGCGATCAGCTGATTGAACAGACAAGCAACCCCACAGTGCGCAAGACGCTCCTGCTCGAAAATGACGATTTGTTATTGTCTAGGGTGCTTACCATTGCTCTACAAATAGAGAGTGCAGCTGAATGTTCTGCTATACTGACGCAGCAGGTGGCTACCCCCAGTCAAGCTGCCTCGCCACATCTCTCTCCTCACTGCCGTCGGCCCCTGACTCCTCCGGCTCAGATGTGATGCAGCTGCACCGGCAGCGTTCTCAGTCCCGCCCAGAACAACCCTGTGCCAACTGCGGGGCTCACTCTCACGCCTCAAGGGCGCCGACCTGCCCAGCTCGTGGACAGACGTGCCGTCGCTGTGGCAAACAAAATCCCTTTGCCAAAGTCTGCCGGTCTGCCCCGGCCGGGGTCAGACAGCCATGCCACCCAGTCCCAGTCTGCACCAACCATCATCCACAATGCCTATCACGTGAACTCTGGTCCAGTGACTTTGAAATCATGCACTGTTGAAATCAATGAGGTGTGCATTCCTCTGCTCTTGGACACTGGTGCCAGTGTGTCCCTCTTGAACTTTGACATATCCAGCCCTACCTTTGTGATGTCCGATGCCTCAGCAAAAGCAATAGGGGCGGTGCTGTCTCAGACCCAGGACAGCGTGGAGAAGCCCATTGCTTTTTCCTCCCGTGCCCTCACTTTGACTGAGCAGCGGTATTCTGTGGTGGAGCGTGAGGCGTTGGCCTGTATCTGGGCCTGTGAACGGCTCGTTTGATCGATCGAACCTGTAGTTGTGTGGTTGTTGTTGAAGAGTAAAAAGTGTGTGGATGCTACAACGTTGTGTGGCGTCTTCTTTGGACCATTTCCGGACAGAATACACACATCTTTCAAAGGCCACGGCCCACAAAGGCCAAGCTGAGGCATGATGATTTTAGACAGCTTCGCCCATGGAAGATTTTCCATTTGAATCATCTCCTACCATCCTTAGCCTTGAGAAATGCAGTCAAAATTATTCAGTCTGAAATGCAGCTATACCAAGAATGCTTTAATGCATTTGTATTTTATGTCTCGAGGCCCGAGGCAATGCTGTCCTGTCCAGCTTCACTTCACTGTACATTCACTACAGTCAGTGGACTTCTCTTGTGTATTGTTTATCATCCAAAAAGAATTCACGTCATATGACAGAATGATGCTGACACAGATGGGCTCCAAGACAAAAGAAGCATGGTACAAACTGTGTACAAAAGTATAGTATAATTTGTAGAGAATACATGAAGGCATGTATCTATGCATTTAAAAAGAATGGAGTGCAACAGGGCTCTTGTTTTGGGCTCCTTTTCCTTTTTTCTATTGCCACTACACATCATTATAGGGTGGTGTAACACTGGCATTTGGATTCAAATAAAGAAGTGCAATGCAATAAATCATTCATGGAAGGAAGGCACACAGGGAACTTTTTGTAAAAGAAATATTCCTAAATGCAGATTGAGATATTTTTGAACAACTATTTCACTTTCCTTTCTTTTACTTTGTTACAATCTATTTTCTAGAAGCACTTTAATATTCCAATCTAATGAAAAGTGTGTTGCTCATAAATTCCACCCTATTATCACTGTCAAGAAAGTCGTGATTCTGCCACAGTTGGGCAGTTTAAAGTGATAAAGATTCTGTTGAGCTGCAACCCATCATATTTTAATAAGTGAGATTTTTTCCCCTCATATTACATAATTTGACTCTTTTAAATTGTGATTTCTTCATTTTGTGCTGTATGCAAATGCCGCTGTTCAGCAGACAAGCCATGGCTCAGTCACCGTTTTCAGCTTTTCCACAGTCATGTCAGTGTTCGTCATTTGTCTTTTGCTTTTGTTCTTGTGCAGCATAAGTCATTTGCTGATGGCACATTTCCTTCTCCTCCTTCACCATTATCACAGACGTTATCATGTGCCTATAGCCACCATGTTAGCAGAAATGTTTTTTCCATCTCCCCTCAATGAATTAATTTGTCAGGAGCAGTATCGCGGCATTCCTCTCCCTCCGCTTCTCATTGATGATCTGAGGCAACTTCTTAAGAAGGAGCAGGAGATAAGATAAGTTCCCTGGAATGGGATATCACGTAACTAAACCAGAGATTTAATTTTTGATGGAATTTTCCGGCACGCAGCGAGAAGTGGCGCAGGTAACACTTTGGGAGGTATGAGCTCTCCATCTGGGCAAACAATTGCTCTCCGCCTGTGCAAACAATTCTTAATTACATCAGTGTGATTAACTGAAGATTTTGATCACAGTCCCAGACACAAATAAGCCACAGGTCTGTAGGGCAGCCACCACATGGCACACTCACTGTTTGTGTTATTCAAGAACTCTTGATGTGATTAATTGCTTAACATTGAAAACATTTTTTTTTAATAACTACAATATTTTGTTTAAAAACCACTGATAGCGCCGACTGAAACGTTCATAATTTCACATTGGACTTCTCTAACACAGTCGGCAGGCAGCTGCGGCCTCATGTACCAACAACTACGTGGATCTCACACTAAACGCCAGCGCAGAAAAAAATCTGGATGTATCAATAAGTGTGAGCGCCGGGATCCGCGCACATTTCCTTGATACATCCCACTCAGCGTGGAATTGAGCGCGTGGCCAGAGCCGCCCTCGTTACGCCCACGTACACATATGCAATTTTATTTACATAGGGTCTCTCCCGTCCACGCTCGCAAAAAAATGTGGAAGAAAAAGAAGTTCACGGCGTGAGCGCTGGAGGTGCTGGACGGGGAGGTGGAGGAGAAACAAAGGGTTTTGTTCGGCAGCCTGTCGCGTCAGTATAAAAGAAACAAAACAATGTGAGTGGGAGAAGGTTTGCCAGAGAGTGAACGCGGTGGGTTCAGAGCAATGAACCCCCGCGGAGATTAGAAAAAGGTGGTGGGACTTCAAGCGGTCCAGACAGGTGGGGGTCAGAGAGAGGAGCTCACACACGCCTGGAGGTTAAGTGGGGGGTCCATTTCTTACTACAACATTTCCACATGCTTTGCCATAGATGTAAATGCAAGAATAACAAAGAATCAGGCATTTAAATAAACCCATATTTTTAATGTTCAACAGAAATGGATGTGTCGGCCAGTGTGTGTGGCGCCAGCAGCCCACCCGGACGCGGTGGTGCATCCGCCGGCCCATCCGAACGCAGCGGGAGGGTCCTCACACAGGCAGTCCTTCAGTCACAAGAGGAGATTGTACGTGGAGTCTCAGGCATCAATGAGCGGATCGACTGCATGATTAACGTTCTTGAACGTCTAGTTGAACAAAATAAATTCATTATATGGCTTCATGAATCTTGTAATCGTGTGCTTCTTCCCCATTCACATTGTGGCCATGAAATTCTGGCGGGCAAGGACGGCTGCCCAGCCGGGGATCGACGTCCATCCCTCCGGCATCTGGGTGGGTGGTCTCACGGGGGGAAATAATGCTCGGACAGAGGGATGCCATGCAGGTTGGCCACATTGTGAAGGACGCCACATGCCGTCACAATGCGGCCCACCTTCTCCGGGCCATAGAGCAGGCTGCAGCTCCTCCACATCTGCAGCAGGACAGGGTGCGGGAGCCGGAACCGGCTCGGCAGCCACATCTGTATCGTGGAGCAAGTCCTCCCGCTCCATGGAATGTCGCTCCAGTGTGACTGCGCGGTTTGCCACGTCCTCCAACAGCGCAAGTGCTGCTATTGTTGACAGTTGTACATTGTACACAATAGTGAAGGCTCTTTAACAGCCACGTAGGTGATTGTGTTTATGTTGATGGCTGATTTGTGCCCGATGTGTGCACGGTTGTCAAATAGTGACAGTCACCAACAGGCTGGACTGGCCATCGGACAGACATTGTCCCGGTGGGCCGGTGGCTCAGTGGGTCGGTGGGCCGGTGGCTCAGTGGGCACAGGAGACAAAACACTTGCGGTGCAGTTGTTTGTGTCGCATCCAACGCAACGCTGTTTCCCCTACGTTCATCTCATCGCGTAACGCGATGTGACCCCCCATGTTACAAGCACCCCCCCGCTACGACGTCACCCACCCCCAGGTCCGGTCCGACGTTGCAAGCTGCCCCCCGCCCCTGAGCAAGCTCGTAAATTTCCCAAGCCACTTCCTTGTTCCAGTCCAGCATTGGTCACCAAACATCGCCACAAAGTGTCGCCAACGGACCAAAGTGCCGCTCACGCAAGAATCTGGCTTTACGCACACTTCTACGTAACCTCCGAAGCTGCCGTGACAGGCGCAAGAATCGACAAACTTTTCAGGATTGATACATCCCATCGTCACGATGGGATGCACGTTTTTCTTGCGTAAACGGCGTTGATACATGAGGCCCCTGTACTGTGGAGCAAGTCCTCCCGCTCCATGAAATATCGCTCCCGTCTCATTGCTGCTATTGTTGACAGTTGCACATTCTGCACAATAGTGAAGGCTCTTTAACAGTCACGTAGGTGATGCCAACAGGCGATTGTGTTTGTTATGATGGCTGATTTGTGCCCGATGTGTGCACGGTTGTCAAATTGTGACAGTCACCAACAGGCTGGACTGTCCATCGGGCAAACATTGTCCCAGTGGGCCGGTGGGTCAGTGGGCACAGGAGAAAAAACACTTGCGTTGCCCTAAATTCATCATTGGGTGTTCTGCTGTAACGCGATGTGACCCCCCCATGTCGCAAGCATGAAGCATAAAGTAAAATCAAAGTAACAAATAAAGGAATTAATCTAAATGTATAAAAAAGTGGTTTTGCGTCAAAATTAATGTATGTATTTTATTGTAATTTATTGATTTCCTATCGGCATCAACTCAGTATCACTGTTTGTGTGGAGTTGGAGGTCTTACTTACACCCAGGATGACGTTTTGTGTTGGAACCCCAAAGGATCGTCTCATAGAGGCTGTTGAATCTGATAACGTTGGCGAGGTCGGCTCTCCGAAGTTATGATGAGGTCAGCGAAATCAGGACATCCCCATGGTAGCTCCAAATATCAGATGAATCGCTCAGGATATCGTGATGGTTGCACAGACGTCAGGGCAAGACTCGGCCGAAGGAAAAGGAACATTTTTCGTTGGTCCTTATTTGAAAAAAAGTAAAAACTCAGATTTGGAGTTTGAAAGAAAACTTAAAGATTAACAAAAAGACTAAAACGTCAGAAAAAGGAATCTTCCTGTTTACGTGGGTTAACAGGGTAAAATGAGATGAAAGTCTGTGGTGAGCTTAAAATGAAAGTTACAAGTTTTCTTGAGTTCAATTTGTCAAAATCCAAGAGTCAGTTTAGAGAAGTTGCGGCAAGAAAATTGATTTCGAAAGTTTTGAAGAAAATACCTGGCGGGGGGCGACCATCTTTTCCGAGGTGGACTTGGTGCGGGGTTACCATCAGGTGCCGGTACATCCGCTGGACATTCCCAATACCGCTGTCATCACCCCGTTTGGACTTTTTGAGTTCCCGCGGATGCCGTTCGGACAGAAGGGGGCGGCGCAGACTTTTCAGTGGTTGAGCATGGCCTGATAGTGAACCCAGCCAAATGCCAGTTTGGCCGGACGACGATTGACTTCCTGGGCCACCGTGTCTCTCCCTTGGGAGCAGTTCCCCTACCTGCAAAGGCTGAGGCCATCTCTGCTTTCTCACGGCCTCGAACTGTCAAGACTCTGCAGGAGCTCCTCAGCATGGTGACCTTCTATAACCGTTTCATTCCGAGGGCAGCTCACCTGATGCATCCCCTTTACGAAGGACTGAAGGGTCAGAAGGCCAGCGCTCCTGTGGACTCGTCGCCGGGGTGCAGGCCTTTGAGGATACCAAGACTGCACTGGCCAAGGCGGCCTTGCTGGCGCACCCGGCGGCTGATGCTCCTGTGGCCCGATGGGTGCAATGCTAACTAAACAGTGTTTAGTCTGCCAATCCAATCCAGACCAATTAAGAAAAACTACACAGAGAAAACAAGGGTGTTTTCATCCACTACAGCATCAACTTTTTCAGAAACAATCTCTTACTCCGTCTTTGTCGTTTGCTCTTACAGTCTGTGGTCATTTACTACCAGTCTACTACACCACCAGCCTTCTCCTTCTCTTTTGTTTCAATCCCTCTTCTGTTTTGCGAGCGCCATAGAACGCTATGAACACTAGCGTCACCGATGGTGAAGTGGTGACTCTCAGGCAAACACCAAATATTGCATTTCAAATTGCGATAGGAGGTGGCGTTAAGTTTGTCCTTCTTGAACTACCCTAGAAACATGGTGGATCCAAGATGGCAGTGGCCGGATGCTCTTAAGAAAGTTCTAAGAAAATTATAAATGAGAAAAAATAATGTTTTATAGCAGTTATACACTAATTATATATACTTATAAATATCTTATTTCACTTTTGATAATAAATTAATATTATATCCTTTAAATCAAAGCATTAAATTAAAACTGATCAATGTGTGAATACGCACAATACAAAATCCGTCCATAAAAAGAACCAGCATGTATTTTAAGATGAAAACATTCTATTCTCAGCGTTTTCCCAAATATATAAATAACTACTAAGTTGATATGTATGTTGTGTGAAGCTGCAGTGCAAAACTTGCTGTTTCGCTTGAGGTGTCACACTACAAACGAATTGCTTCCGGGTTTGATTAAAAGCAAGCGTGTGACCATGCTTTCTTGGCGATAATAGCTGCTTTCTGCCGCATTCCAAGTAAGTGTGATTTTCTTGTTCTCATAAGCGCAAAAAAAAGAGATCTCTGGGGGAGGGAACACTCAACATTTCTTCACACATACCAGGTGCACCCCCAGCAAAAGAATACTGTTTTTCCTCAATCCTGAATGTCTCTTTTAATTTTTTTTCCATCAGGGAACATCCGTGTAAACTTGTGAGGTAATCTCCAGGCTACAAAACAAAAACTTATTTCTTGTAACTTCTTATTTCTTTGCCCTGGCCCTCTCTGCCTCAAACCATTTATCTGTACTCCAGCCATGTAAGACTCCCATGTTCCTCACTTTTCTGCCTCCCCCTTCAATCTCACAAGTGCTGCCCTGAATGATTTTTCCTTAAATGGATGTCGCCTACGGTGGTGCACACACTCCAATGGCACCTGCAAAAAGACTGTTGAGTACAGAAAAGAAAGACCCAATGAGGGACAGCTGCTGACACCCTGAATCTTAATTTGGCTCAACTGGAATAAGTCTCCCTTGCTAAAAAAGCGATATCACAAAATGTGCATTTGTGGTTACCTCTGCACCATTCACTTTTAATTTACATGCATTTTTGCATTTAGCGGCAGATTTAGGTCCTGCATGTGAACACAGTCGAACCAGTGTCAGGACTGCTCTGCGAAGAAATCCCATTTCAGGGTTCAATGGCTCTTCCAACCCTGCTCATCAGGCAGCTCTAAAATATATGCCCTTGTAAAGCTTGTCTATTTAATCAATTCCTCCTTTTTTCCAATTACTGTCATTACCACTCTGCATTCCACTGTTCTTCCCCCTTCTCTACAGTACAATTTTGAGTCAATCAGAAGGTGAGGTCAAGTTCATCAAAGGAAGATAAACTGATGAGATCTGCATCAAAGTGTTTGTTTTGTCATCTGCTTTGTGTGTGTGTCTTTTTCTTTTCTTTTTTGCCTCAGTATTAAAAGATGGCCTTTGCACATGAACCAAATGTGGACATGTAGTTTAGAGGCATAACACTCAAAGTGATCAACCCTTCATTACTTTGTTGAAGTAATATCATGTTTGGCAAATAAATGCCCAGCAATGCTTCCTTTGATCCTGCCATGCTTCAGCTGAAGGTGGTGTTGGAGAAATATTAGAGCACAAGTCCATCATAAAGCCATTGGCTTGTGCTTATGACCAATCAGGCCCAATTGGTTTGAAGGACTATTGGAAAACATATCACTCACTAAACATTTTCTTTGAGCAACCTGGGGGAACCTATATATCTGTGCCACAGTTTTTGAGTTGAGTTTTTGGGGAGTGCAAACGCTTAATTATTGGTGTGGCTGATTGTTAAAAACAGCAGTACTGTACCATGCTGTGAGACTGTTTTCGGTGATGATGTTTTCAACACAATAAAAAATATGTATAATACCACCATTATGAATTTGTGTTTTCATATTTCCAGCCACGTTTTTGGAGCTTATTGAATCACACCTCTTTTCAATTCTCAGTCCCACCAATTCATTTGGGAATCTATTATCCATAGAGCGCTGCTGACCTGGCCAAAGAGTGCCTAATCCCAGGGGCAAAGGGACGTAACTGAACAGCTCTGCTTTGAGTCGTTCAGTTGAGCGCAATCAGAGGTATAGAGATGGTTATGGTCAGAATGAAGGGCCGTCCCCACCAAGAACTGTAACTATAAAGATAACTATAAGGATAGCAATGGCAGCATCCACACTGATGAACAACATCACTGTGTAGCGCGTTGTACGCGCAAGGGAGAGACTGTGCTGCTGCTCAGGCGGTTGATACGCTGATCATCTCGACGTGTCATTTCAGATGGATTTTGATTGGCTGTCAGTATTTCTATCGTTCATCAATTCGCTCTGAAAGTGATCCAAACAATATCATCCTCCACTATCGTTGTTGCTATAGTTGTTGTGTGGACTCTGCTTGACTCTCCACTTGTGTTACAACGATTTTTAATACTAATTGTTTATAGCTATCTTTATAGTTATTGTTCTTGGTGTGGACGGCCCTTTAGTCATGGAATCCAAGACGTACAAAAAAAATACTCTGCAAAACAACTTGGCGATGTTTGCCTGGAGAGGTGATTTTCTTATCCATATGTCTCACTTCAAGTGCCGTTCCAATGCACTTTTCCAATGAGAAGGTAGTATAACCCAGGTTCAGAGTTGTCTGGAATGCAGCATTATTCTTGGTGCACTATAGAGATGTGCTGCCGTTAGCGGTTCTCAGGTGCTTTTGGGAAAGTAAGTAATTTTATGGTTTCTCTGCCAAACGTATCCATGCAGCTTTAACACATGAGCAGAAATGAAATAGGAACACCTATAAACAATTTACACATCTCGAGAGTCATTGAAAAATGGTTAAAAGTCCTTTCGGCATGCTCTCCTTTGACAAGCCATTTGCTCCTTTCTTTTATTGTATCCTCCACTTTGCTTATAGTGTTTCTTCATCAGTGTCAGATTTACTGGTCAAGGAGGAGTGATATTTTGTTGTCTATTTGAAAGACCACGGCTGCTTTGTGACTTTGTGGCTGTTGGAGAGAAGATAAAGTCAGGCCATATGGACCACCAGCAGTGGTGCTCACGTAAAAAGTCATCCTGGTCACTTTAAAAATCTGTTCCATGAAGTCTGGTCCAACTGGCCTGCTGGTATCTCTCACTGTCATCCTGATTACAGAGCCTCTGCCACATTAAGAGCCACATGGTGTCCATCAGACTGATGAACCCCAACCTTTGGTTTTGCATTGGTTTATGGTGGGCCACATCCAATCACAGCATCTGTCAATGTGTGAATAAACATGAAGGTAAACTGCAGGTACCTAGATAACAATATTTGCCTCTGCTCTGTTTGTTTTGCACCAATTGGTATGTATTAATTATTATATAACCTATGACAGGCCTTGGTAAATCGGAATTAAATGAATTGTCACTTGTTTGTCCGAGTTAAGTTGTGCCGTGGGCATAGAGAGATCCATTTGCCTACTGTGGTGCTTCACTTGCTGCATCCGTCCTCTGTCCTCGTCATTCACTACTCAGCAACACGACCGGATAGCAAATTTGCAGGCAAACACTGATGTGTTTTTGGGGGGGTTTTTTCTAAATAGTTTGGAGGGACTGGAGGTGTTGGAGTATACACATATACATCCGTGCCAAACACTGAGGTGTCTGACAGTCAGCCATCTGTCAGACGATACAACGAATCTATCAGCAGATGCTGGCATATATGCTGAGCATAAACTTTATGTAAAGAGGGACGGCATGGCAGCTTACTCTGGCAATTAATTATCTGCCCCGAGTGGGAGATCACAGAGTCACAGCCGATTTAAGATTAAAAAGGTTAGTTGTCCCACCGAGAGTTATGTTTTTAATAATGTCAAATTCAGTCTGCTGACTGTTTTTGAACCAATTGTAATGTACTCCAGTAGTGTTGATATTGTTTTGATATGTGCTGGGGCAGAGGGGCAAAAGGAGAACATGTAAACTCAGTATCAACAATGCTAACCGGTGAACAACTGCACCCTCCACTGAAACATTAGAGATAGTCCAACAATAACGATATCGGAATTACACAAAATCCAAAAATAAATAAATTAATTACCAGTAAATACTTGAATGGTAACACAACAATTGGTACAAGCTGACAGATGAATGTCTGTGCGTGCGTGTATGCATGTATATGTGCGTGTGTTGTAATAGCACTTTGGAAGGAACTTCCCCCATACTGTAGCTAACAGCATACACGAGCTAGATAGCTACCAAGACTTTTGGCTAAAGCTAATTGCTTGACAGGCCAACAGTAAGTTTGTCTAAGTTTGTTTCTCAAAGCGTGTCTTCAAAAGATATTTTTTATGCAAATATTAACAGTCAGGGGAGAAATATTGCCCTTGAAAATGAAAATGCTTTCCATTTTACAGTTGCAAAGGACAGCAGCAGCAGCACATTTGACTTTCCTCCAGACGTGGTTGCGCAGAAGAGGCAGGAATTCATTAAAGTGTGTATAATTAATTAATAAATATGCATTCATTATTAAGCGACTGAATACAGATGGGAAGACATTAAAGCAATCCATATTCAAATTCCAGGTAATTTGATAGCATTTATTTCACCTAGAATTCAATTAAAACTTGCAACGTTATCAAATCTAAAAACAAGTTCACCATGTGGAGCGATACCGCCTGACATTCTCTCATCATCCTGCATGCATTCCATGGTAAAAGGGTCACACTTGAGTTAAGGTTTTGAGACCTTGCTGATTATGTTAAATCTGAACAAACATTTTCGATTTCCTCTGAATTGCTGGACATCTTGTTTTCCACAGAAAGCAGTAAATACGCCAGCACGAGCCTTGCCAGATCGGTTGGAAGGTTTTCAGGCCAATCAACAATCAGTGTATATCGACTATGAGGCAAAAGTGGCCATTCTGGCCATACACTGACCCTTCCGGAACCAAGGACCTTTTATTCTAAATTGATAAGTCATTTTCCTGACAGACACAAACAGACCTCCAAAGGAGAATGGACACAAGTTACATTTGGACTAACAACACAAATCTCATAGAATTAAATGTTCAAACACAGAAATGATATTTTAACATGTCATGTCCTTGAATTTTGTCCAATTCTGGTTGTTCTATGACAAATCTAATTGTTGTGCCCTCGGATGTGCGGAATTGGTCACTGGATGAATATAGGTCTTCACATTGTAACATGAATGTGACACTTATTACCTATTTTGTCCATATTTTAACTACTTGCAATGTTTTGAGCTAATTTACATGTAGTTGAGTCACTACAATAATCAATTGATTGTTAGTTGCTTTATGCTATAAAACATCAACTTTAATTTGATGAGTTTCTTTACCTATTAGATAAGTCCACTGACACAGAAAATTGTCATAAATTAAGAATGATGAATTTGCACACTTTCAAAGTTACTGCATCGGTGGTCAGTACCAAAGTCTAACATAATCCTCTCTTCACTATTTTCCACTTCCCTTTCTTTCTCTTGCCTGCTCTTTTCCAGACGCTGTGATCCTTGTTGATATCAAGGTGACGTCATAAACTAAATCTCACCAACGGAACCTTAACCAACAGCCTTTGAGACAATCTGTTTTGGGGTTCCAGACACTTCACCCTGGGTGATTGTGCGATCGCCAGCTACACACCACAGTGATAAAGAGTTGATTGTTATTGTGGATTTTTCCTTCACATATTCTCTTCATCTTGCAGCCATATCTATTCTGCGCATATAGGTTATTTTATTAATGTATTACAATTTTATATTTGCCATGATGATTTTGTTGTTTCTCTTTCCGCCATCTATGGCTAAATTAAAACAATACACTAAAACATGATAAATTAAATCTAGCATAATTCCATTCACTGACATGAATTAATTTAAATGTAGTCTTCATTTAATACACAGAGGTTGTTTGGGTGTACATTTTTTCTTGCCGGAATAGATCAATGTGTTGAGAGATATTTTATTTTCATATTTGACTGGTTTGTTGGCATTTAAAAATCAATTATTAATTTGTGATCAAAATTTGTAATTCATTTCCAGATGTTAACGGTGGTGCCTTGAACAATAAAAACATGTTACTCAGATAACTTGTTCAATGTGTTGTTAATGATTTGTTGCAATATTGTGATTGCTGATGTAACATGGGCAGACATGGGGCCAAGTCACACACTAGTGCACGTCTCAAGTAAGTCTCAAGTCTAAGCCTTTGAGTCTCAAGTAAATCCCATGTAATTTTTTCCTGGGCAAGTCAAGTGAAGTCACAGATTATGTCAAATCAAGTCAAGTCCTGTAAAAGGCCAAGTCAAGCCACCTTATTTTACCCACACAATCCGATCTTAATAAAATGAAAAGACAAGATATTACTTTAACGTAATGGGCCAATTTATCCAATCATAGGGCGAGTTTCTCCAATAAACACGTAATGTAGGCAAAGAGGGCATGAATGATTGACAGGGTATTGATCCAATCATGACAATGGCATTCTCAGCCTGTGCTCATACAGGGTAATATTGATATTAATTTTATATTTATTTTAAAACTGAAAACACAAAATCAACAACATTCAAGTCATTCAAGTCACGTGTGTCAAGTAAAGTACAGAGTCTTTAACTTCAAAGTCCAAATCGAGTCTCAAGTCTTTCATTTTTTGTCAAGTCAAGTCACAAGTCATCCAAACAGAGACTCAAATCCCCAACTCTAAACATGGGCTTCACAAATGCCACTTGAGATCATGATTGATTGCTGAAATTGTTGGGATATTAAGGCAACGGTGAGGGACTGTGAGGAAGTCCTGCATTTTGAAATAGATTTTCAGGTGATTTCAGGATGAGGACCAAAACAGAAGTTTGAGGCAAATGAGGTGAAGGTAGAGATATTCAAAAGATGCTTCAATCACTCCGGTTTCCTTTAAACGCTGTGACAAATGAAGCTTCAGCTCAAGTTCATTCATGAGGACTTCCCTCTGAATGCTCTGCCACAGATCTGTCTCTCAGCTGTCTCTCTCCTTCGCCTCCCTCACTCATCCCGCTTCAGTATTGATCATCTGTCTATCAGCTGGTCTCTCCTGTCCAATAGCGCAGTGACGCTTCTTCTCTATTTGCCAGTCATCTTGCTGTCTCCTCTTTCAGGTATGCCATTTTTGCCAGTCATGTTACCTTGTCTGCAGGCCTTATTCTTTGTTAGATTGCCCACATCAGCCTCAGCAAGTCACCAACTTCACCTCTGCTGGCATGTGGCCTGCTCAGGACACAGCCAATGTCCGGCATGGCGTCCTGTGCTACGCCGGGCTGTTTCCAATTCTGGACATGCGTCAGGTTCTCTCAGATCCACCCAAATGTTCGTGGCATCCCGTTTTTGTCTTGAATTGCATCAATGATAATGAACATAAATTTGCATGTGGCAATCTTATTTGTCAAGTGATTAATTTGCTATGAATTGCAAGTTAACTATGGACAATAGTGATGAATTGGGATAGAAATATTTTAATCGATTGACAGCAAAATTTAATCATTGAAATTGAAAATAAATATTATCTTAACATTCAAATAAATCTGTGACAAGCAGTTTCCCCATTATGGCCTTGATGGGGCCCTTGCTGCCTGCCAAAATGCACTTGAAATGGAGGTTAACCTGCCCCTAAACATAGCAGTTTTTTTCACAAGCAGCGTATCAGCCTTCTTGATGAGCTCAGGAAGTGTGGGAAATGTTCTCCTTGAAGGATGTTGGGATATTTTGAATACAAATTATATTTAAGCCATTCAAATAACTGCAAACAATGGTTGTTAAATAAAATACGGTGGAAGCGCACCCCTCCCCCATTCTTTTGTGTAAACAATACAGTGTCATAGTTAAGTACACACTTCTTTAAAAGTCAAGTGTCCATGCTTGCCTCGCTTCCAGACCCTCCCACCGTCGATAACAACCCAATTTAATGCGCTCCTCCGCCCAATTCAATTTCTACACTCTCTGAAGTCACTGCCAGGCCAGAGGAAGACATATGCACTGTCAGTATAAAATTGAATCAAGCTCCCAGCTCGCTACCTGTCGTGGTTTCTTGTACTCAAGTCAGCCGTAAACAAAACTGTTGGTAGTGTTTGAATTCTTGTGCTTGTGCGCCTCATGTGTGTGATGTGCACAGTTGAGCATCCTTGCCTCACATCAAAATCATCCTCCTTCCGGTGTTTTCTCAGTTTTTCCACACATGTAACATATTTTCTCATCCACGCCAGTTAAGTATTGTGTGTTGAGATTTTTTGGAGTGACAAATTGTTGGAACTACATCCCCGAGTCAACTTCTGCCTGTCTGCTTCCTCCATCTCCCTTTCTCCATCTCTATCTCTAAATAATTACTTAAATGAATATATCACTGGAGAGCCTTGGCACTGCATTAAGTGAAATGTCAGCCTCAAAGAAAAATGGTGCATTTGACTGCAGGTACAATGCTGACGGCAAAGTGGGGAAAGAGGATTTTGCAGAGAAATTCTTTCTCCTCCTTGTTGCAATAATGAAGTATTTCTCCCTGTGTTATTTTTTAACATAATGACTACATATAAAAAAGGTGAACTTTTGAAAAACTGGCTTTTTTCATTGCGTTTGCACCCATCATTTAGACGCAACGGATGATTATCTCATGGAAAATAAAGATTTTCCCAAACCATTCTCAGCTTATAGAGATCTGTGATTGTAAACAGTAGAAACGTTCAGATAACAATGACATTTGTACATGCCTAGTGCGGGGGGTTTCCAACGGATGCAAATGAACGCTTTATTTGCCAGTGTTTGAATGCAAGAAAGTCATGTTTACTCGCTCAAATCGAGCATCAAAACACACAAGATGCAAATTTGAGAAATTGCAAATTGAGCGGGGAGGTGTTTACTTCAGTGTAAATAAGCGCCGTCTGATATCATCATTCATCATGAGTTTTGCTTCACTACACTGACAGAATAGCAGCTTTGTACCTGCTGTGGAAGCCTTGAATCATCAGACATCCAGTCGTGGCAACGTCTGGATGCCCGATGATTCAAGGCTTCTCTGAGGTGCAAACAGCTTGGGGAACACCACACCTCTTTCCCCAGGAACTGTGCTTGCCCTCCCCCCCAACACACAATGCACACTTTCCACACTCTTCCCGTGTGCTTCTGCACAACACATGTAACTAGAATGTCTCAATGCTGACTCCCCATCATGGCTTGAATATTTGCATGACTTAGAGAACACGTTTTTGTGTTAACAGATAGCGTTCTTACCAATGATCATATAAATGCAGATTTTTTTTAGTAAGTGATGATAGACAATCGTAAATTAAGTGTAATGATCACTGTGGGAAAGATTGGTTGGCTGGTTGTAGCAGCATCAAAGTTTTCTGCTAGAAAAACATCCAACCTTGATCAAGTGATTGTGGAGACAGACAAGTGCTGAATCCTTGCTTTGTTCGCGTGTGCAGGTTTCTTTTTTAACCAGCAGATATGGGACACACTAGGGTTAGCCGACGCTGCATCCTTCTCTCTCTCTGCCTTCACACACTCAGCAACAGGCCCCTCCCCCTCACCGTGACGTGCACAATAACAACAGAGCATGGCCAGTGCTGCTGCAGGAGCACCAAATAAACCCGTTTTGGTTGAAAATGAAAGAGGGAAAAGAGTTGTTTGGAGGTATTTTGCCTTCGAGTCTAACATGCAGGGAAAGCCGAAGGACATGGATGAGCCTTTGTGCAAACTCTGGCCTTCACAGCGAATCTCCACAGGTTAGTGTATTTCGTTTCAAACTTGTTGCTGATGTTATCGTGGCCGGTGGCCCGCATCAATGTTGGCCGTGTTATTATTAGGCATTAGCCGCAGCTAGAGATTAAAGGCTAACGTCATGTTAATGATAATAAACAACGTAAATAAATAAATCAGGCATCCCCATATTACGTTAATAGACACAGTGTCAGTATACTAAGTTTACATAAATGTTGATGACTGAAAAGTCTCTCTTAAAGTCCCAGAATGAAGCAGAGAAAAGTCGACCTGCAACCAAACAGCAACACACAGCCGACTCTACCATCTGTGTTTGACCAACAACGAAAATATGATGCCAAGTCCCCAGAAGCACAACTGTTTTTTTATTATAAAGATAAATATTTTATTATAAAGATTTAACGTGTGGTTCTGTTAATTGTTACATGTTGTAACATAGGTTATTTTTGCATTTTTCTTTTTAATAAAAAGATTTCATTAAATTCTTTTTTTAATCCTTGTGGTATCAAAAATGGGATCGGGTATCAAATATTTTCCTGAGTATCGGTATCGAGTTGAAAATGTTAGTATCGTGACAACCCTAGTACACACATATTTATGCCTCAGTATGAATCACAGGAGGCCCACAAAATATGATTTTCAAGCACAGAAGTGGGTATTTTTGGAAATAATTTTGCCTATAGTTGGCTGAAATGGCAGTTAAGCTTTAAATTGTGTGAAAAGGCTCTGCGTCAGTGCTAAACATCAGTGATCACAATGAAACCAAGGCATGGGGAAGCTGCATCCTGCATGGGCCTTTTATTGATATTACTAGATACACATTAAACGGTTTCCTGTGTTGTGGTAATTAAGAGCAGATGGTGCACACAGTATTTTAGCAAACTATCACAGCCAATATTAGTTTTCTTGTAACTTCTTTATACTCCTTACTGCTCTGTTGTTCTATTTCGCTGTGTCAATATGTTGGTTATGAGTGAAAAAGAGCAGATGGTGTTGATGTTAAGATTATTAATAACACAGAAAACGTACCTATTCACCAGAGCATGTGGTCAAACGGCAAAGGCAATGAAAAGAAAAACACAATTTCTTTCAAATTTAGGTTTAGATTTTTGTATGATTACCCAACAAAACTGATCCATTTCATCATTCATTCGTTTCAGAATTTTACTTTGCTCTTTTTCTCCCCACAATATGTAGACTATTATATAAATTCTTGTGCGTGGGCATTAGTCTTATCTAAGCAAATATCTTGTGCGTAACTGCATTTTCTGTGGGCTGAAGCAACACTTGCTTGGTTTGCAAATTTGGTGTCACACTCATTTGTTACACATACGGAGTAACCCCCAATTTTTTCTAGCCTTGCAGTGTCGACATATACCGTTTCGTAATGTATCATGTAGTCACATGTTTTCACCAGCAGGAGGCACATTCATCCAACACGAACGGCAACAGGCCAGAGCACTTGCTGCAGCCCAGAGAGATAGCTTGGCAAGTCAGCTAACTGCTTGTAAAGATTCTAAATTGTTTTTGTGGTTTGAGTCATTAATTTTTGAGGACCCAAATTTTTGGGTTGCCGAACATCATTGTGTTGTTTCTGTGAAAAACATTGGTGAGTAAATTGCTTTTAGCGCTTAGCATAGCAAGCTAGTTGTTTCTGAGCAGGGCTAATGTTTCAATTCTGTACACAGGTTCGGTGGATGTCCCAATAGCATACATATATGAACAAAAGGTTATTTAAAGCAACCTTTTGAACCATTTGATACATTTGTTTACCATCTCGATTCATCCATTGCAATCTGATGCCCTGACTATTTGACTTTAGTCTTCAAATTAAACTTAACTTTATCGATCTCAAATGAAATTATTTTTCAGCAGTTTCATATGCGTATCAAATTCCCAAGATCATAGAAAAAAATATATATACTGTATATATTTTCACGTAAATACGTATTTTTTGGGTCAGTGTTTTGGTGCAATCTTATGGCAGATGTGTTCCTCCTCATTCTCTCAGCAGTCCTTCACCACCTGGTGGTATACAATCCGATTGCATTACAGACAAAAGATTATTTAACTTTTCAAAAAGACTAGATTTGAAATGTCACAAAACTGTCAGCTTTCTGTGTCAAAACAGATTTAAGGGTGGTGAGAGGAGCTATTTCAATTGACCATGGGGAAGTCATTTGTGGTCACACCCACATAGGTGCATCCCTTGTACTTGTCTGCAAGGCCAGTAGCAAATAAACAGCAAATATTTGCATCGTCCTACCTACTAAGACTGTGTAGTTGCCATGCCATTTGCAGTAGGGAAAGATGTAAACATTGCAAATACAATCATTGTAGCCAGCTTTTCGGTGTATAGCTGCCACAACAATAGCTATTGCATCACCATTGGTTCAAGCTTGCTAACTAGATGCTCAAGAAAGAAAAGAAAAAAAAAACAGTCTGATGTTTGGGACGGTTCAGGCTTTCCCCCTAGATAGCACTGTTTTCGACAGACATATCAAAGGCGTCCACATTTCGTAGTATGAATAATGTTCCTAGTACCAAAAAACACTAATAGTCTCCACCTAATTATACTTTCAAATAAGACGAAATGCTACCACTCAATTGTATAAGTTGGATGTGTCGAGGCTATTGCAGTACTTTCATGCTTTGATTGGGTCAACAAAGCCCAGAGTTTTCTAATCCAGTTATTTTACACAGAAAAACGCCCATAGCCGCACAGCTACTTGAGTGAGAGAACAAAGATACATGAACACACTCCGGTTCTGCAGTTGTCATCCCATTTTTCAGAAACACTTTAAACAATCAATGCCGTCTCCAGAGTAATCCATATTCTCCATATCCGTGTTTGCAAGACATAAAACATCAATTATTGTGTCAAATTTTATTCAGAAGTCAGGACTGACAAGTAGGGCATACAAATGAAGTCTGTGCCCGTGCACACACACACACAGGGCCATACAGAAAGAGCTAAACCCCCCTCCCCTTCTTTTCTGACTCTCTCTCTCTTTCCCTCTCTTTCTCCCTCTCTCTCTCTCACATACACACACACACAAAGAAGCAATCTTTTTTTTTTTTTTCTGAAAAACAGAGGAGGGGGGAACTGAAAGGGGCGTGGAGCGTGGCTCGCTAGCTAACGTACATAATGAAAAGTGCAAGCTCTGTCATTTCTGCAGATAAAAGTGTTCTGATGAGAACCGGAGACAATAGAGCCACATTAATCTCCTTGACGTGCCGAGCTTTGGCTTTAAAACACTCGCTACCCCCATTCACAGGCCCTCTATCTATCTAAAGCTATACTCTCCAAAACCATATTAGAGGCACACACGCACACACACACACACACCTACACACACACACACACACACACACTTTGTGGATTGCATTTGTTCAAACCTTTTATAAAGGAAATGGGTTGTAATATGCATTGCACATGTACATTCATAAAGAGCCAACATACGGATACACACACACACACAAGCCCTTTTTGAGTCTCAAACGCGGGTTTTTCAAAAATGACTGTGTACAAGCCGTGTGTTTGGACTTCCTTTTATAAAAGCAACCACTGCAATTCCAGTATTAAATGTAAAGAAAAGTAAGTGTAACACATTCAGTTGTTACTCTTCTGTGTTTGTTTGCCAAACCTCAGACACGAGTTGTAAAGCTTGAATAAATGCCGGTGTACTGGATTTAATTGTGGGATAATGTATGTAAGGTATTGTTTGACTGCAGGGCTGGCAGCTGTATGAGAGTGATCATATATGTAAGGATGTATTGTACCAGCGGCAATGGTAATCATTCGGAACTGCTCAAGCGCGTGTCACAAAATATTCATTCTGTTCTTGTAAAGAGCTCACCCCTGAAAAATGTGAGGAGTATTTTATTTTTTATTTTTGCTTGTTTCTTGTTTTTATCATAGCTATTAGCTTGGCACTCCTCCTGGTTGAAATCCCCTCTTGAATTGAAACTTTTTGCCGATGAAACAAAGCAATGGCTTCTGCATAAAACATTGGAGCATGGCGCACGTCCTCATTATCTTTTTTTATATGCTTTTGGAAGTGTGTGCTCTTTTCCTGCTTATAATTGCTGGTAGTGAGATTCTATCACAAAAGCATGTTGCATTAACAGTTTTACTGTACCTTTGAACTTTGAAACACAACCGAGGAACGCTGCAAGAGTCACAGTCACACTTATTATATTAGCATTTCTTTTTAATATCCTTTAGACAATTGTATACCATTTAGAGGGGCACATGTGACACACATAAATGCATTCCAAAAATCAGGCGATTGCAACTATTTCACTCATTTAATCTCCAAAAAACGACTACAGCTACGGCATGGCTCAGTCGGCTGAGTGGCTGTTTTGTAATCAGAGGTTATCAGTTTGTCTGATAGCTTTGTTAAGGTAATGTTGAAATGTCATTTAGCATGACACTGAACCTCTTACCAAGACCGGCTCTAAGCAGGGGCAAGAGGGGGCAACGCCCCCTCGAATAAATGTCTTGCCCCCTCAAATCCAAATTTTAGAAGTTGAGAAAGCACATTTTAATATGCCCACAAAATGAATATATCACACATTAAAAAAGGTAGTGGAAAAATCTGCCGAAAAAGGGACGATATACAGTATCAGCTTCCTCTCATTTCTCTGTCCCTCCGCTATGTATTCACCTATACTATTCACAGGCTGCGCAACACACACACACACACACACACACACACTTCCACCCCCCTCAGCACGTAGCTGTAAGATGCTGCCGCGTCCACCATGGAGGATGATGTGACGGACATCCACATGTTTGAGGAACATATCAGAGGGTCTGCATGGAGAAACGCTGCCTCCTTATTTGCATTTAGCAGACGCATGTTGATAACCGTGATCTTTGTGTACATCCGTGGGCGCTTCGGCGTAATGACGTACAAGAGAGAAAAACAGTGGCACGCAGCCCTCACAGCGGGAGGTCAGACCCGTGAGTGTTGGCAGGTGAAAGCGCCCTATGCTAAGCAAAGGTGGGTCAATCCTCATTAGAAAATCCTGCATCGACGCGCTAATATTAGTGTGAAAGGGGTATTAGTGACTTGTGAGAACGTTACAACAAAGTAACGTTAAATGTAACATCTATATTTGTTCAGTTAACTTGGACATGGATAATTTATGAGAGTTTTTGCAAAGGGAAACAGGAGACTATTTTAGAATGAAGTGGAGACAGAAAAGGCGATGTCTGAGCAGTTGAAATTGCTAACAAAAAACAAAAACAAAAAAGTTATGATATGTTCTGCTCTATATCTGTTGTGTTTTATAAATTAGTTTGAGAATATTTTTTTCAAATTATTGTTTAGAAGACTACCTTTCTGTTTTGTAAATATTGACCACAGTTTGTGAGGCCTTATTTTAGGCTTAGATTTATGTGAGAATTAGACTACCCAGTTAAGATAAATGTTATGTTGTTGGTTGTTAAAATCTGGATATGTTATTGTATTTTTGATTTTTAATTTTCAATTTTTCTGTTTCCCCCCTGAAGGGATTGCTACCTTATTGTGGTCAGGGGGTTTGCATGCCTCAGAGAAACCATGCAAGAGCCTAGTCTTCAGGTGAGACACCCAAGTTGGACAGAAGGTATAGGCCTGACAAAGTGCAATCCACTCCAGCTTTGGGTTGGACACATAGATAACAACCCTATTCCATGGAGAAAACACTGTTACTATAAGCACAGAAAAAAAATGCTGGAGCATGATGTGTACGCATGATGCCTCCTTCACATTTCCGACTGCCCCCTCATATATGCCTACCTAGAACAGGCCTTGCCTCTTACCGTTCCTAATGAACAGATTGGTACCATGGATGGCAGTGCTACATAAATGCAATTTACTGCTCTGAACAACGATGATCTGTGATGTTTGTGCATATCTTTCCACCCTATTTTGTTCTCTTAAGCGTGGTTCCTCATATATGATAAAGCTGAACACTGCGTTTTGCATTGGCTGGTTTTGGTGGCTATTGTAATTACATGTACGTGGCTGAAGCTGCATTGCTCAAGGGTATCTTTGACACATTTTTTTTTTTTTAAGAGACGACCAATTGTCATGTGCAACATCTGAAATTAGGATCCTACAGAAGCAGAATTACAACAAAAAAATCCTGATAAGGCCCACCCAATTCCCCTCCCCAATTTGTGGAATTTCCTTGTTTTGTCTGCCTCGTCGTTAGCTTGAATTGAAACTCTGAATCTCCCCAGGTGTATTTTCTCCATATGTCAACAAACCCAAGGTGTAAACCCAATGGAAATGTTCGACCTCCACATCCCTCTATTGAGATAAGCATGCAGCTGACCTCTGTGTTTCTCCTAGAGTGCTGAAAGCAAAGGGAGTTCATAGAAAACTCCTAATGTGGCCCCAGACAAGCGCTTCCACCTCTGCTAACAATGACAGAGGAAC
This sequence comes from Mullus surmuletus, assembly GCA_903171835.1. Classification (NCBI taxonomy): domain Eukaryota; kingdom Metazoa; phylum Chordata; class Actinopteri; order Syngnathiformes; family Mullidae; genus Mullus; species Mullus surmuletus. Next base: position 215,427 of record CAESWR010000804.1, read on the forward strand.
TTCCCACACAATCAGCCACTGTATCAGTCTTCCAAGGAGAGTGAGAGAGGAGGGGAAGAAGAAGTGTGTGTGTGTGTGTGTGTGTGTGTGTGTGTGTAAGCTAAAGGGGTGAGTAAAGGCAGTTGGCATTTGATTGACAGAGCATGGACACTTAGTGATGACCTGGCTGAAGTGGGTGAAACAGGTTTGTTTGGTCATGTCAAACATACTCACTTGGCAATTCATTTGACCCGCTTGTATGAACAAAGTTCAGCCCTGCAATCCTGAGTGAAGGCTGTGATGTCTATAATATCAGAGAAAATTGTTGGTTTGATGATCATTTCCGAAGGCTGTAATTTGCACTGGGGAAGACTGAGATCTATCTAATATTACTGAAATAAAACAGAAAAATTAGCTTAACCAATAAACATTGACATGAAATAAGATGGGTGTGGGTGGGATTCAGTAACCTTAAGATGGGTGTGGGTGGAATTCAGTAACCTTAAAAATGAAATGACATGGAAGTTGTGACATAGAAATAACAAATGGTTTCTTGTGGTGGTATGTGTAAATGTGTTGCTGTCTCTGGATTGGACTGCGAGCTACCCAAATGTGCCAGCCTCTGCTCCATGTCAGTTTCTGCTTCACCTCAGCCCTTTTGGAAACTTTAGAGACATATTACTCAGAAAATGTATTACTTTGTAGAAATGAATTAGGCACTAACTCTAACACTAATTAGGTTGAGCTATATGGAGTGGAATGTAGTTGCATTGTTAAAATGCAACAACAAGCTGCCCTTTCAATATCTTTCTGTCTACTTTGTTTCTATATGCAAGTGCAAATGCAGGTGTTTGGATTAAATGAAATATACGTTCCTCTCAAGAAGCCATTCTCCAAAAGGTTTACTTATGAAAAAAAAAATCCTTTCAATAAAGCGTTTTTATTAGATTTTCCACAGAGAAATCCACTGGGAGCCAGAATCAGTGTTACAACGCTGCGTCACATGACAGTGAATAATACGCCTGCGAGCCTCTGACGACTGTTGGCAGCGAAACCAGAAAGTTTGTTTTCGCTCGTCTTCAGCCTGTCAGCTCGCATTTATAAATCAATCTGAGAAGCCGGTCGGTGCGCAGCCGATTGCTGTTTCATAACAGGGCTCGTCTTGCTTAGTCAGACTGCTACCCCCCCCCTGTCACCCAGTCTCCTTCTGCTGCTCTCTCCTCCTCTGTTTTATCCCCCCTTTTATTAATTTCTTTTTTATTTTCTGTTGCTTTCGTTCCACAGAACCCCTTGTTGTGTTGATCTGATCGGGTTGGCTGATGATGTCAGCAAGCTTGAACACGAGCGGGTGTGAAATACGTGTGCGTCCTTGTCTCCAGCGCTGCGGGCAAAACTGTTATTTGATCGCTGATGTCGTATATGATGTCAATAAGAGCCAGAAATCTTGAGAATGTAGCCAGTCATCAGCTCAACTACAAGGCAGGATGTTTGCAAGAAACACACACACACTGAACACAAACACACATTCAAGCACAAACACACATGCACACACATACTGAACACTCAAACAGATATGCTCCAACGGTGGCAGTGATATTTAGATACAGCGGGGTGCAAGCGTTCTGTTCTCAGAGCCTTGGAAGATTGGGTTGGTGGTGCAGCAGACTTCAAGGCAGTGGATGTCTCCCTGGGGAGAGAGCCATGCGACACTGTGTGTGTGTGTGTGTGTGTGTGTGCATGTGTGTAAGAGAGAAAGCAGGGGCATGCGAGGGAATGTGTGTATTTATCTTCACTGAAACCTTCTACAAATGTCAAATGTGAGTCTCTCCCTTCTGGTCAGTTGTCACACAATGTTTTCCAGGGTGCTTGTCAGTCTATCATCACAGGTTGTTTGTCACAACTCTTGATATTCAGACTCTCGCTTTCCACTGCATTGTGATCCCTTCTTTTTTTTTCCTGCCCAGAGGCAATTCAATTAAACTGTTTTATTTTCCCCTGACCGATAGCTTGAGACACTTATATTAGATATGTTTTTATAACTGTCGTGGCTAATTTCGAATGCATTGTGGCCAAGTAAATCAAAGCTGAGTGCCAAATTAACATGGAAGTCAAATTGTCCAGTGAGACACAAAAACATATTTAGGAAGTTCAGACAATAGTTTATTTATTTTTTATTCTTCAGGATGATAAATGTTTGTAGTTGTAAGGATAAAATACAGACAATGACATGTTCCTGCTCAGCTGGCAGAACGGTGGAGCTGGCAGATGCTAAGCCTCTCAGTCTGAAAGTGGAAACATACTGACATCGGGCATTTGTTTCCTGCCAAAACAATCACACTGATTCTTCTCTCTGTGTCACGGATTCCGTGCTAAAACTCGTAAAGATAAAAACAGTGATTCTGTCAAACTGTTAAAACAGATGGATATCAAGGACAATCTTTGTGCAGGTCCTCAGTCAGTAGATGTGGACCATTCATGGGTGGTTTCAGTTCTGTAATATTGAATGTTCAATGCAGTGGTGAGCAGTAAATAGGTAATTTGGGTGAGCAAAGCACACATGCACACAATTATAATTGCAACTCCTCACTTCAATGTAGAAAAAATAAAATACACACTTTTCCCCAAGGTGATGATTGACGGTTGGTGGAGGAAAATAATTCTGTGATACCATTTAGACAGCAAAAGCAAAATGCGGAATACATCTATATTTCTGATAAATCCCTACATAATATGAGCTCTTTAGGGTACAATTTAAACATATTACAGCTGACAGATCAGATTCTATTTTGCTGTCTTTTGTAGCCATGCAAAAGTATTCCGTCCAGCGGTGCTACTCGGATGAACCCTTTGGTGTCTTCTTTCAAAAATAGTGAAGAAAAGGTTCATCAATGTTGATAGTTGCTATTAGCACAGCTTAAAATCTTGACTTTCCAATATGAAATGCCAAGTTACTACCTAACCTTTACTCATTGCGGCCTGCCGATTCCAGCACATTCCAGACAGCATGGTCTGCAGCACGTGTGCTCAGCTAAAAATAACACCGTTCAGGATAAGTAGCCAAGCAGCGTCTCTCAGCAGTGGTCATCTCTCACTCTCTGTAGGCTGTGGAAAAAGGCAAACGCCAGTAAGCCTGCCACTGTGTCAGTGGAGGGTGATCACTTTCCTCTTTCTTTTCCGAGCGAGGATGGTTAGTTTGGCCACCCACTGGTGTGTCAGAGCAATTCTCTTGCAGTCCATCAAACATGGAGGGTGAGTCTCCATTCACCGAATCAATCCATTTCACTCTGGTGACGAGTGCACTACCACCTGACCCGGACCTGACAGGTCCTGACAAAGTGACTTTGGTTTGGTTTTTATTCTGCGCTGGTTATTTTTGAAATATGAAATGATTTTCACTGCGTGAATGCACTAGTTTCCTGTGCCTGTCATGTCTTTAGGCAGGCACTGACCAATGGCAAGTTTTCACTTAACGCCTTGTGACTTATTGTCATTTAAATGAACCTCAAAAAACTAAAATTAAAACTTTGGGTCCAATTTGGATCTAAAATGAACAATGCAGATTTCTGTTTCTTTCCCCTGTAGCTAATGATCTTGATAATATTTTTTTTTACTAGAATGGCACCAGTATTGGCTCCTATTAGGTCAAAAGGGTCACACAATATGAGTCATACCATACCTACACAGACATGCATACCTTTTGCTTTGGTCCCTTTTACCCTGTAGTTCTTAAAATATGCTTTTACATACATTTGTGCTGTTCAACATGGGAAATCGCATCTCTATACTGATAGTTTTCTTCTTCTTTTTTTTTTAAACTAATTCTAACACCCATACGACAATCACTCTGTGCTTCTAATAATGCAGACTGTCTAGAGAATCCATATCGCTTGAACTGATAAGAGTATCCAAAGGTGTCTGAAAATATCCTGTTTTCTGTCGAGCTATCAGTCACTCAACTGGGTTAAAAATAATCGCAGACATATCATGGAGGTAGTGATCATGAAGTCCCGGGGAGTTTGGGAGGTTCTCATGGCTCTTTGGTGTCTTATCAGTGTGAGCCTGCAGGTGCTGACTATACAAAGCCCATGTGTCGTTATATTAAGGGAGGATGTTGCTTTCTTGCTTCTTTTTTTCATTTTATTTATATTTCTGCATCTGTGTCTCTGGCAATGAAGTGGAGGGGAGGCTGGAGTTTGTTCAACATTTATGACAGCACCTTTTACCTTATTGAGTGTGAAGACAATGACAAACAAATGCAAAACTCATTCAGCCTTGCAACACGCTCCTCCTGGGAAACAGGACGGAAATTAACAGAAAACATAAAAGTGCAATTTTCAACTTTGAAGTGAGGAAATTAGTCATACAAATGCACGAGAGAGACATTAATTTGGATAGCAGTCAGTGGGGTGGGTTTGATTGAAAAGAAGGCCTGACAATAACGTCTTTCATGTGACTTTTCGGCACAACGTGAGGCAGCAGGAGTTTCAAAGAGGCCACAGACCAGCCAATTTACAAGCACCACAAAATCAGGACATTGTTTGATTGGCAAGAGGAGCAAGCACACATGAAAATGCCAAGCACAGACAAGCTGCTAGGTTTGTGTGAACTTTGCGGACAAGGTGATACTATTCGGTGTCAGAAGTTTACACAGAACTTTCCTGCTGTGAACTTCATCAGTGCAGGGCGGAAATGGCTACAAAGTTTTTTTTTCTTTTCCCTCTGCATGTTTATTTTTAGAAAGGAAAAGAAAAGACAGGATAACAACAACCTGCACTTGCTTGCTGTTAAAGATGTAGATGAATCTGTAATATGTGAAGAGCGTTCCAGTGAGGCGCAGAGTCTGATTATTGCTCTGCATTTTGATATTACACCCCTGAAAGATGATGAGAGCATCTCCTTCCCCGTGGCGTTAAACACTGTTCGCCACATGTTTCCATGTCAGACAGCGGAGCCCCCGCGACTGCCGGCAGATGCAGTAGAGAGAGAGAGAGAGACAGAAAAAAAACAAGAAAAGTTGAGGAATGAAAAACTATTTTTGTCTGAATCTTTAGTACACAGCTAAGGACAGCATGCACCTTATATCTGTGTTTTTTTATACATATTGGAGGTCCAAGATACGGAAGCTAATTAATATGATAACTTTTGCAACATATAGAATCTTATTTCCAACAATAGCATGGCTGAATTCATACTCCCTAAAACAGAAGACTTATTACACTAAAATTTCCGCCACTATGGCAGCATCTGAGGTCAAACGGATATCTGTGTCAGAATGTGACCCTGCCCAGTGCATTCCGCTATAGCCAGAGTGTAGCCATGAGATTGTGGCTAATTAGAGTGATATGGAGAAAAAAGAGCCTGCTAAATGTTATGAGCAGATGGCCAAATCGACCTTACGAAAAGCTTTTGTCGGATGATGGATGCATATAGGGCTAGGGTAGTTCAGATGCTGGGATGTTACAGGAGTGTGAAACACAAAATGGTGTTTGAGTTCCGTCAAATATACCCAGGTTTGCAACGTGGAGGTAGAATAGACACTAACATTTACATTCCAAAAATATCTGGCATACATGAAATTCCTTCAGGCAGTTAGCTGATGCAAAAAGGGAAAAAATCACATATGGACATGCAATCAATATAAAAATAGCATTAGGGCTTCAATTGCTCGTTGAGGCTTTTAAATAAGATGAACGCTCCATCAGAGGCTCAGTGTGACATCTCTAAATGCAGAGTATCACTGCCACACTGATTATATGCTGAGGAAAACAAGTATAACTCTTATTTTTCCCCTTCAAGTTCCTTTTTTGGCATTATTTGCATATGTTACGCAGCAGCAAAAAAGCAGTCACTCACCCATGCGTGCCAGACGAAAAGTACTAAACAACAGAGTGCATAATAGTGGGCATTAAGCTGATTGCTTGGAAATGTCAAAATAAAAAGTGCAGTTTAATCTTACAAGGAACCATCAGATCCAGAAAAAAATCCCAACAACAACAAAAAACCTGCTGGACCAAGTTCCGAGGCAGCGGTTCGGCTCACAGCGAGTGTGTGATTTTTATCCGTCCATCCACCTTTATCAGCAGAGGCAGCCGGCGAGGCAGAGTCCTCCTCCCCAGCCACGTCCTTCAGCTCCTCATGGGGGATCCCGAGGCTTTCCCAGGCCAGATAGAATATGTAATCCCCCCAGTGATTCAGACTCGGTTTAGGGGTCTTCTGTGAGCTGCGAGTTCAAAGAACACCCCCAGAGGGCAGTGTCTAGGAGATGTCCCAATCAGATGTCCGAAACTGCCTCATAAAAGAAGTGGCAGACGGCCTTCAACTTTGAACAAATGATTTACCATCAAACTGAATACATTTGTGTGTGTGTGTGTGTGGGGGGGGATAACATAAAATGCCCAGTTTACTCTTTCAAACTGCATGAAAATCCACCATTAACAGCTCTAGGCTCAAATGTGTGCCAATTACACCTTTGGTGGTTGTTGCTTAATGGATTTAATTCACAATCAACATTTAGCTTGCTGTTACTACTTCCGGATGTGTTTTTACATTGCCGATATTTTGAGGTGAAGCTGTTATCAAAAAAAAAGAAGAAAAATTCTAATCTCAAAACACTTTATTTAAGAGCCTTCAACCACATCATTCAGACATATTACTACTTCTGGATTACAAAAACATGGGAGGACGGTGAAGGGAGATGTTTAAACAAAAGCGTGCCAGACAGCAGTTATAGTCAAACAAACAGAATCTGAGCAAAACAAAAAATTAGCTCAAGGAGCTGGTAGGAACAAAACAGTTAACGAAAAAATGGCTGACGGACAGGGAACAAAAGAATCAATACTAGCCACGTCGCCTCGGTTAACACCAGCTGTTCAAGATGAAGCCACAAAACAAAACCATAATCCATTACAACGCTACACAAAAGTACACAAGTAGAAAGTTGTAGGAATGGATCGAATGGAATACCAAGCACCCTGCTCTCTAAATCATGTTGTGCTGTGGAATGCATTGGGGGCGGCTTCTTAAAACGCGTAGTCAGCACTGGTTGGTTGATATGTCCTCCCTGGGCCAATCGCCAGCAGGTGCCTGCCACACACTTCCAAGCATACATTACATTCATTCTAACAGACTCCATTCATGTACCTTCACACTGGATGGGGAACAACCCAAAGGGCTGGAGCCATAACAATACTCCAGTTTTTTGTCAGTAAATGCAGATGTAACATTTTTTCAGGTGAAAATATAGTTGTTTAGACTTCAAACCTGCCATCAGTTTATCTCTGCAGGACCGATGAGAAACTTTGATTTGCTGAGAGAGATCGCTGTGGCTTCTTTGCTGAGCAGTCACAACTGGTGGAACAGCCAGCAAACTGCCACATTCACGCTCTCATCAACTTATTTCCTTCAGAGAAGAAGAGCTGTGATCAAACACACAGCTATGTTCACTGTCCATTAAGGGTGGCACACATTACAGAATTCTTCAAACCTTCACAGATTTAGAGACCACACACTTGATGATAGCAATAGACAGATCGCACAAGATCTCTCTCATCTGATCTTATAACCGATTCCTCAGCAGAGTATCAGGTTCTTCACGCTCAATATTCCAAATCTCGCATGGTCAAACGTGACGTCAGTGTAAAAAAACATGGCGGACGGGTCCACATGCAATGATGGTTGTTTTTGGCCAATTACTTTTGGAAAAAAACACAAAAAAACAATTCTGGAAAAAGTTTTGGAGACGTCGGGCATGTGGGCTGTATGCATTGGTTGCAAGTTGGATGTGATTAAAAACTGCGGCATGTTTTATGTTTGTTTTTACTTCCTCTTCCGTCAGTCAGCTGACTCAGCTCACATCTTGATTGGCTGTTGGTCCAGTGTGACATTACACACTGCGTGATCGGCTCTTCTCGGAACACCCCACACACTGTAGGATTCCTAGTCACAAATAGTGTTCATTATTTACAGTCTCTCCTTCTGACGCCTTTGGAGTGGCCGAATTATTATTTTTGGCCCAATTATCCTGCAGTGTGTACTGGGGCCTTTACCTGGTGCGGCGCCGCTCTGCTGCCAAGTTTCTGTTAGCAAGCGGTGGTCAGTGCTGCCGCCCGTGTTCACTCCAACTGTGATAAATGCAACAATAATATATACAATCGCGCACCAAATAATGTTCTAGCAAAACAACACCAGATTTTCTTCTGATGACATCATACTCATTGGATTCGCTGTAAACACAGCATGAGCCGGCTGGCTACACCTTTGACCAGGCTGTGGTAGCGTCTTGCCGTGTCGCTATGACAACCAGCTACTCTAAGTGTGTACGATCCTGCAGGTACCGTGCCCAGTAGTGTCGAGTAAAGTATGGCCGGTACTATGCAGCGGAAAAGCTCCATAAGATTCTATGGGGATTTACTAATTTATTTTTTTCCAAGTGGAAGAGCATGCGCTGCTTCCTCTTACACTTTGTCCTCTTTCATTTACTTTAACTATATAACGATATAACTATCGTTAACTATACTATATAAGAACGGTTGAGAGCACTTTGGTGAAAAATTGCTAAAAGCCCAACATTGCCACCTGGGAAATTGTAGCCCCCAGGGAATGATACTTAAACCTTTTATACAGATTGGAGGATAGTGCAGCACATGTGCTCATTATTGGCGCAGCAGAGGTTCAGAGGCATATCTTCAATACTCAAAATAATCAAATAAGTTAAACAGGCGGCGGGGGGGCTAAGCTTGTGGAATGCCATTAGTCACACTCCCCCACTGTATTAAAGCATTTAGACCCATGATCCTACTCATGATCACAAACACTTCGTCAACCATAGCATTATGGTGGTGGTGGGGGAGGGGGGCATTTTACCCACTCATTGAGCCTAGTGAGTAGCCATTTTGTTGTGGTGTCTGAATGTAAAACACAAATTACTATGATTATATCCTGTTTAGAGCACTTACAATGCACAACAACGTAATGCATTGTATATCTATGCCAAAGTAGATATTAGATAATGATTTTCACACACACATACAAATATAATTAAATTGCATATTTCTGATGTGTAATTTTTTTTTACTTTTAGTTTGAGTTTTGGCACAAAAAAACAAATATGTATTGAACTTATTTAATGTGTCACAATCCGTGGCAGGGAACATCACAAAAAAAAGGTGGTCACACATGTCTGAGATGATAAACATAAATGTATTTGATCAATCAGGGTGCAAGTAAAAATAAACTAATCTCACCAGACATAATCTACAAAATGAAAACAAGAATAGGCCCGGAACAAGTTTGCCTGAGCAGAGTACGGGATCTGTGCAGGCTGGAGTCAAGAGAGACACTGCTAGTGCTGAGCAGAGCTTTTTAAGGAGGGCCTGTGACCACACCCACACCAAGTCGGGTGTCCATTCAGCCTGCTAATTCTGGGAAGCAGCACCAGGACTTAGAGGAACCTCCTCCATTCGTCACAATTGTGAATAAGTATTTGTTTCCAAATACACTAACTGAGACAGTCAGTGTCACATTGTGATTGTACGAGTGATGTCATTAATCCTTAGATGCATGATATACCAATACCTACACTCTTCCATGGTGGGGTCAGAAATTACCCCAATTTGAATGAATGCGTTTTATGCTGTAAATGTAAGAAATTTCTTTCATTTTGGTTATGCTTGATTTGGGTTATCATATTTTGGTCAACAAAAGAATTATGTTTGACATGTTTATCACTTTTATTAACATTGTATCACAAAACAGCTTTGAGAAAAGTATATAAAAAAAAGGTAAACATCAAAAATGATCCCAACACTAGAATGATTTCATATTTTACATGTTAATTTCATATAATATTTAATTTGAACATAAAGCTATCAATACAGTGATCAAAACATTAACCATCAGTGTTTGTGTGTCAGTCTGTCGCACACCCACACACATATAAACATGCGCTGTCTCTTCTCACTGTGAGCAGCTGTCACAAAGTACCCTTTTCTGGCTTTGAGCACTGCACACAGGGTCACTGCATTTCCAACAACTACTGCTGGCTTTGCGGTCTTGGTTTCTTGGGCACATCTTATACCTCTCTGTTCGACTGTTTCCCTTCTGTGGCTGGATTGCAGTTTTTGTCATCCCACACCTTGCCATTGCTGCAATGATGGCGGTTGGTAGGCATGGGTTACCTTCCAGTCGACTTCTTATATAAGGAGTCACAAGCTCATGTCAGAGCTCTGTAAGAAGGTGCCGCTGGGCGTTTGTGATACCTGCAGAGAATTCAGGGCGCTGAGCCTTGAAAAAGGAGTAGGCATTCAGGGTAGCAATATCAATCACGTTGTACCACAGCAGCATGGGCCAACTCTGCATTTGGCGTTTACAGGTGTAGGTGCCAAACATCTGCTCAACAATTTCTACACCTCCTTTTGTCTGATTGTAGAAGTGGATCACTTCTGTTTTTTTTTTGTTTTTTTTCTGGGTGTTTTCATCCACTGTTTTGCTGTGGTGCATTGTGCTGAGGAGCAGAACAGCCTTTTTTTCCAACATGATCATGCTGCCATTGAACCCAAATTCAGTGCTGAAGAGCTCTCTGGTCTTGGAAACCTTCATCACAGGAGGGATGTCTCGCTTGTTTTGTCACAATGTTCCCACAATAAAATAAATAAATAAAAATAAAAAGTCAGACCCTTCTCCAGGAGATGCTCT
>CAESWR010000804.1:229011-249288 GCA_903171835.1 Mullus surmuletus
AGTCACCCATCACTGAAAACAAGAACAGTGAAATAAAGACAAAATGTTCCGGTGAGGTACCGGGCAGTTTATGCTCTTTGGTGCCCAGTCCTGGATCATCACGGTGGATGATAGTCCTTCTGCTTCTCCCCAGAAGAGTCTTCAGGGTGTCTGGCTGCGTGAGGCTTTGCTCACAGCGGAGGCCATAGAACATGGCTGACATAATTTCCACGCCACTGACTGACCCCCTTTGCTCTCAGTTGAAGCATGAGCAGTTTTTGTCAGCATTTATTTAGTAATTTTTTCTTTCCTCTTGTATTTGTTCCCTGTCGATAAATTGACATCCAGTGTATAGATACCAGGACTCCTGGGAAGAAAGGACATCAAGTGAAAATGAAAGAGTCACTTTCTGCATTCCATGAGGCACAATGGATGATGAACATAACCTTAATTACTGCTTAGATCATTGGAACCACACCAGACATTTACTGTATGCAACATACTAGCCAATGGTAGCAGACTATTTGCATGTTAAATCAGAATGCATGCAATTCCATTTCATGTCCAAATGAAACAGCATTTAAATTGTGTGCGTTGATGCATTTCCCAGCGAAACAAGACGGCAGGCGAGCCGGAACACCACGCTTCAGTTTAGTGTGAGTGTTGAAAAGTGGGCGTGCCATAACAGGCATGAAGAATGGATAACAGTATCCATCGGGGAGAAAATAAAAGCCCATTCTACACTCGGCGTAGCTGCTGACGCTGTCACAGTCTGAAGCTGTCACACGTTCCACTCTCTTCAGAGTGAAGAGATTCGAGCCAGCAGGCCTGTAAGTATGTATGTGGGAGAACAGGGCGAGGTTTGAGGCAGCAAACAGCCTGGGATGCTTACAAAATAATAAAATTGGCCAACACACAGCAGGGGACAAGTCCATGGTGCTGTGTTTTTCTTCTTTCTTCCATTACAAACAAATGTAGCATCGCTGATACTAGCAGTGAATTATTCATAACTAAATTGTTTTTTGACTACCGGCACCTTGTGGGATACGTTACCCTTAAGGTTCCAGACTGGATGATGAAAGTGGTTTGTCCATGCTCTCCATGAGCCTACATGGTAGAGGGAAGAAAACATGGGTGGATTTTTATGTCAGAGGTAAAGCCCCTGAAATAGGGGAGAATAATCAACACAACAACTTATGTGTGGTTTCCTCTGTTCAGTCATTATTGAAGTGAGTAGTAAATAATACACACAATTAAATGTAAACAATTTCACACCCAAAAACAACACAACATATTGAGGTTTGTGAATTTTCCCAATCAACAAATCAAACAAACTGTCACCAGACAAAACAGTGCATCACTACAAAAAAAATGGCGACCAATGTGCCGGCGGGTCCGCTCGCTTGCAATCCGCTCACTCGCACTTACTCGCACTCTCATGCACGCACACAATCACACATGCACGTGCACACACATGCACGTGCACGCGCACACATGCACGCGCACACACATGCACGTGCACAAGCATGCAGGCACATTCACACACACGCGCACACAGATGCATACACATGTACACACACGCGCACACAGATACATACACATGCACACACAGATGCATACACATACACACACCAAGGTTCTACAAACCCTCGATCAAACTCTGCCAAAACTCATCCCAACCAAACATAAACAATCTTTCAACACTCTACAGCTGTTTAGTCTATGTCACCATACACATTTACACACACACACCTGAAATAGGGGAGAATAATCAACACAACAACTTATGTGTGGTTTCCTCTGTTCAGTCATTTACTGAAGTGAGGGGAATACCGTGAAACTCCCAGGTATGTCGTGGGCGGAGACCAAAACAATCGATCGCCGATTTCTGGATCAATGGTGACAGACAGACTGCAGTTATCGATGAAACTCAACTCAAAAAGAGAACGAAACAAACAAAACAAACTTAGCCCTGCAACTGATATACTTTCACAATTTTTTTTACCTTTTAAATATCCTACACACACAACTGTCTTTCCTGTTTTTTTGAACCCCTTTTTGAACAACTTACTTAACTTATGAATTCCTATTGATACATTAACTTTGACTTGTCACACAGACTCCATGCAAATCGAGGGGGACTGTATTGCTTATCATTATTCCCGGCCATATGTATCATGGTTAATATCATAGTATTCATGTCCTGCAGGATTACGCTGTGGAACCTGCTAACAATCTTTCAAACACGCTTTTTTCAGTTCTCTGTTTAAACCTGTTGTTTATGTCCCTGTGTGCAAGGGGATTAGCGCTGTTACAGTATAAAACATTCATGCGATAGTTTGCAAATATGCGTGATAGGAAAAAAGCTAAACAAAAGAACAAACAGGTGTTGTATAAATCTTGGATTAGCATTCACACATGGACCATGGAAAGTACATAATGCTTTGGCAACACAATCGATGATCTTCTCCTTCTTGGGTAGCAGTATTGTACCTTTACAATCTAGCAATCCTTGTGAAGTTGCTAAAAGAAGAGAGAGAAAGCGAGAAAACGGATAATACAGTTGCAGAATGACACTGTTCATCTGAATTGAGCACCGTCACTCCTGTGTCAATACATGATACACAAAATAATGCATTCCAATTTGAGTCCATCGTTGCATTAAAAGCATCTCTGCCCTGTGAATTAATCAGTCTGGGCAGGCAAAGAACCGTCACCCCGCGTGCTTTCATAATAAAGGCGGTAAACATGGAGCCGTGGAGATAGGGGATGACGGGGGGAATTATCTGCAGATACACCATGCGTGCAGTCGGCCATTAACTACATTGATACTTAATTTAATGTGATTAGTGACAAACATTTGCACAGAATGGTCCACTTTGCTCTGACAAAGACACAAAGCGACGCAGTGAAGACTTATAAATAAACGCAGTGTTTACAAATGAGCAATGCTTCTTCTAATTGAGACAATGTAGACAAGACATTTCTTCAATCTACTGTCCAGTGCGTCTCACGCTCATTGCTTACCTCCACCTCAAAACAGCCTTTTCTTCAAAGAACATCTCAAACAGTTTGCTCTGCCGGTTTTCATTGGCTTTTCCATTCAGCTGGTCTTCATTTCATTGCTTGTTAGGACTTTCTCAGCCAATGCAGTGAGCAGATTTGAATCTGACTTCTATCCCCTCTAATTAGACGTTACCAAGCCCGAGCATGGCAGAGCAGAATCAGCCGTGCTGCTTGTAGCGTCAGATTTGATATGCACAAGCTAAAATATTACAAACACACCAACAAGCGCCATGCTGTTCATCTCTTCTATAACAATCAGAGAGGAGCTTTCTTATTTTATTCTTCTGCTCAGTTCCAGGGTTGTCTGTGGGTTTGTCTCCACATGCCGCATCTTCCTGCTTTCTGGCAACATTGTCTCTTATTTTTTTTATTTTAAGGAAGAATGACAAGGGATACTGCACACACTTGTACTGAACAACACTTTAGTGAAATACTGATCCAAGGATTCACATAAAAAAAACAAAATCTGCATATATATATATATATATATATATATGTACATATATATATACTGCTATTGCACAGTAATTGTGGTGCTACTGCTGTTATTCAGTGGCGGGACAAGAAAAGAAAGGGCCCTCCGGCAGCAATAGTGGAAAGGCCCCATTCCAGGAAGGGGTTGGGGGTGATGGTGGGGGTGCTGAGCGTATTTCTGATGTCGGTCCGGAGCTGTGTGTGTGTGGGGGGGGGCGCTAAGTGAACTTAGCCCTGTGGACAGGAGTTGGGGCCCCTGTCGCAAGGATGACCTGGGCAGTGGCTGTGCTGCAATTGTGCTGTTATTGCGCTGCTATTGCGCTGCTATTGTGGTGCTATTGCATGAAATTGCAGTACAATTGCGCTTCTGTTGCAATTATAGTGATGTAATACATATTAGCCATAGCAAGGGGCTTGATTCCCTCTTCTCGTCTGAAACTGGTCAGCTTCTCTTTGAAGTGGGGTGACCGTAAACAGTGGGGTGACCATTATTTTGCTTTTCACAGATTGTGGAACAAGTTGCCCCCCAACATTTGAGCTGTCACTGATTTGTAGCTTTTGTAAATCTCGCCTCAACACCTACTTCTTTGGAATGGCTTTTAATACTTAGGCCATTTTTATCTTTTCTTTTCTGTTAGTTTAGTTTGAAAGCAAAAAGAAATACTTCTTGCCCTAAGTTTGTGTTAGACATGATGAATGAGAGAATGACTTTCACTCTTGCAAATTGATCATGCAAAAGGTTGTGAAGCCACACAGTTTTTCAATGTTATTTATTTATTTTTTTTCATAATGTCATCAATCATTCTCTCAAAATAAGACAGCATGATTATTATAGGAGACCTCCTGAGTGAACAGGGATGCATTGTCCCCATGCTGACGACTGTATTTTAACATGTGTGAGTCATCATAAGTCATGAACTCTCAGTGGAGCTGACCCCAATTATTGACACCATCTCAGATCGTTTGTTTTACGAAACAAAAGAGGCAGTGTCATCACTAATTCTGAATGCAAGGCAAGACATTAACAAAATACACAAACATATGAAGAGTTGGAATTTTCCACATAGTACTGGTGATGTGATTCCAGACCACATTACTGGAAAATTGCTCTGCCGCTTTCCTTGACATATTATGTTGCTTCCATTACCCCCAGTATGGGGTTACAATGGTTTGTAATGGTCTCCAGTTTATAATGGTTTCGTATGGCTTCCATGACTGACTTATAATGGCTTTAATTAGGAGGCTTTGTAGGTTTCCTGATGATATTCTCATTAAAGTTTCCACTAGAACCTCCAAAAGTATTGAAACCATGTTTTTCCCCCCCTAATCCCCCGACACCCTTAGCAGGGGGTGGAAACATACAGCATTTTAAATGTCTTTTCTCCATTTCAGAGATGCACCTGTGTAATGTTCCATCCCATGACCGAGGGAGGAGCAAACTCAGTCACATAAACCGACCGATAGAGTGGTGTAGAGAAACAGAGAGGCTTTTCTCATGTCTGAGATAAAAATGACGAGCGGCTGCCGCACAGACCCCCTCCATATCTTGCAATCATCCATCAGTTTAGAGATTAATACTTTCAGGAGATGCATCGTTGTCTGCCAGCTGTTGTCAGCAACCCTTCTCTCCTTTTCTGTCTGTTTAAAATCTATTTCTCTCTCTGCTTTATTTTTTCCTGGTGAACATTCTAGGTTGGGGCCTTGCTCAAGGATCCCAGGATGAGGACAAGTAGTGTCCCATCTGGGGAGTGAACCTTTTAGTCATAAGCTCACTTCTCTAACACAGTCTTTGCTTTGATGGATGTACTAATGCACACTGAGAATTTATATTCCGCAGTAATGCTGAGCAGGTCTGTCACATCTATAACATCTGGCAAAACAAAAATTAGTGATTATTCCTCATCTTCTAAGGGTGTAATACACCTTGCCCTTGTCGTAGGGGTAAGCTTGATTGATGACCCAGATTGAAAACAGAAAATGGAGGAAAAAAACAGAGGAAAGAGAATAAATTAAAACCAAAATTAAACAGTTAAAAAAAAATGTTCTCTTGTAAAAGTGTTCTCACTAAAATTGTGATGTGTGGCAAAATAAATGAGTGAAACAATATGCAACATGGATTTTTTCTTTACAGATGTAAGAGATTTTCATTTCAAGAGAGAAAAGCAAGATAAATATATGAAATGACAAAAATGCCAATGTGGCTTTCCCTTTTTATAGAGTGTGGCTAATAGGTTGAAATGCGCCTTAGAGTATGTGGAATCTAGCCCTGCACGATTTTTTATTTTTTTTTAGTCCTGGCAAAGCACAAAGATTTTTACTTTATTTTTTTTTAATAGCAAACTAAATTTAGAGAGGTTGAATTTGACACACACATACACTAATTAGGCTTTCAACAAACATCATCTGGGTGGAATGATGAGTCTTCACTCAGATGCATTTGTTTCCTTCATATTGCTGGGTGGAGGGAGGTGGCGGGAAACAGGGAGGAGGGGATGGTTGCCTGCCATCGATATGCCCCATGCAGCGCCAACACCTGACTAATTTCAAGCAGCCATTCAAATGACTGCCTCCTTTTGGCTCATCTGTGCTTCCTGCTGGCGCCCCACTGTGAGCACTCGCAGAGGAACAGGTCAATGCAAATGAGACACAGACCTTTAAAAAAGGGCCAGTTGGCTCTAAACAGAACATATTTATGGGTATGTCTGGTCTATAGGGTAGCCACACTTAATTGAAAAGTTTAAAAATCAAGAAAAGATGAGATGTTGGTCTAAAAACTTGGAAAAACAGTGACTCCAGTGCAAACAGGTAGCGTTGAAATTACAGGCTTAATCAGCGAGAATAGCAAGTATAAAATAGGCTTAAAAATGATACCTTTTTCAAGCAGTACAAATAGAAAAGAAGTTGACTTCCCTGTTCTAATTAGTTGTTCAAGTGGATTTACTGAAGCAAAAACGGAGCGGCAAGATTAAAACTCCTCCACTCGTGACGAGGGCCGGTCATTATTGCAAAACAGCACAATGTGTTCGTCGCGTGACTGAGCTAAAACATGTGTGGCACCGCGCCTGTTCACTTGCAGTGGGTGTACGGCATCCGAGGTGTGTTAATTGGTCTGATTGAACCAATCCAAAATAGCTGGACGTTGTGTTTTTATAATGTTGCATAATTCAATTAACAAAAGATTTATTGCAGTGAGGAGCGCTTTGGCCCATTTGGACAAGGCAGACAGATCAGCTGCATGAAAAACCAAAGGGAATGAGAGATAGGAATATTTTCAAAACAAACTGTTTTGTATGCAGACAGAGAGAAAGAAAGTGCTTTTTTTTATTATTGTTGTTGTTGTTCCACCACAATGTTTGGAGTAATAGTAGTAAAATGGATCCATTTGGGATGCCACTTCAGTTAAGTCTGTAATTTCCCCATTGTGGGATAATAAAAAAGATCTTCTCTACTTCTTCTTCTAATTTAATGAGGAGGAATGTGAAAGTAGCCTTCATGAATTAATGTAAACTGATATTGCTACACATACAGGATGGAAGGGCCTTGTTTTGTTCTTCCAAGTGATCCCGCCTGTTAGAACCTTCTCAGAACTGGCCAACTGTTCCACCAACTATCAAAGCAAGCTAAAAGATATAAATGTTTTCGCCAGGCCTGACAATTTTGGAAAGATTTGTCACTTTTTTAACATGTTAGGTGAGTCAAAAGGCAAGTGTGTTTAGAGGCAAGGATTTAAGTAAATATATAAATAAATACCCCAGAGGCCTGTACTACGAAGCTGGATTTGGTCTTAGCGAGAAAACTTCTGGATAACTTCTGGGTCTCCTGTGCTACGAAGGTGGATCTCTTTTTATCCGGGTATGTTGCCCCAGTAACTTACCCGGAACGCCAAACCTGCTCCGGAGCAGGTTATGTTTCAGAATAAGAGCTCACTGACCAATCGGTTCCCTTGGAAAATGGCTTGTCCACTTTGCCAGATCCTGTGGACATCAGTGCATGGATCGTGAGAGGAACGCTTCTCTTTTTTTTTCTAGATCACTCAAATCCTTTCGACTTGCCCGATGGCGTTCTGTACGAACGAAAGTCTTCTGGAGCTGCCCCCCGTTATTTGGCAGCATTTCTTTTTCTTATGGGCTGCAAATAATATCACAGGACCTCATTTATCATCATCCTACAATTGAGACAATGTGAGGGAAATTTCCGTTTACATGTTGAAATATTAATAAAATCTTCCAATAAACTCCTTGACCACTTTGAAAGATGTTTCTATATTTGTTTAAAATTTGCTCCCACGTCCTCTTGTCCCCACTGCTGCTGCATCTGAAGTAATGAGGTCGATGATGGTGATCACACACACTGCATGTGTGCGGGACCATATATTTATGAAGGCACAAATGTAGTGACATCTACCCTTTGTTGGGCTGGATCATCCTACTCGGTGGTTATGTGTCGATCCGCCCTGCGTGTTCGTTTATTTGGAGTCTGAGGCCGTAGATGATCTTAAAAAATGTTTATTAGCAGAAGTTGAGAAAAATTACAGAGCTCTGGGCCAGTACTTCGCTTCCCCTAACCGATAACAGTCAGAGTTGGTTCACGAAGTCCAACTGCCTATCTTTTTCTCTGACCCAGCTTTTATGTATGTCCGCCGACTGGTCACGTCATGCTTTTTTTTCAGGGTGAGGTGTTGTTCTCTATTGAATCAAGGTCGTCGTCGACTTCTTCTCAAGGCATCTCTCCTGGCACAGCTGGCTGCAGTAAATTGTAGCGGCCTTCGATTCCCCCTGGGGCCTTCTACGCCCTGCAGTGGGACACACGACTAACACAAACACCTGTGCACATACTTTACATGAAAGTTACATATTTCTAAGTGAAAAAAAAACATGTCACACATGAGAATAATAAAGAGTATGATACATGATAAGGACTATATGTCATAACTAAAAATGGTATGAAGCCTAATATGCTAGCCCTACAAGAGAATATAACTTGGTGAAATGGAGTGTGGTGGAAAATCTTTCCCACGTACCGTCATGACGAGACATTAATATCGTCATCTTATGCATTTACACAGTCTACAGTTATTTGCCAGCGCTCTCTTCACCTTTTTCACAAACTGCGGCGGTGTTGCTCCGTGCTGTGATGATGCTGCGGCCCTCCTCGTATTTGCACAGACTTCTATTTTGTTCCTCTGTCGTAAAATAAGATGGTCTCGCAGCTTTCTCCATTGTGGAAATGGTCCGGTGCCGCTAACCCCGCCCCCTTTTTTATGTGTGCACGTGGATGTAGATTGGCAACAACTGGATTCAGTTATTGAGTTGATAACCGGATTCCTACTACAGCTGATGGGGATCACGGACATCTGGTGAAGTTGAGCGAGTTGTCGCAGAGTTATCCTGGGTGTGTACAGTGCACTGCTGCGCAGTAGACTCGGACCCTGATAAACAAATAAAATCCTCAGGGCAAGATATCCTGTTGTAGTGCAGTATTGCAGTTACAGGCGGAGCTCAGAGGTCAGCAGTCCAAATGCATGAATGTGACTGACGGCAGTCATGATGGTTGTGGTCCATCTCCTGTCACAGCAGCTCACGGATCCTGCTGCTGTCAGCAAATATATCTCAATTCATATCGGCTTTCCCAGCTGTGACCCTACATCAGTGGGTGGCGTCTCTTTTAATGCAGTATTTGGTTATCTGCACACTAGTTTTCCATAGTTCTGCATTGGACAAAAGTGGTTCTTCGTTGTGCATCTTCTCTTTGTTGGACAGAAGTGGCAAATTTTCTTTTAAGATATTTTTTTTTAACAGTTGGTGACAAGTCGAGTGAGAGATATGAAGGAAAAATGTTTTTTTTCCAAACCATGACAAAGACAAACCATGATGGCTGCTTGAAGAACATTTTCCCAAAAGGTTCTTTGGGAAACTATTTGTGTAAGTTGATAAACAAAATAAACCCTGCATGGCTCGAAGAGCCCTCAAAAGCTTTTTGCCAAAATGGTAATAGCTATTTTGAGATCCCAGTTGGTAAGTAGTTACGTACTTAACTTAAATAGTTTTCTTGTATAGTTGTCCAAATCAATTCTAGTTTTTTTGAGAGCCGAAAAATGTATATGAAAAATAACTGATGAAGAAAATAATGTCAGACCACCCGCCATCAAGTAACTCCAGAAAGGGAAGAATCATGGCAAAGAACCACATAAATTACACCAAGTACAATGGTAGAAATTATAAGATTTAGGAATTGTTATTTTCCTGAGCTAATGAGGGAGTCACTTGGGACAAATGGAAAGCAAAACACCTGTGAATTCACGGCTCATGGGCTACATTCACTCAGCCGGATTCCTCCTCGCCACACATATGTAGTTCATAAGATCCTGACAGTAAAAAAAATAAAATAAGAATAAGAGAAGCTTCCCTGCCATTTAAATCACCAGACAGCACAGTTGCCCAGCAGTTTATGCTGCTGATTCATAATGAAATTCAGCAAAGAGGGGTGAAATGAGGTGGATAAAAAGTAGAGAAATGTCGATTCACCTTCAATTACCGAAGATACTCTTAAAGAAAAAGCCTTAATCCTAATTAATAGCTTTTGGTAAATTACTGGAGCTCTGACCTGCTGCTGAAAAATGTAATTTGCTTATCCTGTGGGATCCCAAATCTGTCCTTTGCAAGAGTGTGAATTGATACAGCTGTTCTACAAATACTGAATGTGAGGAATAATCAACTCTTGGGCACAATGACAATGGCAAAATTGGGACACAAACACCTCAGTTGGGTGCTTCATCATGGTTAAATTGGTAATTGCAAATGTAAGCTGCCCCACCGCCTCTTTTCCTGAATTCAGATATCTGAGGTAAAGTGATAGGATTTGACCCTCTGCATATCATTCTCTTACAGATAACATTATGAATGAGCCTCTCACTTACTCATCTCATCCTCCTTTTCAGACAGGAGAATACATCATCAGTGAAGTGCACAGGGCACAAAGACAGCTGGCTCCTCAGATTAATTTCAGTATCTCTTTTTTTTCATTCCCTCTTCCCCTCTCACACTCTCTCTATCTCTTTCTCTCTCGAAAAACAATTAATTTACTTGATATGCGATGCAGGTGAGTCTCACCCACTTTTTGCTGTGACTCACAAGCAATCTCTGCAGTATAGACAGTGTGCACAAATGCACTGATGCACAATGTCAGAGACAATCGCTTTGACCAGGCACAGGGCCAAGGGCTGTGTAAGAACCGTAATTTCATCCTATTGCTGAGCTGGGTCACCTTATGCTTGACCTAGCCATTGTGTGTCTGTGTGTGTTGCTGGATGTATCCCCTGGCAGGGAACCATGCAAGCTTTAATGGAATGGTAAAACACTCATAGATACAGTGGGCAAAGGCAAATGCCATAGTCCGGTACATTAACCTTATGGGCCCATAACCTGCATGTTGACTGTTATCTGACTAGCACAGGGAGGACAGTCAGTGTTTTCAATTCTTGATTTAATTCAGATTCATAAACTGCAAACAAGTCAAGACTTGGGTGTATTACGTTTTCAGCGAGGAAAACTGTCAAAGAAAGACATACTTCTGTTTTTGCAAGTGAATGGTGCAGCTGCTTAAAGGCTCTTGACACTTGCTTAAAAACTCCTTTGATCCAGGTTTAGACAGACGTAAATTGCTACTGGGGAAAAAAACTAATTTGTCTCAAAAAGCTGAAATTCCTATATAAACGTTCCTATATATTTTAGGTATTTTTATTCTCATTATACATAAACAGATTACAAAACAGCATTTTTTTTTTTTAAATGTATCCATTTGTTTCACAATTGAGCATTCAATCCTGCATCTTTATGTTAAATAGGAGGTTCATTCAATATTGCGCCGCCTTTCTGAATGAGCATCAACAACAGAGCTTTGTGGTCACAATGGCTCCATTTTGGAAGCATTTCCATTGAATTTATAGGATGCTTTATAAAGCACCTGCAGTCACATTCAGCCACATTCGCAGTCTATATGATGGAGGCGTCAGGGATATGTGTGCTCTATTGTGACCCTTTGAATTGCTCAGAAGGGGAGCAAGATTGGAATTTTAAAAGCCATTTTGCTCAATTGACATATCCAGCCCATTGACCTTCTTTGGTTGCATATCTGCACATTTGTGAGATTCAGGGAAGTGATGGTAAGTTGAATACTTGCCCACGTTTATATCACACTTGACATATTAATCACATGTATTTGTATGCATGGTACAGATTTTGTATTACTGCAGCGCTCATCTTTCACATAATGACGGAATATTTTAACGTGTAGCAACCTTACATTTGCAAGTGATATTGACATATTTTATTTAGGAAAAAGTAGGAAATGGCAAATTAGCATCAGGGTAGCACATCATGCAACTACCAATGACAAAATATGCTATAGAAGTGTAGTATGTGTGTACTATTCTCCAAACACGTAAAATGCAGTTACATTTCAAAGTATACATTTTTTTTAAATCTCTATTTTGTCTCTGTAAAATATGTATTCTATTATATAGGCACTTTTCTGTTACTGAAGCTGCTTTGGGCAGGTTGTCTCAGAGTGTGCAGCCATACAAGACTGATTTACACTTTTCACCCACTCTAGAGATCCTGTTCGCTGGGTAACCAAGGTCAAGCCTCAGAGCTTATGTCTCCCAAGCTTCCTACGCAAGAGATAGAGGGCTTACTGGATCCTCCCTAGGGCAGAGAGGCAGCCACATGTGGACGTGAGCTGAGGTCATCTTCACAAGGTATCGTGACATAACATGACTGAGATGGACAAAATCTTTTTGGAAATTATACAGATGAATGCTGTTTAAGTGACTATGATTTGGAATGAGCTGAAAGGTGCCATTAAGGAGCAGCTTGAAGGGCAACAATGATTTATATAGAGTACAAATCCCCACAATATCTTAAATTATAATACAGTAGACGATAACAAGGAGGCAAAATCTAATGTTAAACTAATTTAAATGGGACAGATTTGCAATCTTGAATGTTAAGATTATATGTAAATGGTGAATAATAATGAGCCAATAGTGCTTTTCAGAACTGTTGTAAAATCCACTGGCAAAATGATATTAGACATCACACCACATTTTCAACATTTAAAAAAAGAAAAGAAAAAAAAAAAACTCAATAAACATAAAAACCCAAAACAAACAAACAAAAAATCAATATAACAAAACCTGCACTTAAGTATATGTCCTGGTAACACTGAAGGGAACAGAAGTGGCGCTGCTGCCATACTCTGTGATAAATTTAACACAGGAATTCCCATGATGGTGGTATAAACACAATAAATCTCATTCCATCTGCAGTCCCCACTGTGCGCATACAGCAACAGTCAATGTTCATAATGCATGCTCACAATCCCTCCAATTTGCACCGCACACAGGCGTCAGCTTCCATCCCAAAATAATCACCATTCATTAGTAATTATTTCCATGTCTTTCAATCATGTCTCTGTCAGTTTTCACAGAGATAATAGGATTCCTTCTACTGGGCGAGGGGCATTAAAATGAGGCTGAAAGCAAACTGGTAGAAGTCTTCAGAATTCTTCAGCCAGCTAAATTCTGCCACCACATGACTGCTTTCCATTGTTTGCAATAGTCTGTCAACATTTAACTAGCCACTACCAAATCTGAGCACTTCGATTAAATCTGACCATTAATTCTACAATGTCAAAAAAATGACTGATGCATCTTAAATGTTGAGGCTAAGCAGCAAATAAAGGGTGTTTGTACATGGCTGTCTTCCATTGTTTACTGATTGAGTGATTTTTGCTGTCTACTCAGACTTATAAGACCACACACGACCCAGCCAGTGTCACAATATATTTGACTGTAGATGAATAACCTGTCAAATGCTTGTTCGGTGGGTGACATATTAGATGTCAACATCAACCTGTTTGATTTGAATGTTTTCACAATCAGCAAAGCTATTTAGCCCATTTGCCACGATCAGCCAAATGCCACAGATAATGCAGGGTTGCATATTTAAAAAACGAAAAAAAAAGCCACATTATCAAGGGGTTTTTTCCTGCATAAATCACAAGGAAACTAAATTGTGAATAGTATTGTTCAGTTGGAAGTTCTCAGACATATTGAAGTCTGGATTGTTCCCTTCCCATCCAACAATCAAGTAAAATGAGCCAATGTATTAAAAAAAGAAGTCCAACTTCTAAAAAAAAGTAGCCGCAGATAAATATAATGGAACAAATAATTTTGTATATGGCAACTACTGATCAATACCCATGAGTCAGCTTTTCTTCTGCTGAGGTTTCTGTCTTTTGTTGCTTAGAGGTAAACCTGTCATTCCCGGGACATTCGGACAATTCATAGAGCGATGGAGAGGCAAAAGTGACCAAATACAAGATATTTCCAAGGCCAAACAAGTTGATCTGAAGCCAGAAGAGCACCACAAAACCACAGCCTGGAATAATAACAGCAATAAAACACTGGCGGAAGGAGTACAGTATTTGATTTGATCAGTGACCCAGAAGAATGTTTGTGCCTTTTTGAAACAACATCAGCTGCTATTTCACATATTTTGGTCCGGTGACAAGTCCAATTACAGGGTTTTGGTTTCAGAGTCAGGCTGTGCTATGAGAGCATTTTAGCATAAACTTCAGTTCTTTTTTTGGCACTGTCTCTCTTTATGATTTGTCACCCAGTGGTACTTAAGGTTGTTCAAACAGACATCTAGAAGTTTGTTTATCTTGCTATCTGCTCTGGTATAGCCATTCGCTGTGCTGTTGGTGAAAAAAGAAACAAAGGCGTACAACAACTTCCAAAACTGCTGCATCAAAAATGCGGCATTGATGTGTTTCTGATGTGGCCTTGAAGTCGTGCGGCAAGATTAAATGCTCAGAAACCAAGTTCAAAGAAAACTGTAGATAGGGTTTATCAAAATAATGATGAAATATGAAAGAGTGCAGATGTTTTGCTCAGGGATAATTTACGTGTAGCTAATTTGCACCACAGCTGAATTTCACCTAAAGCATTACTACAGTTAGAAGAACCTAAAAGGGAAAAAAAGCAATGGTTGCACATGTAGTATACAACGGAAAATCATCTTGCAGTGGTTTTTGGGGATATATTATATCACATCCACTACCTTTTTGCATTTCTGAAGAATCTAAAATTACCCTGTGCTTACCAGCACACTGGATTATATCCTGGAGGAGAATCATTTGTATCAAGCAAAGCCACTTTGCTCGTGGCTAACCTTAAGGGAGCAAAAAATGCACAGAGAACGTTTGGATGCTAGGCAAACATGGGGTGGGGTGAGAAAAACTACGCTGGAGGACACAGATTGCGTACGTTCACAGAAAGACCTAAACAGGCAATGTTGTTGATGAGATGCTTTAATTGTTCTCACCTCAGATTTTAAATCTTTAAAATTGAAATCTTGCAATCAGCTTCATCAAGAGGCAACATCACGACCTGATGGACTCTTGCTATTCAATAATATAGGCCATTATTGTAGGAAATAATAATGAATTCTAGTCTAATCAGCCATATTTCATTTTCTGCTGCTCGAGCTGTCCTGGAATATGTAGGTGACAGATTAAAAACTTTTTGGAACACTCTTAGAAAGGTTTAAGGGGAACTACAAACAAGTCTTTGCAGGGTAAAGAAGCCACGACACTTCAATCCAACACTGAAGGCCCCTTGAAACAGATGTCAGTCACTTTATTGGGCTTTGATCAGACATGTCGAGGATAGTAGCATGAATGAGCGCTACGCCCCCACAGCCATTTTTCAAAACAGTTGGACACATAGTCGGGTGCAAAGTCAGCAGATCGGACTCTGCACAGCTTTTCCACCGTTGTTGGATGTTTCATAGTCATGCAGACCACCCCGAACCTAAACATGGCTCAGTGTGAAACTGTGAGGTCAGACTTTATGTGGTTTCCTGTAAATGACCTGTAGACGTCTGCTTTGACTCCTTGCGAACCTGTGCAGATGGTGTTTGGCGCATGTTCTGCCCAACAGCAGTTACATGTGGATGATGCAATTCTGCCTTTGGTTGCAGAGGATCTCTGGCCTCCATCTATACTCAGAATCTCGGAGCTAGCTTTGACATCGGTTTCAGAGTACGGAGGACTGAAACTCGCCGTGCAGCCATGGACGGAGAACATTGGCTCATTCCTGCTTAGACGTCATGCATCTCAGTGTATATGACTCTTGTCAAAAGGGCTGGCTTTCTCAATAAAGACTGAGCTTTACAAATGAAGGAGCTCACCTACGACGTTGTAACGAAGAAGAATAGCTTATGAAGCGGTTCCCAAATCTCTTTATACTTTCCTCTCCATTGTAAGGTAGCCTCCCTCTGTTTGTAGGAGGCAGGATCCCACCGACCGGCACTGATTGATAGACTTTCTACACTATTGACAGGTCTTGCTGACAGGCAGTCATTATATCCTCATGAAAATAACATAGCTTTAGAAGTGGGGATGGGATATTATTGCCATACTAAAGTAGGAAAAAAAAGATAGATAGATAGATGGATAGATGTGTATGGAGGAGCATGTACAAAGACCTTATGAGTGCCTTTTCACCGCCCTTTGGATTTCTTTGTTCGTTAAAAAACGATGTGGGCTAAGAAGGATGTGGCTCATTTGTAAGAACCTTAAGCAGACCTTGCAATCTTGTAAGAGCTCAAGTGATTGCAATGTAAAATGATTAATGCTAATAATAATGCTTATTTTCTATGTTTTGGGGGTAATGGAAGAGAAATGTACAGTTAACACATGATACATGCACTTTTTCCAAAGGAACACTGGATTAAAAGATTTTTCCTATTCCATAGGGTCTTAAAAAACGGATTACCAGTGTCATTAGGGCAAATTACATGTAATTATGCCACCATGTCAAATGTTCTCTCATGGGAAATCAAATAACATATTTCTACAATGTCAAATTCTGCAAATACGCAACATGGAATACAGCGGTTATTCTACTGTTTCCAGTTACCATATAAAGATAGAGAAGAATACCATGAGTCATTGCCAACAAAGTGAGCATCAAATCATATTGACACCCAATTCTTATGATAATATCAAGCATACTCTGTGTGCTGTACCTCGTTACCTTCCTTCATGCTATCTTGGCCACATTTAACTATTCTTAGGTAAATATAAAACCAACAAATTATCCCTAAATGTTGTTCTTTTTGTCTTTGGAATAAATTTCACACTGACATTTACAATGTAATTCGAGTGTATGGATTCTCCATCTGCTCAATGACCACGCTTTGTCACTCATTTTCTCCAGGAAGGTTAAAGTTTTTACTACGTGACATACACCACTTTGTCTTAAATCAAGTGGTGATCGGTGAATTTATATGTTCTGTGCTGGAAAGTTGTACAACCCAACAGAATTGATTTAACACTGGAGAAGGAAAATTGATTTACTTCCTGTTAACGATAGCAAATCACATTGCCCTCCTGGGAACAATATAGACTTTCTAATGTAATCTAAGCTTCAATGCCAACTGAAATATTTGAAATTCTGTTTCCTGCAGTCAGGATTAAGATGATGCTGCATATTGCTCCTTTGTCATCAGCAGCTGATAGTAGCAAGAGGTAGTGGCAATATGTATTCTGATGGTTACCTGAGTTAAACCACAAAGCAACACAGAGGTACTTTATCTCTAACCAATGCATCTTGAAAATAGTGATGCATTAGTGATGCATTTGCAGGGTTCTTTGGTTGGGGGTCATACGGATGCACAGTAAAAGGACAGAATCCCCACTCCCCGAAAAGAAAAAGGAAGTGTACAGACAAAGTATGGCAGCATCATCAACATATAATTAATGCCTTTATTGTCTCAAAGGTTTCCTCAGCGAAATGTCAGACACATGTTCAGTATCTTTAAATCATAATGTTGCCAAAACTGCACAACTCCACTGTCAACATGAAGCTGAGGATGTAATATCGACGGCCAGACTTCCCCAACCTTTTTTTTGTTTTTATTCCTAACGGTGATTGTTTTTATAGGTAGATTGATAGGCAGAGGGCCAGGTCAGGTGAGTGAGGCTAAAACATAAAGACAGACATGTTCTCTCAAACCTCTGGAAGCTTCAGGCCCTCGTGAAATCACTGCCCGGCTGTCATGATTTCTTGTGTGCAAAGCAGAGGCTGTGGACAACTGATTGGAGACTGAATGAATGTGGTGGTTTTAGCAGGCTAACCTCAATGGTTGTGTTCTGTGTTTCTGCGTTCTCCCAGCCAGATGACTCTGCAGCGTTAAGCAAGCAATATGCTTTTCTGTGTAATTCCATGACAGGTTTTACTGCATACAGTTTCACCAGCAAACATGCCACCTCACATAATTCCAAGTGACATAACTTCATTACAAAGTCATTGAGCAAGTTGTTGGTTGGCCAGAAACGTATCAAACTTTGCATTGAAGCTTATAACATATCATCATTATTATACAAGCCTCGCTCACTGTAAGCATTGAAGGTTTCAACAGGAGAGGGTTAATTTATTAATTAATATCTTGCAATATAACTGTTCTCTTTATTTAACACAAATCTAACAAAAAATATATAACTAGTCATCAAAGTCAAAGCTTTGTGATGTATACAAAGTGTGGTTTGTATTTATTAGTTGTACATTACATATTCATTTTCACTTTCTGGTAACCAGAGGCAATGGAATATGGATAGTCTGAATGACAGAGAGAATTTTTAATCTTGAGAAAATGTAGAAATAATAAGAAAAAAGGGTATACTATAGAGATATACA
Organism: Mullus surmuletus; assembly: GCA_903171835.1. Taxonomy (NCBI): domain Eukaryota; kingdom Metazoa; phylum Chordata; class Actinopteri; order Syngnathiformes; family Mullidae; genus Mullus; species Mullus surmuletus. The sequence goes on from CAESWR010000804.1 coordinate 247,295, forward strand.
AATAATTAGCTCAAATACATATTCACTAATTCCTTTAAATGTATTAATTTTGTTATTTAATCAGCCAGTTGTCTTGTTCACCCTGGCCTCTCTGACAAATCAGATCTTAAAAATAAGACTCTAAAGAATGTCTAATGGTATGAGTGTAAGTGACTATGCTCCACGGAAAAAAAAAAAAAAAAAAATTTCACACAGCCATCTGTGTAATGTCTGCAAACACACTTAGCAAGAAAAGGTACAGTACAGACTCCTTCCCTGCCCCTGAGTGTTTGGGTTTCTCACCATCAAAACACCTACTAGCAAAACGGGCTTCCTGAAGGTACAGAAGGATATGAAAAAAAAGAAAAGAAAGTAAATGAATAAATTATGACGTTGTCTGTTTATGTAAAAGTTAGAGTAAAGTGGTGGACTCTGTCTTCAACAGCTGGATTTTAGCGATACTGAATTCATCTCAGTCCTCTCCAGACTTGAGAGAATGCTACCCGACTTTGATTTTTTTCACATCGCCCAAGGCGGGTATTGTTCCCTATGACAACGTTAGATTTCAGATCCCCATATTTCCACGGGTCAAACCATAATTAGAACGCATCCCCTGGCATTCCCTCCATGAAGCAAAAAATAAATTATGTCTGGTGAAGTGCTGTCGGTGGCATCTTGATATCCGCGGGGCCAGCGTTTTGGCGATGGTACTGGAGGGGGCTTCATGGCAAAAAGAGCATATACCTTTCAAGTCATCCAGAGGCTCGTCAAATGGGTAAGGTGGCTGGCAAGAAAAATAGGGTCCAAAACACGCAGTGGCCAACCACAACTGTGACTAGCCAACATCTCTGTAGCTTCGGCAAAGCTCCAGCTAATTGCTTTGTGTGGGGAAAAAACTAAACAAAACAAACAGCACCTACAAGCGAAATTGATTTCTGGACCCTGGCCGTCCTGTCTCCCAATGAGCACAGCAGCTGTCAGGCTCTGGTGTTTTAGTGGCCAAAAATTAAAATCCAGCCTTTATAAAGTTCTGCTGGCAGGACTTGCCGGATTGTCTGACACGCTGGGGGGCAAAGGGACAAAAGCTAATGCCCGGTTTTAGACCGTGTGCAATATAAGTCACTCTCCCGCTGGGCGTAAAATTTAATGGATAGTCTCTATCTTGCACACTCTTATGGCATCATGGCATCGCTCGTTATGTCTTGTAGTAATTAAGTCATTATACAACCATCAATCATCATCCTGGGATGGAAAAACCTGCCATGTTAGGGAGGAGCCAAAGCCAGCGGGGAAACCTTCAAACGCACAAAATGACCTGCACGAACATGTATCTCTCTGGCGTTGACACACGCCTACATATGTAACAAAGGGCACTTTGATTCTTTGTGTGAGCCACCGCACTTGAGACCCATTAAGCTCTGTTCCACTCGGATGCTAAACCAAATTAGTGGAGGTCTTGAACTTTGCTCGCTGTAACGTGCTGCCTGTTACCCGCCTGATTAGTATTCCGTTAGAACACGAGCAAGGGAGTCCACGTGTGCGAGGAGGAAGGAGAGAAACATTCTTGGTTACACTTTTTTTCCTCTCTTTTCCCGTGGAGCAAAATTCAGTGGCTTCCAACTGAGAGGGGCAAAATCAATTTTCTAACACTGTATCCAAAATAACTCTTTACTGCTTTAAAAGCTGTAAATTAATTTTCTATATTGCCGCTGAGGGCGAATAGGCCACAACAATAAAAAATGATGTTCTAATAGTATGTGAGATGGTCCATCTGCCTCCACCACTGCAAAACAGTGATTGCAAGAAGGCTGCGGAAAAAAAAAGAAGCATAATCAGTCTTTCCTTCTCCGTCGTCCGGGTTATTATCATCAGAAAGCATCGCAGCCTGTTTTGTTTTCCCGACTGCTGGTCTTTGATTTCCTGTCAGGCACAGCGGCACCGACATCCGGCCAGCTTTTCCCATTCCCATGCTGCACACAAAGGTGGGGATAAACTTAAAAGAAAAGGGAACGGGT
>CAESWR010000804.1:255607-270023 GCA_903171835.1 Mullus surmuletus
GTCTATATACAGCAAGTAACCTGGTGTATGGTATATCCAGCCTTGTAGTACAGACACTACACAGGCTAAACGAACGGTAATAAAATGCTTCTGAACATTGGCATTATAGTGGTATTATTGCACATTGAACTGGTACATTGTTATTGCTCAGTTGGCGCAATGGCTCATTGGGCACAATTGCTGATGGGAAAGACAATGTTGTGTTTTGCTTGCAGAGGTTCTGGCACCGTGAGTTAGAGTGGGGAGGTTTTTGGTGACTATGCGTGGGCAGTGCCAATAACCATCTTGGCTGTTTATATTAACTGTTGGTGCCAGAAATACACCAAAAGTTTATCCTGTGCTCACTCCATCTGAGAAATTGCCCAAGTACAATGTGTTTATACCATGCTATGCGGTCGGATCGGTAATTTTCATTATCGGATTTGCCCGATGTTTAATTTTTTGGTCATATCAGGCCAATCCAATCATCTGATCGATCAGTATCAGCTTGTAGTTGAAATGACATTTGTATGAAATATATCTAATGTGGCAATACAGCAAGGTTATTCATATGACATTGGGTAGGAAAGACTAAAACACTTTCTGGTTTCATTTACCCATTTGATATAATGATTGCCCTGGAGTCAGAGCTTGACTAAGTTACCAACACAGTTGGGTTTGAGTTAGCTTTTCTCTGCTGAGACCAAGCTTATGAAATATGTTTATACCACTCAAAGCACCATCTCCACAGTGCCCACAGAATCATAGCAGGACAGATTATTGTTTTCTTTTCTAAATAAATGAGAAGTACTGTTTATTATTTTGCATTGGCCCTTGCCCCCCCCCCCCCCTCAAGTTCATTATTTTGCAGTGGCCCTGGCCACTCTCAAGCCTTGTAGGGCCCTTTAATAAAAAGGCAGCCATGCTCACATTGCCTGTGAGTTGCAAAACCAAAGGTTGGTAACATTGTCAGCTTTGCATTTTCAGTCTATGAATTGCAGCAACAAATCTGATCTATGGCTAACTTCAATCATGACAAGTCAAATCAGCTCAGCTCATTACCTTGCAATCCGCCACACAGCACAACCACAATTTTGGTGATGGCTTAAGTCCACCTGACTCAGATGCACTGGACTGCATCTGATAAAAAACATAGAATTATTGAAAAGGTATAAGTAAAGGTAATCATATTTATGCAATTGGGAGGGGATATGTCAAATTTTGTATAGTCTATGTCTATCTGCATGACTGCCCATATCCACCAGCATTGCTTTAGATCCAGAGTAAACATGGCTTGAGCTTGTGTGATCGCAGTGCAACTTTCTCACACCAAATGACACGGTGCCAAGAGTATCTTCATTGACACTCCCCTGCTGCGCCGTCACACCCATCTTGGCGCATTTTCTCTTACACTAGACTTGTGCTGGTACAAAAATAGAGCCCCATGTGTGGAGATGTTCTTTGGTTGCCCTAACAAGAGAAATGCTTTTACGGTGCTACATGTCTGAGGAAGATTTTGTTCTCATTGCTCCACCAGAAACATTATAAGGCTCTGCTTTCCCTTGACAAATATGGTGGTAGTTTTATGTGTTGTAGATCTGAGGGCATCAACAGAATCTGTCACATAATCTTGCAAATAATGACACTGATAATAATGATTATGATATAATAATAATAATAATAATAATAATAATAATAATAATAATAATAATAATAATAATAATAATACATTTTATTTATAGAGCGCTTTGCAGAACTCAAAGACGCTTTACAGTAAAAAAGTAAACACAGCAGGGCATTTAGCAGAAATACAAAATATAAAACCGATAATTTATAACATTGTCAAATCAAATTAAGAGGGTAAGACATAAAAGCAAGGGAGACAAATAACAAGACAGATTAAGTATTAAAAGCAGATCTAAAAAGGTGAGCCTTGAGGAGGGATTTGAATCAGTTAAGGTCAGTGCAGTCACAGAGAGGTTGGGGGAGTGAGTTCCAGAGTGAGCAGCAATGGAGAAGGCTCTGTCCCCCCAGGTCTGGCGCTTGGTCATGTGAGGGGTGGAGAGGAGGTTAGCATCGGCTGAGTGGAGGTAACAGGGGGGGGAGTACACGGGAGGAGCAGGTCGGTGATGTAGGAGGGGGCCAGGTTGTGGAAGGACTTGAAGGTGGGGAGTAGCAGTTTGTAGGAGGTGGAACCAAAGAGAATGCGCCCAGAGTTTAATATCAGCCAGGCAGTTGGAGAGAGTGGTGAGGGTGGGAGTGGAGATGGTTTTGGTGGAGATATAGAGTTGGATATTGTCGGCGTAGCAGTGAAAGTGAAAGTTGCGTTGACGGATGGTGTCACCGGGGGGGAAGAGGTAGAGGATAAAAAAGGAGGGGACCGAGCACCGAACCTTGACGTATACCATCGGACAGGGGGCAGTGGAAGAGGTACAGTTATTGATCTTGATGATTTTTCATCTGTTGGTGAGATTTGAACTAAGTGAGGGCTGTGCCAGTGATGTTGATGAAAGATTGAAGACAGGAGAGGAGGATGGAGTCTTTAATCGAGAGAGGTCAAGGAGGATGATGATATTGAGTTGTCCAGAATCTGAAGAGAGGAGGAGATCATTTGTTACCTTGAGAAGGGCAGTTTTGGTGCTGTGATTGGTACGGAATCCAGATTGAAAGGTTTCATAGAGGTTGTTGGAGGTGAGCAGCAACGACACGTTCTAAAGTTTTGGATATGAAGGAGATGTTGGAGATGGGCCGGAAGTTGTTAGGGGAGTTTGGGTCTAGACCGGGTTTCTTAAGAATGGGTGAGACAGAGGCAAGTTTGAGTGGTAGGGGGACAGAGCCACTACTGAGGGAGGTGTTGATGATTTGGAAGATGAGGGGGGAGACGACAGGGAGGCAGTTCTTGAGGAGAGCAGTAGAGATGGGGTCCAGGCAGGATGAGGAGTTGGTTGTTCCGTTTATGTATTTGGGCAGGTCCAGTGGGGAGATGGGCGAGAAATGAGTCAGGGGGGGAACGTTGGGAGAGGTGGGTGGAGGGGAGGTGGGGGCGCGAGGGTATGGAGTTGATCTTGTTTTGGAAAAACGAGAGGAATGAATTGCACCAGTCAGTGGTGAATGAGTTGGATATGTTGTCCGGGGGGTGAGGAGTTTGGTGATGGTTGAGAAGAGTGTCTTGGGGCTGTTGGAGCCAGAGTTGATCAGGTGAGAGTAGTAGGTGGTCCCTGCAGTTTTCAAGGCATCTTTTTATTGTTGGAGGAAATCAGTCTAGGCTTGAAGGTGAACTGTGAGGTGTATTATCTTGTAAAGTAATTCAAGCTATCGTTTATGGGATGTCATCTGGTGAAGTTTAGGGGTGTACCAGGGAGCACAGTGGGTGAAAGTGACTGATTTGGACTTGAGGGGAGCTAATCCAAGCAGGAGGAGAGAGTGTGGTTGTACTAGTCAATGAGGTCGTTGGGACGTTGAAAGTGAAGCTGAGAAAACAGAGGGGGAGATTGACTTAATATTTCTTCTTAATTATCCGTTATTCCTTAGGCAGATGGGTTGGGAGGTTTATGTCCATGATTTTTGCCATGTGATCAGAAATATGGAGATTACAGCTGGAGATGTGTGGGATTGTGAGACCGGAGGAGTAGACGGGATCGAGGATGTGTCCACAGTTGCTGGTGGGGACATTGACGTGCTGGGTGAGGTTGAGGGGTGGTAAGAGGTCCAGGAAGTCAGAGGTTTGCAGTTGATGCTGTCAATTTGGAAGTCAAAATCTCCAAGGATGAGGACAGAGGGCGATGTGGCTAATAACTGGGTGACAAAATGAGAGAAATCAGAAAGGAATGAGGGATTTGGTTTGGGTGAGTGGTAGATGATGGCATAGCATGGGAAGTTAGTATCAACAACATGTGAGTATGATAGATTCCAGGCTTGTATAAACAAGATTGGCTTCAAGCCTTTTATGGTAAAATTTTCAAAGACTATTCTTCATCCAACTCAGATTTGCTTGCCGTATGGAAACAGTCTTGTTTATTCATTTGCATATTTTTCATATTTATCTTCGCCACTAGAGGGCACCTGCTGCTAGTAGGACTAGCCAGGATACAAGTGCAACATGTGATAACAGCTGATTGAGTTGAGTACATAATAATATGAAGAAATAAAAGGGCAACCAAAAAGGCCATGACATTATGAGTTTTGTGTTAATGAATTGACAACTGTCACAAACTGAATCAGATTATTACTCTTATTATTACATAAAATATTAATCAAATATTAAAATAAAATAACAACACTAATTTGACTTGGTTAATCTCTGCATGTTACTCCATTTTTGCAAAGACATATATATTTTATCTTGAAAATTAAAACACAGTCAGAAGTTATGTTTAATCGACGGTGAGAAATATATGCACTAAGCTGCTCTTAAAATAATGACTGCCCCTAAAATAAAAGCCAGAAAGAAGATGGGATTACACCATTTGAACCACTGGGAAGCTTTTAACCCCACAAAGTGTTGAATGTTTTGCTGTTAGTTCAAGCATGTTTGAAGAAGTTGAAACGATCAGTGAAAGTGGGGAAAACGAGTAACTCAGTGATGAGGACATGATGATTCACATAAATATTTCCTATTAAACATATTTGAGAATGGCTGGATTGCGGGGATAAAGGTGTTTCCACTCATCCAACACCTCAGTCTGCTCAATACGAGGAAAATAAAAAATAAATAAAAACAGAGTATGTCAGATGTCTGCTCAGACTGTGAACAGACCCCGGAGAACGTTGGGGAAAAGTGCGCCAGATAAAACACTGAATTTAAATTTTACAATAGCCTGATGTCAAACAGGTCATCCTTGCTGGTGAGATAAATAAGTGAGTAAAAATAAATAGGCATTCTTCAAAGAGTCATCTGCCTGTCTGCTCCTCGGCTGCAGAATAAAACTAAAACCTTGGATTTTTAATATTTTTTTTCCTCCACCATCAAAACTTTTCAAAACAGCCAATGGCTTTAAGGTGCCAGCGCATTTTGGCAATTTTGCCCATCACCAAACAATCTCAAAAGAAAACACAAAGCACTGCATGGACAAACTTTCTCAAGTTTTTTCACTTGTTTTTTGTTCTTTTTTTCCTGCCTTTGACGCATCCACCAAGGCCTCAAATGCCAAAGGAACACTTTTAATTCATCATCGGGAGGGAGGGAAGGGGGCTGAAGGCTGTTCTGGATCATTGGACAGACAGTGCCTGAAGTCTGAAAGACAGAGAGTATGAAGCAGAGAAAGGGGAGTGACTGAGTAATTTAAAAGGGAAAAAAAAACGTCTTCCTCATAGAGCGAAGAAAGGACTTTGCAAACAGCAGAGAAAGACCTCCACCATTTAATTATCGAGTAATTGTAAAGTCTATAACAGTGGAGACCTGAAAGTGGGAGACAAGGGAAGAGGGACGGCTCCATGAAAATGTAATTAGCTGAATATCATTTCTACTCGCTCTCAGACCCTCTGCAGAATTTGAGGGGACAAAGAAGGGGAAAACAGTTCCTTTTAAGATAAAACCCAACGCAGTGTCACCGTTTAGATCTTCTCTGACTTGGATCAATATGTAATTACCTCTGGGAGGAAGAAATACCTTCTCTCCCGGTCTTCAGTCTCTCTTAACCCCCTCTTTATTTCCAGGGGGGACACAAAATGACAGTGACAGAGAATGTCAATGTGTGCAAATTGGCCAACAAGTGTATTTCTGTTCATTCTGTTTTCTGTTATTATTATTTTTAATTAATAGCTATTACTAATATTATCCAGATTATTTGAATGCATTTTTTATGCATCTTTCTAAATTGATTATTTATTTAATGTATTCAATACCATTAAACTAAGAGGTTTAGGAGTTTAAACTGTTGGAGCACAGATGGCGGTGGCGGTGGAATGGGCGTGAACTCTGCTCGCAACGACTACCCTCTAGCATCACTTATCCTCACGCTGCCACTGAATGATCCCTCAACAGCGCACAAATCGCTCCTGAGACTCATCTCAAGCAGGGCAACAATTAAAAGACAATAAAAACTACATTATGAACACTTAACTATGCATGAACTCCTTTTGGGAGATGTACTAGTTTTATTTTATTTTATTTTTTCTTCAAGGAGTCTTCAAGCATTGGAGTCCAGTTGCCTCAGTAACAACCATCTACAATTTGGCCAAAGTTGAGCCCTAAATAAACTTAATTATTTCATCTTTTTCTACAGCGTACCATGGAAAATACTGGTTTACATTAGTCAATAAATTTACATGCACACCATAGTCCAAGTATCGACCATATTTTCTTTAAGGCAATTTCTCCTATATTTTTTTTCTTTTCAAAGCGCTACATGGAAATTCCCATTTACATCATCATATTCCAAAGAAAGCTGTAGCATATGATGGCAATGCGATATTTCAGGGCAAACCACATATTCGTTCCCGGCCATAATTCCCATGATGCCAGATCAATGCAATGCTTCCTTTAGCAGTATATTGTGTTGTTCTCTTGGCAGCGATATTATGATAAGAACCCTCATTCTCATTCACATCCTCAGCAACGGCAGAGGACAACGCCAGGAAATTGTGAGCAGGGCTATTCGACTTGTCAGTTTGCCATTTATGCCCATCACAAGCCCCAAGAGAGTAAGGTAAATTGGCAGCCAAGACTGGTGGGAAAGAGTAGGGATGGAGTTCACAGACAGTATAAAAAAACTACCACAATTCTTTGGAAATACTATGCTGAAACAAGTATCCAGTAGAAATAAAACACTTTTGATGAGCAGTAGTATCGTGCCTACATTCTAAGACAGACTGTTCACACAGCCCCCCCCCCACGCACACACAACGCTAAGGCTTCCTCAGGTAAATAAAATGTGTCCAAACTTCATATTCACCCGCAAAAAGCATGCACACTGATCTACTAACAGTGCACTCTGAAGATTGCATCTTTCAAATGTGCAAACGATCTCAGTAAATCACTGTAGCCATGCATGCCACAGTTACACACACACACACACTTAGCTTAGCTTATGGCAGTCCATCGATTTCGATGATGACGTTGCTGCAAATGTTCAAGTATGGACATCTATTTGGGTATGTTGTGGTGGTGCATAGCGATGTGGTTGTGCAGGCCGATGTGCGATCCGCAGAGTTTGCCACACGAGGGTCATGGGAAAGCAGCACTTGAGGGTGTGGGCCCTGCAGCACGCTGATGCTTCTGTGAACAATGCTGTATCCTCCTCACTGTGACCTGTTCCTGAAGATGAGTGACTCCTTGGTGGCAAGTTGAACTCCATCTAAGGCGATCAGCAGCCAGGGATTCGAGTGCTGTCGGTTTGATGTTGCACTTCTTCAGGAGGCTTTTCAGGTGATCCCTGAAGTCCTTTCTGTCCCCCAGCAGATCTCTGACCATCCAAAAGCTGGCCATAGAGGATTTGCCTGGGGAGGCGGTGGACAGGCATACGGATCAAATGCTCGACCCAACAAAGATGCTTTTGTGCAAGGATGACGGCAATGCTGGGTGTATGGGTTCGGTCACAGATGTCTTCCCAGGACACAACCAGGATCCTTTGCAGGCAGCATATGTGGAAAACCTCCAAGGTCCGTAAATGCTTCTGGTAGGGGGTCCAGGTTTCCAAATCATACAGCAGTATGGAAAGGCAAACTGTCGTGTACGCAGCTGCTTTGATGGAGGTGGTGAGATTCCTGTTCCGGAAAACCCTGGAGCTAAGCCTACCGAAGGCAGCGGGGGCCAGGCCAATACGGACCTGGAGGTCATTGTCGATGTTGCAAGAAGGGGACAGAATGCTGCCTAGATAGGTGAAGTGTGGGACGATTGCAAGAGGTTGACCATTGAGGGTGAAGGTGGGCACAATTGAGTGACAAGTGGACTCTTGTACAACTATCTGTTTTCCTGATGTTTGTCTGGAGAGTATTGGTGCTATACACAGCGGCGACCATGTTTAGTGCACACTGTAGGGATTCTGGTGAGTGGGCGAGAAATGCACAATCATCTGCATACTGTCACGCCAGGATTTGTTGGGTGGTGTTTTGGTGAAGGCTTGAAGGCGCCGGATGTTGAATGGGTTGCCGTCCAGTCTGTACTGTATCTGCATCCCGCTGGACGGATTGAGGTGTTTGTGACAGAAGAGGGTGACAGTGGAGAGGAAAATGTTGAAGATGGTAGGGGCTAGAACAGAATAGGCGGAATAGCATAGTCCGTGCTAGCACCTTCCCAGCCACCGAAAGGAGGGAAATGCTTCTGCTGTTGCCACAGTCAGCTTTGTCACCTTTGCGCTTGAAGATCGTGATGATGTTGGCAACCTTCCAATCTTGCGGAATGACTTCAGAAGACCAGATGGAGGTGATCAGATTGTGTAATCTCTGGGTGAGGAGGTATGCACCATTTTTCAGAATTTCCGCAGGGATTCCATCAAGGTCCGGGCTCTTGTTATTCTTCAGGCTGGCGATGGCTTTCCGTATCACAGCGAAAGTGGGGGGGAGTCGAGATCAGCGATGGGAGGCAGGCATGGGAGGTTGTCAAGTATGTCCATCCGAGTTGGGTATGAGGTGTTCAGCAGGGTGTTAAAATGCTCAGCCCATCTGTCCAGGATCTGTTTCTTGTCCTTGTACAGAATGGTATCATCGGCAGATCTGACCGGAGTTATGTTCTTCCTCTGTGGGCCATGGATGAACTTGATGGCATCATAGAATGCATGGGAGTTGTTAGTATCCGCGTGACGCTATATCTTCCTGGCTTTTTTTGTCCACCAGTCATTCTCCATGGCTCTGAGGGTGCGCTGGGTTTCAGTCCGAATGTTGTTGAAATGGGCCTTCATCATGGTGGATTGTGGGTTTGAAAGACGAGCTGCAACGGCCTTGTGTTTTGCCTGAAGCAGGTTATGAATACCTGGGGCACTGTTGTCAAACCAGTCTTGGTGCCTCCGTCTGGTGTACACTACAGACTTGACTGCCGCCTGATGAATAGCAGTGGTGTTCCAGGTGGAGCTGATGTTTGGATCAGCTGGTGTTTCGGGGATTTTAGATTTTAGATAACTGTAGGGAATCTGTTCCCTGAGCTGGTTGACTGAATGCAGGGACTTCAGTGCATCACAGTTCAGTCTCTTGCAGGGTGGTGTTTTCCTGAGTGGAGGACGGAGTTCCAGGGTGAGTTTGGCTCTGATCAAGCGGTGATCTGTCCAACAGTCCGCTCCGCGCACGGCTCTGACCACTTGCACTTCCTTCCTGTCGATCTGGCGGACGATGATGTCAGGGTCAGCGTCAAGTGTTGGGGCATATGCGCTGATGAGGGTGGCATAGCGGTTGTTGAATTGAATTGAATTGAATTGAATTGAAAGTGCTTTCGTTGGTGAGGGGAATCCGCCAGGTCATCAATCTTTTGCTGATGCCAACTGGGGATTCAGGGATCCTCGGAAGAAGGCTGGATCGTACTGAGAAACCTACACCCTGGAGGCGGCGGAGGCCCTACGGAAGCCCCTTCCAGAAGAAAGTGTAGCCTTCTCCCACTTCTGTTAAAGCGTCCTCGCCATGGAAGCCGGTTTCACTGAGAGCTGCAATGTCGATGTTGTATCGCTGCAGCTCGTGCGCAACCAGCGCGGTCCTTCTGCGAGGACGGGATGAGTCATCACGTGCATCCAAAAGTGTACGGACGTTCCACGCTGCAATTGTGAAATTGGTCTGCTTCTTGTGTTTTCGACCGTTTGAGGGGATGACCCAGCAGCTGCGGCAGGCTTCCCGGGTTGAACGGAACAGACCATTTTTAGGCCACCTTTTCTAGGCCCCTCCCATCTCAGGGTCAGCAGGGTGGAGCTGCTCAGTCGCGTGTGGATCTGCCGGAGAGGTGCGCTGTTCCATCCCGCTCCTCTGTGTCCGTCTTCCTCACGCCGCCTAACGTGCAGGGTTGGGCTAGGTACTTCCAATCACATCCTGACCTGTACCTACCACCCTTTCCACAACCTTAGTGTGGGGGGGATTGGGGTGGGGTGAGGGAAGGGAAGGGGTATTTGGAGTAGGCCTGCGCAAAGAATAGAGGGTAGAGGCGTGCAATCTCTGCCCTCGTTAACTTGGCTCAATCCAATCTCAGCAATACTTTCGCACAAATTCAGGTTTTCACACATACACGGCGAGACAAGCAGATCATTGCATTGACACCATTGCAATACTCCCAGAGGGCAGTACACCATCAAGTATAGACATATTTTGCTATGGAATGAACATCACCGACTAGCTGACAGCTCTTCTTCACTGGCAATGTTCAAAAATGAACTATTTAAATTAGATGAATTGCACAACACAACTTTGTTGAAGAACAAACACAAAAAAACAAATAAAATGTTCAAGTACAATAAAAACAATGTGGCACTAGGTAAGGCAAAATTGGACATTCAAACCTTTCTTTCTTCTTCCTCTTTGTCTGAGCCTATTATTTGTTCCCAATTTTTTATTTACCATTATTTTCATATTATTATTTTTCTTTATTTTTATTTTCTTCATAAAAATAAAAAATAAAAATGATCCTATATTTATCCTGTACCATAACTTAATAATTGTCAGGACACGGTGAGGTCTTTATGTAAGCCTCCCAGGTTTCCGACCTCGCCTGCACATTTCCCCGAACTTCCTCTCTACCAAGAGGGATATGGATGTGTTTTTTGTTTTTACATTTTATATGTGCAATTAAAGTATATGGATACTGATATAGATATGCGATAACAGTAACAAATGGTTCAACACATACAAATATTGGTTCACCCCCTCAGCCCTATTTTGAAACTAATACTTAGAATTTAGGAAGCTTTTCATTGAACATTAATGTTACAACAACGTGCTGACGTTTGCATACAAGCCAGGGGTCATTGGAAAAATGATCTTAATCAGTGTATGGCGATTAGAATAATTGGTTTACATGACTCAAACATAAGCAGAGTTTTGCCATCATTCCAGGTTGGCATGTAAATGTATTGATTACCTGCAGGAGCGGTGCATGTGGACCTAATTACATTAATGAGAGCAATTGAGCCATTGCTATCGGTGTTTGCACCTGTACTGCTCGAGCACACACATAGACAGCATGTTCACTCTCACAATATCAAATTATTCTTACGTAAGGATTATCGCACAGGCAGCAGGACTGTTTGCACACTCTCCATTTTTGTCTTTTTTAGTTTCCAGATGCCCCATGTAGAATGTCCGTTTAGAGGTGCAATTGATCCTTTTAGCTGCCAAAAAGCCATCCAGGGGTCGCCATATTTTCCCCAACACACATTGTGCAACACAGCGAACCGGCTACTGGGTCTTGGAACGCCATGACAGCTGCGGCCTTCACCTACCTTCCAGAATAAACAGCTGCTGTGGTCTGATTGTGCTCCGTCAACAGGGAGTGAAAGCAACATACTTTGTCTATAGTGTGTCCAAGACGACACTGTCCCTGGTGAATGCACACTGTTGCATTCAATCACCAGCTTGATTTTAATGTTTTTTATTGCTGCCTGTTTCACAGGCTACAGAGACGGAGGAGCACAAACACAATAGTTGTACCTGCTCAATAATGTTAGAATGGATTTTTGGGAGATCCCATATTAATAATGAGAACGATGCTCCTGTATTTATCAGATTCGGCCCCGTACGGAGGATGTGTTCTGATGAGTTGTGCAGTTTGTAAACCATTAGATAGACACATTATCAACACTGTTACAGTCATTTAACATTTTTATTAGGCTGTAGTTGGCGTTAACTCTTGCTTTGCCTAGGAATGCTCACAGTTCTGCTGGAAGTGGATAGCTATCAGGCAAGAAAGCAGAAGAGTCTGGATTCGGAGAGCTCTTCCTGAGGGAGTTAGAGGGTCAGAGGGTACATTGCTGAGCCTCACTGTCACCGACTACTAAGAGCAAGTACATGGCTCAGGCCAATAGTTGACTGCCACTAAGCCAAGAACCGCCCTCTCGAAATTCAATCACAGGTTATTCTCTTCCTTTTTTACTGCATCTAATATTTCCAATATGATATTCCCAAATCTAATATTGCAAATGTATAAAGCATTTTTGAAGCTTGTCCAGTAGATCTCCCAAGTACCTTGTTGGTTAAAGAGCTCCACAGAGGCTCTCTGATGATACACTCTACCTGACACATGGTCTGCTGGGTTTGTGGCACACTGGATTTACTTTCCAGTCTCAATTGTGATGCTATTCTCATGGATTTGCTTCAATTAGACTAAAGAAAAAGAATAATTCCGTGTTGCCAAATTTGACCTAATTACATAAACAACAGAGTTTAATTTGCTTGATAAATGTATTTTCAATGACCTGATTTGCGTCACTGAAGCAAAATGACACTACAAGATGAGTTATTTGATTTTATCTGTCCATTGAAATGTCATCATTTTCATGATGACCTGAACTTTTGAGACTTAAATGATAAAGAGAAAAATATATATCTTTTTGACACATTTCTTTTTGCATCAAGAAAGGTTTCTGCAGTCTCTGTGCTATAAATAATGCACTATTGAATGGGATTTCACTGTCTGCTATCCTCTTTCTGCTTCTTTCTTATGCACACACTTGCTTTGTTTTCCCTCCACATGTCAAATAACATGACGTTGAAATGCTCAACACGAACCGTAATCTTGCCTTGGATCTCGCCCACCCTGAACGATTGAAGCCGACGTTGACTTATGAGACGCTTTACTTTCTTTCCTCATGACAAGTGGCTCTCAAGAAATGAGAATTTGGAGAGAAGGAATGAAAGAAAGAGTAATTGTTTGCTAATGGACTCTGTTGGGGAAGGGTAAGAGGGAAAACAAGGAAGGAGCATGGCGACCCCACAACCACTTGGGAGGCAGCACCATGAGCACAAAAAGGAAAATACACAACCGGCAGCCCCATGTGTGAGTTATTGTTTACCGATGCACATATATGAGGAAAACGCCACAATATATTTTTACAGATTTACTAATCATTCATATTTTTTCACACAGTCTGTAATTTTTTGCTCTACACATGGAAAGATACAGGGGGAATGATGAATGTTCGTAGCATCTCAATAGAGCCATCGCCAATATATGTTCCACGTGCGCTATTGATTCTCTATCCACTGATTGAATTTAAAACATTATTTGTAGGCATGAAGAGGAGACTTATGGCAGAGCTGTGATGTACAGAATGATCATTAAATCGATTAAGTCATAGTCTTGTTAAATGAGGCTGCGCTGCCGTCTCTTCACGCTACACTGATGCGGTATTGCCTCTTAAAGCTGGCTTTTAGCAAATATGCCCATTGTACTTTTTAAAATAGAGACGCAAATGCTCAACGCAACAATCTTTGCGTTAGAAATGTTTAGTCCAGAGACAAAACACTGATTTGAGTTTGGATTCATCAAATTTATACCATACAATATTGTAGTTTTCTCTTCTTGTATTTTTTTTTATGGATTTTTGATCTATGATCTACCTAAACTGATCCTATGTCATGAGAGCTATCATTTCTGCTTTTTTCACTTGCTAAACTCATGCCGTTGATACGATGCCGTGTGGCTGCAATAATAAAGCAGTGAGTGTATAAAATCAATTTTTCTAGGTCAAATGAGTCCTCGGCTTGTTTGGGCTCTCCATCTAGGCCATCAGGGAGTCCACCAGGGGCTGGACAAATCCTGATTCCAGATACAGACACACACACACACATTTGGTTCCACTGTGAAACAAGTTGCTCTGTTGGTGCACCTTGGGGATAGCTTTAGCCACCAGCCCTCAAATCCACTGACTGATCCAGTGCCCAGACTGTCAGGCCCTGCCCGGCCGCCTCAGAGCCTTTCAACCTCCTTGAGCTGCAGCAGGGCCTCCAGCGCCGCATACTGTGCAATCAGCATCATGACGAAGTCAAGCTCACATCACCATTAATGAAACCTGAAGTCAGAAGCTGTTTAATCATCAAGGCTTTGACACTTTGGATTCAGCAAATAATTCCACCTTTGTTGTCCAAGTCGAGCTGCTTTCCTAAATTCTGCAGCATCTAAACAACACTAATTGTCGGGGAATTGATTCTGAGTTCATGTCAGGGGATAGAAGCATCTCTGTTACTTAATCTAACTTGTTATTGGGAGTGAAATCTAAACAGCACTGGCAGCCTGAATTGATTCGTACATGTTGAAATTCTCATCAATGTTTTTTTGAATATACTGTAATTATCTCGACTATTTAAATGGAGGGCAAATGGTTCCTCAAGTGACTCGCAAATCCATTATTGCCTGCCTAATTGGCTTGGCAAGTCTCACCCTCAGCCCCTCCCCGCATGTTCACTCAAACATTAAAATCTCGGAATGGAAGGTGAAGCAATCATAGTGATAGGCTACTCAAAAATAGAATAAAATAAATAAGGAAATAGCAGGTTAATACAATTTTTTTTAGATGTTGCTATAAATTGTAAA
>CAESWR010000804.1:281807-295292 GCA_903171835.1 Mullus surmuletus
CCCCTCCCAAAAGAGACTGCAACATTCGATGAAGAAGAAGATGATGATGATGAGGAAGAGGGGAAAAAAGTGTCTTTGTAATGCTTTCTGCACTTTTTGGAATTGGAAGGCAACAGAGCCTTCCTGAGCTCTCATAAAGGAGATTATTATATTAAAAATGAATATGGGTATTCATTCTTAATATGTAGAATGATATGTTATCAAAAACAGAAATTCATAAAATGATATTTGAAGTAATAATTATGTTGTGTAATACTATTTTAATCAATGTAACACCTATTTTTATACAAGCATTCGCAAAATTCTCTATCAATTTGGTTTGTTTTGATTGCTTTGCACTTATTGCACTATATTGACCAAACTATGTTATTGTCATCAAATAAACATGATGTCGGTTCATATAATGTGCTCATGAGGAACCCAAGATTTGGATTGCTAGTGGTGATGTGATAGTTGCTGGGTTTGAGTTGCGAGGCTGAGATTTTGAAAATTATTCTGCGGGGATGTTTAAGGGGAAAACACACACACACACACACACACACACAATGACTTCATTTTCTAATCTTAATGGCAAATCCGATGGCTCAAAACAATTGATTTGGGCTAAAGATACAGGGTGAATCAATGTGTTTTGATCGATGGGCATTATCTGAAGATGTCCCCTTGCGATTAAAGTGCATTAGTGTAGTGGAGCCTCCACAATGACAAATTTTCAATTATTATCTCTATTGTTTTTATATATTTATTCACAAAACAGTGGTTTTGATTAAGAAAAAAAACAAAAACCTTGGATTAAGGCGTAATCAGTCCCACAAATTGCCTCCACAGGTTTTCCTCTCTTAGCAAAGAGCAGCTGCATTAGAGGCAATTTTCACTTCATTTCCAGCGAGCTGCCTTTTGTCAACGATAAGAAGTAGTGGAAAATGAAACTGGCTCGTCCGATTTTCTTTGTCGGATCTTTTCATAGAAGCCCCCAGAATGAGAACAGAAGGCACCATTTGGGAGATGAGGAGTCCTGGAACTGAGTGTAACTGTGGATGTGTCATACATGTAGCAGGGGGATGTGAATCATGGCCAAGATGTGTGTGTGTGTGTGTGTGCGTGTATGGAGCAGTCGCCTGTGGGACGTCGCAGCGCTGACAGCTTTTGACATGGATTTGTTATTTATTTTCCTGCTGCCAATTTGGAAATCCATAGTTAACCGCCGTGGCATTTAACGACGTGGACTCACACGGGCAAGCACACATACGCACACACACACACGTACACATCCTAAAAACTGCAATACAAGATGTTTAGATTGCAGCACAGATGGCAGTGCTCTTTTCTAAATTTCTTGGAGTTTTTTTAGCTAAATTTACAAAACTCTGGAGGAAAAGTTGAGCACAATTGCATAATCACCAAACGAGGCTCTTATTACTGTGCGGATATCTGTGAAAGCGTGCGTGTGTGCGTGCGTCACCCCTTTTTTTCCCTTTGTTTATTGCCATTGTGAACCAGCACCTCTTCCCAGAGTAATGGCCATGTGTGTCCGTGCGTGCGTAGCAGTGCAGAGGGAGGGGGTTGGCGGTGGGGTCTCGCTGCCAGTTGAAATAATGCTTTTAATCAGCCAATGGGCTCTTATGGTCTGAACGTAAATGGAAACAGTGTGGAAGGGCAAATAGTTTATGATGGTTGCCTGCATTTTTCCATTTATAACCTTTCAGAGGCGTCAAGTCACTAAGTGGAAAGACGGTGGTCAAGGTTTTTTCTGGGGAGGAGAAACAAGGAGAAAAGAGTAGAAGCGGGAAGTTCTGTGATGGAATATGGCTGCTCTGGTGTCAGGCAGAAAGCGAGGCAGTGATTGACAGCACACGCTACCAGTATCCCCTTACACCTCCCGCTCTCGCAGCATTTGAGTTTAAGCGGGGCGGCACTGCATATAAGACTGTTCAAGCTCCAGGAAGTGTTGGCTCACCGCGTAACTATTTCCAGTCCTACGAGTTGACTTGAAGGCTGTATTTCCCTAAGCAGAGGAGCGAAAAATACCCAGCTAATTAAACCTTTTCCTGGATTAGATTTAGCAGGCATACATAGTTTCATAACTCCTAATATGCTGCTGGCAGAGATCTGGTGTTGATGGTAAATAAAAATCAGCTTGGTGCCACTGAGTTAGAGGGATGAATCAGTCAGCTGAGAGGCCCCCGGGCAGAGTGGAGTCCCCCCACCCATCCACCCCCCAAACACACACACACAACGCATTTACCTGTTTCAACAACATTCTCTGGGTGTCAGCTGATTGCAGTTTACAGTGCTGACACTTTCTCAGGACTAAACACTCAATTCATCAGAGTCGACTTAATGGAAATGTATGAAGGATAATATCAATTAATAACAATTAACTGTCTAAATCAAAGCCATTGTTTCCAGAAAAGGACCCCCACCTCGCGTTCCTTAAGTTTATACCGGCTCTAGTGGTGTACATTAAGGAACACATTAGCAGTTAATCAAATTAGCACTGTGGCAAATCTGGGGCCTTCAGGGCGCCCATGGGTCCAGTTTCCACGCAGCCTTGAAATCATATTATCTGCTTTTGGATCTCATATTTGAAAAGAAAATGGAAGTAGGTCGTTAATGAGTTTCAATCGTTTGACTCGATTTTCAGGTTTACTAGACATTAAGATTTAAAAATGAGCTACTTTCATGCCATCTCGCAAAAAAATTCAACCATCTCTCTTTTTGTTTTGTTTAATTTTTTTTTACATGAGAAGACAATGCTTCATTTACATCATTACATCGCCACAGTGACCATGTGCATTAATGGTAATTACACAGAAACAAACCCCCACCTTCTGCACACTTGACGGGGATGGGTGGGGGTGTGGATGTGTTCCATATGCTACCGTTTTGCCTCACCACCACCAGAGATGCCTCGTGCACGGTGAAGCCTCACAGACCACCCGCCCACCGCTAAGTTGCCACGATGATGTGAGCAATTGAGTTCAAGGAGATCTGGGTAATTGAGAGGGCAGGGATGGCATCTGACAGGCACTGATGGCTCCAATGATTACTTTAATCAGAGTGGTTAATGGAAGTCCTTCAGGCATGTAGAAATGCTCAAATGTTCATCAGCGCTCAACCGACTTCACTCATCCGCCCCACGACCACCGTCGGCAACAGCAACACCCCTGCTCGTCGCCTTAGTTACTGATCATTTTATTTCCTTTTCCACACCTTGCATTCCATTGTCCTTGTGGTCCAGAGTGTCTCTGCTGTCTCATCTCCCGTGTTCATCATTGACGTCACACATTTTCCTGGTGTGACCACTTGTCACTGTCCCACCTTCATGAAATGATTGCGTTCTTAGAGGCATTTTATGAGGAGGAACTATTGCAAACATAATATTTATTGTATCTGGATATTATACAGATAATCTTGTTCCATGATATTCTACCTTAAAATTTGACATACTTACGAGATTGTTTTAGAAAAAACTGGTTCCAAGCATTTTTTCCATGTGGCCATACCTGCGTGGGAATCACATGAGAGAAAGAGTCCATCTTCACCTTAATGCAGCTGATAAACCGCCAGAGACAATCAAGTTGAAAGCTTATTTTATCCTGCCATTAATTTTAGACACATGCATTTTTCCTCCTCAATGCTCTGATTGTCATAAATAACATATTGATGGGGAAAAAAATCCCATGTATAATTCATCAATTGAAGAAATTATAGTGTGACACGTGTGGTTGGATTCACTGCGGACTATAAATATGATCAAAGCCTTATTTGTGTCGGTGCCTGCGTACACATGACACTGATGAAGATGATTCAGTTTATGGAAATATGTAGAATTTTATTTTTATTTTTTTTCCTTTTTTGCGGTGCACGTGTCCATGTGACAGATTCTTTGCATCCCCACGCGCACTTGTCAGGCCTGTTTATTTGTTTACAGACCCGTCGAATCCTGAGCCGCGCCATTTCTGTCAATTGATAAATGACGATCACAGCATTCCCGAATCCCCAGCCAAGCATTCCTTGCCAAAAAAATAGAAAAGAAACAGCAGGTTGATGTATGGCTTCGTTCTCAATGTTGGGTCTTTTAACAAGAGCCCATCCACCACAACAAGCTTCCATGTGTGTGTTTGAAATACTTATTTTTTTGTAGATCGGGGAACAACTTCCAGTCTCGAAGAAGTTCTCCAGAAGGAAGCGTCACCATAACATTTCCATAATGCAATGTAATGGCATGATATATTCAAACTCGTCGGCCTCCGGCTTGCAAGTTTTCCGTTTAATCAGTCAGGCAACTTATATGAATATCATTCTGGAGCCGGAGCGTATGAATCAAAGTGCAAGGTTGTGATCACAGTCATTTCATGTTTTACTGCCACCAAACCCCCCCCCCTTTACACCCACCATGCGCTACCCCCCACCTCCTGTAATTGCTTTGGAATTCGTATAATCCCTTTCTTTGCCGCTCCTTGCAGGCCTTCAAAGCAGTGACTTGTTTTGATGTGACAGCTTATTCTCTGTCCAACAGGTTAACTCATTTTTTTCAAGTAATATCTTATAATTAGATGTTCTGTTGTTATTTGCCAAATGGGTGTCCCACAACCGGACAGTTCGATGGCCTGGGTGGGCGGGCCGGTCGTCTCTGTGTGGTCCAAGCGTGGAGGAAGGTCTCACCTTAACATTCCACTTGTTAGCTCCTTATCTTTCACTCTCTCTCTCTTTCTCCTCTGTCCCCATTTTGTTTCTATCTCCATGCATGGCATTCAGCAAGGAGTAGGAGAAGGAATCTGCAGGAAAAAAAAAACAGGGCCTTGCTGAAGGAATTAAGAGTGCGCAATGGGAGATTGCTCAGATAATGAAATGGTGGGAGGTAGAAAAACTCATTTTCTCGCTCGTGAGCGGGAGACATAATAATGTGCCGATTGAAAATAGCACTGACGAGTAAAAGGAGACAATTCCAAAAAACCAACAGGGTTATTTGATTTGAGCTTGGGAGATGCCGACTTGTTGGGGGGATAAAGCTCAGCAGCTGGTTTACTTGAGCTGTTGTCCTCCCCCGAGCACACTGAGCGGGTCTGGAGTTTGTAGTGTAGATTCTAAAATGTTCCGGTTGAAGAGCTCTCACAGTGGCACTGACGTCAGTTGTATTCTTCTGCCAGAATGGTTAAGAAAAAAAACCCAAAACAAGGTAAAACCGCAGTCGCAATTGGTAAATTATTTCAGCCAACACGCTGATCCTCCACGTCAAGAGACATTTAGAAAATCTCTTCTATTCATCATCTCGCATCATCTCGCAGCAGCAAGTCTCTCATGATGACAGTTCGGCCCGTTGCAACAAACTGCAGCAACATTTATTTTTATTAGTGGTTATACAGAATGCAGCAGTGTGTGTTTCAGAGGCATCATGTTTCTGCTATGCACAGGCAGCAAAGAAATGGGCGGTGTTATGCTTCCAAAATTCGCAAATTTGTACAAGAGGAGTTGTTTCCTTTGCAAAAGCGAGTTCAATCGTCGATTTGTACTCGTCTTTGCAGAAGGAGACATCTGAGCCTCTCCTATTGGCAACTGTGTCTTTCTCGTTTGCTGAGGATATCGTGGCCATTTGCATGCATTATCATTTTCTCAAAACGATTTTGCAACTGCCCTGATCCCGTCTGCGCGGTGGGGCTTTGCCATCCGTAACAACACCATTCGGAGCATTTATTTTCTCAAATTTTGACTTTGCAGTGACATATTTGTTTCCATTTGTACTGGCCTGCAGGTTGGGATTGGATGGGTGTTTCTTTTACAAGGGTGACTGGTCTCATAAAGTGGTTGCAAAAGCCATTTAGGACAAAAAAATAGGGAGGGGGGGTACAAGAAGTAATTTTTATAAATAGGCTGTTTGAAACCTCAATGGGTTGGCGTTTTTTCAGATTCAGAATATAGTTTTGGAGATCAGAGAAAAAACAACATTTTAGTGTGATGAGCGAAATGAATGTCGTTACATCTGCAGCTTTGCTTTGTAAATTTCCAGTGCGGTTCATATTTTTCAACTGTTTAAAGAATAAAACAAACCAAACAAAGAATTAATGTTTTTTTTAATGTTCTTTTGGATCCTTTGTGACCTTGTTATCGGTCAACATGTTTTTTTATTTCCCTGTTTCGTGCCTGAACAAATCCAAAGCTTTTTTTGCCCACCTGCTCCAAAGTGAGGAAGGCAGGAAGCAAACCATAGGAACAAGTCGGTGCTATGTGTTAACGTGTTAGATCTCATTTGGCACATTAACAGCGTGTTAACAGGAGGAATTAGCACCAAATTAAACCACTAGAGATTCATAACTCATCTAACTGTCAAGATGTTATTATAAACTCCATATAAATGTGTAAGGTACCTTGGGAGGGTGCGGTTATTGAATTATACCAAAATTAAACTATTAGCAGGGAGGAATCAATCTGAGTGACTGGAAACGGCAGTTGGCAACAAGACGCTCATTTAAAAAATATATTATTATTTCTTTGTTGCAGTGGGGTAAGATGTCTCATTTTGGTGTCGGTGTCTTTTGGAAACGTGTCTGCCCCCCTTATCCATACGCACTTCCTCAC
The DNA here is from genome assembly GCA_903171835.1 of Mullus surmuletus. Taxonomy (NCBI): domain Eukaryota; kingdom Metazoa; phylum Chordata; class Actinopteri; order Syngnathiformes; family Mullidae; genus Mullus; species Mullus surmuletus. The sequence goes on from CAESWR010000804.1 coordinate 288,387, forward strand.
AGAATCTGTGAGTTTCTTCGCCATAGTTGCCACATTTAAACTGTAGAAAAGAGCATACGGAAAAGTCTGTCTGTGGCAGAAGCAAGCGATTTACACTTAGCCCGCTTCTGATGCAATGATTACCACCTTGCAACTGGTGTGGTTGTTCCAATTTGAAAGAGGCGAAGAAAAGCTGCTCGGATGCTGACTTGTGTGAACACTGAAATATTCGTGAATCTCATAGTCATCTATATTAATGTATAACTTGTTTTGAGACGGGCCAGACTGATACGAAATGCCAGCTTCCTCTATCTAATGGTATCTTTTGCCATCAAGGTCTTCTGCAGGAATGTTTCTTTTTTTCTTTTTCTTTTGTTTAAATCAAGCCGTGGTGTGATGAAATTAATAATTCATATCGATGTAATTGCATACGACTGTGCCTTAAACATCCATTTATGTGTTTGAAAACATGTTAATAGCTTTCAAATGAAAACCTGATTTCAAATAAGGATAATGCTCAAATGCTTAGGAAATTGGGGTCCCTGTAGGTTCCAACTTAATGTGAAAATTCAAATAATCAATTTGTGCCTCTGAGATTACTTATGTGGTAATAATTAAGGCTGGGAAGGCTATTATAAAAACAAGACCCGCGGTATCTGAGAGTTCTCAGAGACCTACTTTTCCGATTTCAGGTCTTGAGTTTTGTTTTTTTTTCCTTCTTTCTCTGCTCCTTTATTATGATGAGATTTTCTTTCAAGTTATTTTGCAGCATATCAATGAAACATATCACGCTGCACCTCTGAGAGAGAATTTTTGATGATGAGCAGGGCCTTTCATTCCGAGAAAACAAAAGAGACGTTCGATTTGCTGTGTATAGCCGAGGAGAATCGGCGGTTGGGAGGTGGCGTCTGGAACAGCTGACCTTCCTCCGGGAGCAGGTTATACGCCGCTTTGCCAAGAGTTTAACCTTTGATCTTTGAGTCATATATTTTTTTCTTTTTCAGTCCTCAAGGAGGACGCGGCTGTCAGCACAGGGGAACCAGCTTGCTCAAGGGCATTGCAGCAACCGTTACATCCGATGCCAAAGCTTTAATGTTCTGCAGCAGCACAAACCATAACCGCCTGCTGATCTTCGGCGACCATTATGCCGGAGAATGCTAGCAGCATCTGTACAGAGGATGTTTCAACCCAAACAGTGTGAAAGACTTCTGAAGCCAGTTTCTCCGACCGACAGTTAGTGGAATTATTATTTATTATTTTCATCTAATTAAGATATGATCTGAAATAAAGAATAGAAGTGAAGATGATTAAAAAATTATAATCTTTGACGTAATGTTTAATATTGATTTGAAGCATTAACAGTTGAAATTACACGGATAGACTGGTGAAATTAACCAGCTCATTTTGTCCACGGACTCTACCCCTGTTTTGTTTCTGTAGAGGCCGTGGATGATATAAATTAATGCTTCCGTTATGTCATCATGCTCTAACTTATTTACCAGAAAAATGTGTATGCTCATGCCAATTCTCCACTTAACCTCAGTATTTTTAGCAAGCTGTTTCTGTGGAAACGGCAGCCAAGCAGGGAGGTAATTACCACTGAAATAAATTTAGCAGCTTTGTGGTCTGAGTCACCTGCTCTATAATAGTGTTCTATGCCTGTATACAGTCAGTGTTCATGTACTGCACAGAAACCGTCAGATGAGAATGGGTGGGCAGTTTGTGTATGTTGGCACCATGCAGTATATTCCCCACTTTATAACACTGTTACCATGTTTTGATAAGTGATCTATAAGTAATAACAATAGTAATAATAATAATAATAATAATATTAATAATAGTGTGTGTACCACAAAAAGCATTTAAAATGAGTATTATTATAGGGAATTTGGAGGATCTTGAACACAACACGTGTTAATAAAAGTCAAAAAATGGCATTTACTGTTTAATTCAGCTTTAGTCTTGAATAAATTATGTACTCCATAAAAAAAAATATGTTTAAATTGTGCCACTAGCAAATGTATATATGTATAAATGCTATGACATACATGTTCCGTGATGATTTTGAATGATGAGTCCACTTCGATCCCAAATTATTCAAATAGGCAAATAATGTATCTGATAGAACGGACAACAAAAATTAGTGGCACAGATGGAAAGTTCATTTCTTCTACCTTGTCATATGATGATGATGATGCTGCAAGTGAATATAAAGTAGGAAACAAAAAAGGTATCCTAATCTGGAAAAAGAAAAGATTATCTGTAACACTATAATGAAAAAAACAAATAACATAACATAATGAGATTTAATGCGATTGATGAGTTTTTTTCTGCTCATTTTCTGTTTTAAATGTAGTAACAATAGCGTAGCCATTATGTGGCTTGCCTCGTCAGTGTACTTTGTGAAAAGCCACTCCAGCACTGTAATCCTCCAGCTGCGCACGTCTTCTGGACTGGTCTCTCATTTGATAAAGTAACTCCGAATCGGAGCGAGCTACATCAGTGTCTTCCATTACAGTAGATGCATTCGATCAGTCTCACGGTCCGACCTGATAGATGAGCGGCCTTGCTGTCCTCGTCTCACCCGATCACCCTGCACCCTGAACCTGTTTTCCCCATGAACAAACTCATGACTAAAAAAAAAAAAGATTTGAGTGGTGTAACGGAGGGTTATTGATCCTTTGTTCCTTTTTAAGGCTAATTATCCACTCCACTGCCAGTTCCTGTTATCGATGTCCTGCTCTTCATCCTTGCCCGTCGCACTGCAGACCAACTCTTAAAAAATGAATAATAAAACAAGAAACAACCTGATGGTTGCATGCCCAAAGGCCAGAAGGAAAGGAGGAGCCGTGCACCATCTTTAAGACAATAATGGGAACACAGAAGTAACATGATGACTAATGAGCAGCCGGGTTCTCAGTTCTCCCAATGAAGGGAGAGAGCACCGTCGGCTGTCACATCCATCAAAACGCACAGCTTTCTGATCACGCATATTTACATCCTGAGAGCTCAAAACGTCCTTGCCACGCCCTCTTTCTTTGAAGAGTGGCGGGCATCTCTCATGAAAAGCAGTCATAGCGCAAACTCGGGAGGAGGGATACGAATCCCGTCCGTAATGAAGGCGCTTTCTTCTATGCTAACTTTTTGATAAAGCATCAGCAGTGCTCGCCAGCTGCACTAATGGATTAGAATTTAATATGGGGCTCGTTTTTATTAAAACAAGTGTCCCTCAGGAAAATCTTTGGCAGAGCTGCACCGTGGTAAACAACGCCCGCGGCCCGTCAAGCTCTCCGCCTGCGCCACAGTCTCCTCTCCGTCCGCGCTCCCTCCCATCGCCGTGCAAGGGGAAGTGATTGATTTACCTTCTCCCGTGAGTGATGATAATCTGGCAAACTCATTAAGATGGCCGCCGCCACATCCTAAGAGCATGCCGCGCCAGATCCAAATCGCATACGCTCCGTCCTCTTAATGCGGAACTTCCTGATTGTTGTGACAGTTTATTTGCATTGAACTGCTCAGCAAGGAGGCATGAGTGGCAGCTGTCGGGATGGAAGACTGAAAACTTTCATTCAACGAAGATTCAGCCTGTTGTCGTCTTTTTTTTTCTGCTTGAGAGACGGGAGGATAAATTCAATCCACAGGGGGAAATGCTGAGCTGTATCTCTTGAGACGGAAGGGAAATAGATAGGGGAGGGGTGCAGACGCTGGCATAATTACTGTTGTAATTTTTACTGCTGCGGGGAGTGCACTTGCAGAGCTGATGGGAGGTGGTGTGTCTGTCTGTTTAGGGCAGTGTTTGTCTGCATATGCATTCTGATAAAAATGAAACAAAATTTAAAATCTTGAGCTGCAGTTCCCTCTGAAGGTCTACAGACCACACCCTGGAAAACTCCTGCTCTAAAAGCATTTAACCGAATCACATTTCTGTTCTTAATATTATATTGTGGCAATATGTCTAGCTTTTGCTTCCTACAGTCATCCTATTGATTTTTTTTTCATTTAAAATGATAAAAAATGTATTTCATCATTTAATCTGCGAACATCCAAAACATTATCCAGGCTATTTTGTGTATTTTTCGGTGAAACAAGGAGGCTAGAGAGAGATGTTTGGCAGAACCTAAGTCTATCATACCTGCCATTAACATATGCAAATGTGATTAAGTCACATTTAATCACAGTGGGTGTCACTCAGCGCGACACTGGCTGCATCCAGCACCCGGCTGGCATCCTGTTACGTGGGTGGAATCAGAGTCCGAGCCATTTAACAGAGACTTTCATGTGAGATGACAGCCATGTCAAAGGACAGGAGGCCGGCTTTCCGCTCCCTCTGCCAACATTACCTCCGCAGGTACGTTCTGGGACCTCTTGTCACTTCTTTTACATAACAGACCATTTACTCTGAAGATGGCCCTGTGCGAAAAATGCGTAGGGATAATTCCAACTTTCTTTGCCCATTTACACCAAGATGAGCATGATCATCAGACTGACGTGGCAACTCATCAGAAAACCCTGCCGGCACACAGAGGTGCACTGCTGACCCTGCCAACGCAGAATACGTATTAAACGGCAAATAAAAAGAGTGAATCCATGTGTAAGCCTTTCACTGTGAATCAAAATATTGCTGCTAATGTCACCAGCCTCACCCGCAGTGTGTGGGTTAATTATCCTCACGTACATTTTGTGAATTTCCTTTCCTTTCACTCCTCCTCGTCTCTGAATTTAGCTCCCGGCAAAGCCTCGGCCGCGGCTCAGTGGAAGACAATGGCGCGGTTTGCTCTCCTTGCGCTCTCTCGCCGAGATAACCAGCGCTAGATTATCAAATATCTTCTTAAAAGTATTGGCCTGATGGCTCCAATTGTCAGCCACAATCCCGTATCCATCACCGAGTAATTTCATGCAAATCCTTTAAGTTAGAGTCTTTTTGAATTCACAGCGTTGGAGGTAATATACCGGGCAACACTTACCAATGGCCAGAATGGTGAGCGCACTGAATGCTGATCAGCCAGAGATGCTCTCCGTGCTGAGATGGTGAAATGGTAAATGCGTAGTAATTGCTTATGCTCCAGAAAAGTCTTAAAATCTTGACCCTGCTCTAAGTGTTTGCGTTAAACATGATATCCACCAACAACAAAAATAGAGCACAGTTGTCTCGTGGGCTTTTTTAATTACATTTTTGAATCTCAAAGCTGATTGCTAAGTGTATACAAGGGCTCTTCTAAAGATCTAAAATCCGGCCAATATTGCTAGGCCAACATACTATATTTTTTAAAACCAAGTCTGGAAATAGAAGAACAGAGCCTATAATCCTCCTTATATTCTTCATAATCACATTTACTACCAGGGAACCTTCCAAACTAAAGAACAAAGACAAAGAATCATCTCCATGGATACTAACTTGTGTGTGTTAGCGACTATCCCATTTTAGGTATTTGCACTGATTGAGCAATGGCTCCTTGGGGACGGAGTTAACATTGTTTTCGGCCATTTCACTGATTGCTTCAAATCACCGCCTTTCACTGTCAGTGATTAGCCACAGAAAGGTGTCTTCGTTCACCCCACAGAGTTCTACAGTCAATTTTGGCCGAATCCCATTCAGAAACTAGTGCAATGATTTCTCTAGCATATTGTAATTTTGATGAGTCCGTGCAGGAAAGCCCTTAGATATCCAGGAAATTCTGTTTCTCCGAGTGTCCACATGCTGGTCTTTTGTAAAGGATGCATATGGCTGCATAAAGATGGAGACAAAGACACATGCTTGAACACACTCTGGCAGGAGGATAACAAATTGATAATGTCTGACCTTTACCCTTTACACAACCCCTCAAGGAGATCAACGCCTGCATGGGTTTGCAGTTTCAGGTCATCCCGTAAGTGCTGAGTTTTAAATGTGAAGTGGCCAGGCGGAGTAATCTCACCCTGGTGGCCTGTGAATGTTTGGCTGGGTTAATATGGTCATATAGGTACGCATATGGCGCGGCGCCCAATGCACACCGACGACTCAGCAGGGAAATCAAGAAGTCTTTGGAACTAGAATATTCACCATGACAGCAAAATGCAAGTATCACAATTGACTCTGTATCTGCAGCTTCAAAACTGAACATAAAGAATATCAAACGCGGGTTTGGAATTATCAAAGCTGATGAATGAGGCTGAATTCACAATAAAATGATGGAAACCCGTTTTTCAATTTAAGAAATACCACTAAATGTCATTTGAGGTCAATGGACGACCTCAATCCTTTCAATTAATTAACATTTCAACACACTATCATGGCTGCTTTATAACATTTATAACCTCAGATGGCTTATCATATGGTTTGAACACTTTATTGACATTTAGAGCTGTAGACATGGTGCCATTCCAGAGTATGCCCTTTTATGGACTTATTTATAACCTGATGAGAAATTAAATCTGCAATGACATATGTTAGAATGTCTCCAATAAAGGGTTTGGTTTTTATAAAGGTTTGGTCTGTGTTTTTCACAGTATGAGGGTTACTACCTTGATTGTTCTTGGCTACTTATCTATGTGACATCAGTGAAGAATTAATTTGAAAATAGCAATGTGCATTGTCATTCCCTTTTGAGATTGACTAGCTCACATTACTACGTTTTAGCTACCTCTCATGATCAGCTTTCCAATTTTCTTTCGTCATGTAATAGGACTTTATAACTTGACTAACTAAAATTGCATGCAAATACCGAATAAGGAATAATATGATAATGACATAATAATAACAACACAAGTAGTAATAACACAGACATTCATACTTTATGTACCAAAGCCTTCAAAATGGTCCACCCCATATGACAACTTCATGACTACCATCTAGACTGCGTTTATAGATGACATGCAATCATGCTTTGTGTAAATGATGCATTTCTTTCTACTGCAGGCATCGAATGGGCGTCCATGCACTTAGCAGCT